>CM040427.1:93192197-93593268 GCA_022702705.1 Papilionanthe hookeriana x Papilionanthe teres | reverse complement strand
ACCTATCATTTATGATTTACCTGATGAACAAATATTAGAAATAAAAAGCTCAAGCATGCAACAATGGGAATTATATTTTGATGGAGCATCATCTGCTCGAAAAGACAAAGACAGACAGACAATTATACCAGGCAAAGCTGGAGTAGGATTAATTTTCATTACTCCAGACAAAGCGATGATGCCATTTTCATACCATTTGACTGAGCCATGTACAAATAATGCAGCTGAATATAAAGCTCTCATAATCGGTCTTGATTTGACAATATTAATGGAAATCAAGAATATCGACATCTACGAAGATTCCTAATTAATCATTATTCAAATTGTGGGCAAATACAAGACATTGAAACCTCGACTTGAACAATATTCCCATTACACTCTGAAACTACTTCAACAAATTCCTGACATGGCATTTTTCTTAATCTTGAGACTAGACAATTATTTAGCAGACGCTTTGAAAAAATTGGCAAAAGAATTTGCTTGTCTAGAAGAAGATGACATACTAGTTTTTGTAAAGGGACGACAAATTCTTTCTCAAATTGATATGGATAATTTACAAAAAATCACTGAAAGCATGACAATGACAATAATTGACAAAGAAAATGATGATTGGCGACTACCAATTATTCAATATCTACAATCCAGAAGATTACCCGAAAATAACTCTATTGTGACTCAAATTAAACAAAGAGCATTATCCTGTAATCTAGTGAATAATATCCTTTATTAATGATCTTTTGACCAAATGTGGTTAAGATGCTTAAAGCTCAAGAGATTGTTAAAGAAGTTCATTTAAGACTATGTGTTGCACACCAATCTGGCCCTCCAATGAAAATGAAAATAAAGAGAATAAGATATTATTAGCCAACAATGATGACTGATTATCTCGAAGTCGCAAAAAGGTGTCGTCAATGTCAAATACACGGAGTGGTTTTACATCAACCGCTAATGCACTACATCCAACTATTGCATCTTAGCCATTTGAGTGTTGGGGCACCAACATAATGGGCCCTATAGATCCTCCATCAACTAAAGGCCATAAATTTATTCTAGCAGCCACTGATTACTTCTCAAAATGGGCGGAAGCAATACCACTCAAAGAAGTCAATGAAGAACAAGTTCTCTATTTCTTCAAGACTCATATATAGATTTGGAATACCTCGAAGAGTCACATCAGACAATGGACTAGCCTTTAAAAATACAAAGATGAATAATTTTATTCGAAGACATGGGATAGACTTGAGGTATTCCACAATCTATTATCCTAAAGCTAATGGTTTGGTCGAAGCTTTCAACAAAACATTAGTACAAATTTTGAAAAAGACATTAATCAACAATCCAAGACAATGGCATGAAGCATTCATAGAAGCTTTATGGGCCTATAGGACTACATATCGAACACCAATATGTTCAACACTGTTTGCTCTGGTATATGGTTCTGAGGCTATTTTATCACTTGAAGTGCAAATTCCTTCTCTCAGAGTTGTTGTGGCAAACAAAATAACTAAGGAAGTAAATGCCAAATTACAACTTAAAGAACTTAAAAGTTTAGAAGGCAAACCTCTCCATGCTTAACAAAATATGGAACTCTATAAAGCAAAAAATGATACGAGCCCACGACAAATTGGTTCATCCTAGAACCTATCGAATCAGTGAACTAGTTTAATTTCTTCAAAGACCTATACTTGCTCATCAAAAAATAGGTGGAAAGTTTGAATTAATATGGGAGGGCCCATATATAATTGAAAAGACATATTCCAGAGGATCTTACCAATTGGTGGATTGTCAAGGAGAAAGAATCTTGCCCCCAATCAATGGGCGTTTCTTAAAAAAATATTATGCAACATGAACATTATGAACTATGACTTGTTTATGAACAAGGAAAATAATAAAAATGGTTTGCCTTGTTTATGAAAATTTTACTTTGTCTCTTGAAATCTCTTTTGTGCTTACTAAGTAGATACTTATAAGCAAAATCTTCCAAAATAAAACAAAATTTTTATTAATAAAGACATTTTGAAAATGACATTTAGTCTTACGTGTTATATTACCCTGTCACTTATAGGAAAATGTCTGACAATAGACTTCTTTTCACTTTTCAAAATAATGTAACTTTGGCATTGGACCACCGACATATTGACAAGGGAGAAAGAATTCATTTCGACCTTGATCTGCTACAACTTGAAATGATATATCAAGGATCATTGTTATATCTTGTTAATCAAGACGAAGTGGAAGACAAGACACCTCTAATAGAGTTTAAAGCTCAAGAACAATATGAAATCATGGATGAACAAAGTCCAGTTACTCATAAACGGAAATTTAGTACCAGAAAACTGAAATCAATAGTAATGAATATAACCCAGGGAATCGTGGAAGCATCTGTTGCTGGTATTAACAAATTGACGAGGACTTACTCGCTCTCAAATGGGAAATTGCAACAAGTGATTAAAACAACATGATACAGATCAATTTGAATTTTGTCATTCCTAAAAGGCCACCTAATGAAACTTATCTTGTCTTAGGGGAAGAAAGTTTGGAGCTCGAGGAAGAAGATCCATTTGAAAGGAACACTTTTATCCCGACCCCATACATAATGAGTCTGGACTTGACAGTGTTGGAAAGGCAGACTGATAAAAGAGATATTTCTGAAGAAAAATTACGGCGAATTTGAAACATCAGACAACACTCTTTTGAGCATTTTAAACATATCAATGAACAAAATATCAACATTTTAGAGGGATTTAAGTTGTTCACCAAATTATTTGATGAACATGAACAAACCGCTATTATTGAGCATGTGATGGAAGCTTGAGATTTGGGCTGAGCTGGGCGCCTTAAGAAAAGAACATATTATGAACCGAGTAAATGGATACGTGGAAAAGGGCGGTTGACAATCTAATAAGAGTGTTGCTATAACTATGCAAAGGATAAGGAAGGAAACCCTCCAGGGATTCTACAACACGAGCAAGTGGACCCATTGCCCATTGTAATCATCCAAATCATTAGGCGACTTGTCACCTGGACGATAATACCAACAAACTGCATCCCGGACAGTTGTATTATCAATATTTATGATGAGGGAGACTATATCCCTCCTCATATCAACAGTTACGATTTTGAAAGATTGTTTTGCACATTGTCCTTAATGAACAGGTGTTCTATCGTCTTTGGGAGAGAAATACAGATTCTCGGACTGGGAGAATTTCATGGGACGTACCAAATCCTTTGACTCGAGGATCAGTCCTTTTATTGCAAGGGAATGGTGCTGATGTGGAAAAACATTGCATAAGGAGCGTCAATAGACATCACATCTCGATCACTTTATGATGAATGCATCCAGACAAACAACCCGTCGGATATCAGACCATTCCAAAACTTGAAGGATTGAAACTTTTGGAACAACCATAACCTCACAAATGTCTAAACACCTGAGACATAGTTGAAAAACAATGTCTTGGAGTGTTAGAAGTTTGTGGTTGGTCTGATAGTATCCAAGGTTATATTTACAAAAAAGGAACGACATGGAAACTTTTGACGTATGATAAATATCGATAGTTAGTAGCATGCGTGTTATCTGATATATGTACATATATGGACTGTTGACTTTTGTTTACAATGTTCATTATCTTTGGAAATGAAATAAATGTTGAAAGACATCCTCTGTTCTCTACAATAAATTGGCAGGTCCAAAAAATGCCAGACCGGTTATTTTAAATAAAAATGACATGATGAACAACTTGTGATAATTAACATGAGATATATCTTTTGACTCATAAAGGTAAATTCCCTAGTGGATACACTTTTCTTTATGAGTTTTTTACACATGACTTCCAGTTATTGGATATAAGACCCTTCCTGACACGGAACACGACATTCCTTTAAATTTTCCTTTGAGAAAGGATATAAGTAGCATAGATTTCCTTCTAAAAATCGACATATCAACATTTGAAATTTTTGAGAAATGATATGAGCTCTTCTCTCTCTCTAGTTATTCGATATAAGACCCTTCCTGACACAGAAGCAAGGCATTCCTTTAACTTTTACTTTGAGAAAGGATATAAGTCGCATAGCTTTCCTTCTCAAAATCGACATATAGACATTTGACATTTCTGAGAGATAATATGACATCTTCTTTCTCTCTAGTTATTGGATATAAGACCCTTCATGATACGAAAACACAACATTCCTTTAACTTTTCCTTTGAGAAAGGATATAAGTCGCATAGCTTTCCTTCTCAAAATTGACATATCGACATTTGACATTTTTGAGAGATGATATGACATCTTCTCTCTCTCCAGTTATTGGATATAAGACCCTTCCTGACACAGAAACATGACATTCCTTTAACTTTTCCTTTGAGAAAGAATAAAAGTAGCATAGCTTTCCTTCTCAAAATCGACATATCGACATTTAACATTTTTGAGAGATGATATGACATCATTTCTCTCTCTAGTTATTGGATATAAGACCCTTACTGACTTGGAAATATGGCATTCCTTTAACTTTTTCTTTGAGAAAGATATAAGTCGCATAACATTCCTTCTCAAAACCAACATATCAACATTTGATATCTTCAAGAAACGATATAAGATCTCCTTCAATGGAATACGACATCCACCTTCTCTTCAAAATAAATTTTTTTGACGTTAAAATGACTTATAAACCGACAGAGGATATTATGACACCAAGGCCATTTTGGTCAAAGCTAATATGTACAACATACTTATGCAGTATTCCACACATATTGGGGGCCCATTTGTTGACCTCACATTTGTGAGGATCATTTCAAAGTCAGTTTGAGATAGGAATTATACTAGTATTGACTTCCTAAATCTCACTAATAGTCACTAAACCCTAATGACTAGGGCAAAACCCTATAAATACTTCTTTAACTCAAAATGATTAAATAAGTAATGACAAACCCTGATTTTAATCAATTATTGACCCAATAAGTCATCCTCAGACCAAAAAGTCAATTTTGGCCAAAATAATTAATTTCTAACCCAATGACCAACCCATTGACCGAATAGATCAACTTTTAACAAAAAAGTCAATTTTGGTCAAAATAGTCAATTTTTGACCTAATGACCATCCTATTATCCCAATAAGTCAACCTTTGACCAAAAAGTCAATTTTGGTCAAAATGATCAATTTATGACCTAATGACCACCACATTAACTCAACATATCAACTTTTGACCAAAAAGTTAATTTTGGCCAAAATATTTGACTTAATAACCAATCTAATGACCCAACAAGTCAACTTTTGACAAAAAAGTCAACTTTGGTCAAAATGGTCAATCCTTGACTCAATGACCACTCCATTGACCCAAATAGTCAACTTTTGACCCAAAAAGTCAAAATTGGCCAAAACAATCAACCCAAGTTCTAAAGACCACCACATTCACCTCATTGGTCACCTCAAAACCTAAAAAGACAAATTAGGTCAAAATGGTCCAACCATGACCCAAAGATTATTGGATTGGCCTTATTGGCCATTCTTTGAAATAAGTAAATGAAATTTGATAAAAACAATCCATACATGACATAAAGACAACCACCCAAGCCACATTGGTCAACTCTTGACCTAAAAGGGTAAGAATTGGTCAAAATGGATAACTCATGCTCCTTTGACCACAAAATTAACTTCAAATACAAACATTGACATGATCAACTTGACAATGATTAAATCTAATCCAAAAGTCACCACATTGACTTTTGGGTGACTTTTGGATTGACTTAAACCTTAAGATTGGTCAATATGACCAAATCAAGCTCTCAATGACAAAACCCATGCACTTTATGACCAAATCAACCATGACAAGGTTGGGTTGGTCACATTGGACACCCTTGGACTAGAATTGATGAACCTAGGTCAACCAGGGTCAACATTGTTCAACACTAGTCAACATGTATCAAATTTGGTCAAAATACCCAATTTTGGACCAAAAAATGATAAAAATTAATAAAATAATTAATCCAAAAATTATATTAATTAATTTATGGCTAATAATATAATTTCCAACATTTTTTATTTATTAAATAATTAATTAAAAATGGAATTATAATTAAAAGCCATAAAATAAAATTTGGACACATGACATTATACATGGCACAATAAATGAAATTTCAAAATTTCAAACCCCTTTATGACATCATGGGTGACCTAATATGGGTTAGACACAACCCATATAACCCATTCAATAAGAATCAACTCATTAATGATTCATAACATGACATTTTAACCATAGTTAAGGATCATTATTAAGGCGACTTCATGAAAAATGATGAGGTGTCATTTTTTCCCAAACCCAAGCCATGACTCAACTCTCCTGGACAATAAGGTGGCCGACCACCTAGAGGGTAATTTCCCATGCCTCATGGACAACATAATAGGAAAGGTTTGGCTTAAGTCATCACCACATCATGGCATGAGCTCATTATTCCCAAATATTGGAAAATATTGAGAAAAGAGAATTATTTCATGCAATTCACTAAGATTAAGTGACATGGTAAATCGAAGATGGCTAGCTCTTTTTGAGTCATCACACAACTCTTTCCAAGCGAATAAACATGATCCAAATCAATGGGAAGTTCATCATGACAAATCCATGCATGAGGTGAGTAATGAAGCTAATGTGTCATGCTCTCTTGAAAACATTAAATGATACAAAGACCTCATGTAGGAGAGGTGGATTCAATAAGTTCTAACTGGTTTTATCCAATGAAAGCAAGACAAGCCTTAGGTTAAACCTTCACCATACTTGGACCCTACATGGGATAATCTTCAAATGATCAATTGAACTTATCCCCAAGCTCAAACCTCATCCAAAAGACATCATGAACAAGATGAGACCTCCCCTAGACTAACCCAGGCCAGCCATGCTCATCCTAGCCATTTCCATGGCTATAAATAAGGCTAACTTGAGAGCACCCAAATGGGAGACCAACATAGGAGATAGCAAACCACTGCTCAAATCCTTATACCCCTAACACCAAAATACTCCTTAGGATCTAGGCATTTGATCCCACCTAAAATCAAGCCATAAAACCCATTGATCCCCTTTAATTTGGTTAACCTAAGAGAGCTCAAAACCAGAACAAAATGCAAGTGTGAAACCAAACTCCTCCAAACCTTAAATTGATTGTTCCTACACCATCATAAACACTTATGATGATGAGCTTAATTGAAATTGGTCGTCCCCATAAACTTTAACCAAGCTATTGACTTTCTTCCCTTAAGCCGAGCCACCTTGAGGTGAATCTCATACCTAGACCTGATTAAAATCCAAATTGAGTTAGGGGAAAGCTATTTAAGGTCGAGACGAAGCTTCAGAGTCATCCAATTTGAGCTTGCATCGACTGAGGCCAAGGTATGGATTTTTCATTCTAATGGCATTCGGGTTCGATACATTGTGAAACAAACCATTTCAAAACCCATGCATCACCATATGGATGGGTTCGTCATCTCACAAAGATCCTATAGGAACAAAAATCACTCAAATCCATCAAGGATCGAGTGAGAATTTTCTCCTAGACCATGGACGGTCTGCGGGATCAGAATAGATGAAGACGATGAACCTCAGTCGTCCATTCTCATATTTTAGAAATGGACGGTTAAGATTAAATCCCGCTGTCTCTGTTGTTCGGGTTCCCACAGTGGATCAGCCATGTTTCGACTGATCTGAGGAAACGTTACGTCCCTAGGAATTTTTTGATTGGATAAGGATTAATTTAAATCAGATTAACCTTAATCCAATAAAAAATACATATCTTTGCACATAAACATCGGAAAAATATAACAAAAATACCTTTGAACTCAGAGTAGCGATGAGAACAATGTGCAATTAAAATTTTAAATTTTTTTTTATATTTAATTTTTAATTAATTAAATACTCTCTGAAGTATTTATTTATTAAAAAATATTTATAAATAAAAAAATATGAAAATTTGAGAGATTAATCTTTAGATCCTTAGGAACAATCTCTGATTTTTTCAAGTCTAGAAAAATTCTCTAAGACAACATTTCCTAATTTTCATAAGATTGGACAATTAATTTTAATATTTATTCTGAAAATCAGAAAATATGAAAATTAAAATTGAAATATGTTAGAAATTTAGGGGGACAAATCTAAACCCTAAAACCACAAACTTTAACCTTTTAAAAATTTAAAATGACGTTTCCTTATTAGGGTTAAAATTTTAAAACATCAAAAACCCTAAAAATACTTCGAAAATTTAAAACTCCTTATATCTAACTTATGCCACCATGAGTTAGGTTGAAATTGAGTTCAAAAATTAAATGAACTCAGATCAAAACTTAATTAGGATTAATCCAACTTTAACCCTAATTAACCAAATTAATCCTTAATAAAGTTAGTTAAAACAAAATTAAAATCTAATTAGGTTTAACCATGCATTATACCTAGTTAATTCTCCATTAGCCTTCATTACATTAGGCTTAGGATAAACACAAATCCTAAAATGACAAAAACTTAGCCTTTTAAAATTTG
The DNA here is from genome assembly GCA_022702705.1 of Papilionanthe hookeriana x Papilionanthe teres. Lineage (NCBI taxonomy): Eukaryota > Viridiplantae > Streptophyta > Magnoliopsida > Asparagales > Orchidaceae > Papilionanthe > Papilionanthe hookeriana x Papilionanthe teres. The sequence continues at coordinate 93,584,753 of CM040427.1, read as the reverse complement.
AAAATGGCATTCTAAGTCAGGGTTAAATTTATTATAAAATCAATAATTTTAAAACCCTAAAGTCTTTTCTCTCACCATACTTAGTTTATTTTACACAAGGCTAGGTCAATGTTAAGTCTAACCTCAAGTAGGCTAAAAATAAACCATAATTAGGTCTAAGACCCCAAATTAGACTTAATTAAACAAAGTTAAATCTTAATTACATTAGATTTAACTAATCAAACTTTAATTAAGCTTAAGACATCACTAGGCTTAATTAAACCTATTAAACCTTAACTAAATTAGGTTTAATACAAAATCAAACTTTAATTAAGCTTAAGACATTACTAGGCTTAATTAAACCTATTAAACCTTAACTAAACGAGATTTAATACAAAATTACACTCTAATTAAGGTTAAGACATCACTAGGCTTAATTAAACCTATTAAACCTTAACTAAAATAGGTTTAATACAAAGCCAAAGTCTAATTAAGCTTAAGACATCACTAGGCTTAATTAAACCTATTAAATCTTAACCAAATTAGGTTTAATACAAAACCAAACTCAAATTAAGCTTAAGACATCAAAATGCTTAATTAAACCTCTTGAACCTTAATAAAATCAGTAATTAAATCCTAATTAAATTATTAAGTCTTAACTAAATTAGACTTAATCATACCTTAAACCAGTAGACTTTACCCTAAGTAAGTTTAATTATTCAATTAAAACTTACCCAAATTAGGTTTAATTAATCTTAAACCAATGAGACTTAACCCTAATTAAGTCTAATTAATCAATTAAACCTTACACAAATTAGGTTTAATTATCCTAAACCAATTAGACTTAACTTTAAGTAAATCTAATTAATCAATTAAACCTTACCAAAATTAAGTTTCATTAATCCTAAACCAATTAGACTTAACCTTAAGTAAGTCTAATTAATCAGTTAAACCTTACCCAAATAAGGTTTAATTAATCCTAAACCAATCAAACTTAATTCTAATTTAGTCTGATTAATCAATTAAACCTTACTCAAATTAGGTTTATTTAAATAAAATTAAACCCTATTTATGTCTAACACATTAGACTTAATTAAACTATTAAACCATAAACAACTAAGGTTTAATCAAACATAAATCCTAATTAAGTCTAACACATTAGACTTAATTGAACTATTAAACCTTAACCAACTGTACGGTTTATTTTTAGGTTATGTGTTTTGAAAAGGGGTCGCCTACAGAAGTTGTCGGCAAATTTTTTAGATTTTAAATTTAATTTAAATATATATAATTTGGAAAGTAGCTTTTGATTTTGAAAATAATTTTACGTTTGAAAATTTTAAGATATGAAATCAAACCGATCTCACATCTCGATTAGTCTATATAAACGAGCACCACACCACAAACCGTGTATCTATCCCGAAGAATAGACACACTGCTTGATGATGGGGCTTGATTAAATAAACTAGAAGATTTGTGACATCCGTTTGATCTGCAAACCAATTTTATAAGTCGACAAGTTCCCCTGCTTAATATAAAGAAATTAAGCAGGGTTTATATTACCTGGGTTCTTAAAGTTCCATATAAGGGCAAGCCCCTATAGTTAATTACATCTTAAATGAAGGGAATCATTTAAGAAAACTCTAGATAATGATCAGTGGTTTTGCTCTCAAGAATTTCAAAGTTCAAGGTTTTCAAACAATTAGATTTTGGAAATTTTAATTGGGAATGGATCAAATTTGGAACAGTTAATTTCAGGAGTCCAAAGGAAGAGAAGTAGGAGAAGTTGAGGATCCAAGAAGAATCTTGGCAACTTCCCAAACTATCTTATGGTTTGGTTTCAATTTGAGAATTTATTTAATATTGCAATCCTGCCAATTTTAATTAATTAGGACTTATATTTATATGATATAATCACACAAATAGCCTCGAAGATGTGATGGTTTATGTCGTACCAAACGACTACCTCGGAGTCCTAAGACCTGTTAGGGCTTAATTTACATGAGATGATCATGCAAATGTCTAACGAAGAGGTGAGGATTTATGTTGCACTAGGCAAACTACCTCGAAGTCCTATGGCTTGGTTATTTAATTCTAAGAAAGGTTTAGCTGGTGTAGATCCGAGTTTTGCTGAAGTAGATGGCCGTGCTGCTCACTATGCTCCGAGCTCCATGTTGTTGCAGAGGTTTAGTTTTAGAAGGTGAAAATCAGGAGATGAGAGAAGTGTTTTGGTTTAGAAATCTTAAAGTCCAAATATTTTTAATATTTTAATAAAAACAAATCTTAAAGTTGTTTAAACAGAACCTATTAAGATCCCACAGTTCCGTCATCCCGGCACCGTTATTTTCATTGAATTCACTTAGTCCAGATGAATTTACTAAACCCAACTGAATGATTTCCACACTTTCATTTAGACCGTGGGAAATCCCGTTAGCAACACGTGGGTTACATCATCCGAGGTATTCCCAATCATTCAACGAGATGTTTTAATTTAGGTGCAATTGTAGTTTTGTTGTTCTGTTTGTGATTAAATTTTGAGTTGTTTTATATTTTGGAATGTTGTGGCGGTGAATTTTATCTTATGGTGACTTTTAATTTAGTTTTGGGTTTCAGTTTTGTGACTATTCTAAAGGTTTCAGTTTTCATGCAACAATCTTGTTTAACATGCAAGAAAAAGTAAAGTGCAGTGCATGTAAGTAAATTGCAATAAAATAAAAGCGTACCTGGAGGGTCTTCCCGTCATCCCAAGCTGCACTTAAAACACATGTTAAGGCATTTAAATATTTCAACAAGTACCTAGGTAAAGCTAAGGGAAGGTTCTGGTTGTCTACCAAGATCATAATCCTATAACTAGTCATTTCCTATGACGTCTAGGTTCTTGTGTTTTGTTTATGGATGATTTTCTTCACCAAAGAACAATTAAGTTCAATTGTTCTTCTAAAACATCTCATCATATTGAGAAAGTGCTTAGGACTAGTCCTAAACATCTTTTCAATACTTTCGAGATTATTTTGAGTCCAAGTAAATTTAGTTGCACAGGTGAATTAATCATCCAGAAGTTTAGTTAAGCTTTGTCTCTTGCTCAGTGAACTTGGGCATTTGATTACCTGATGAATGAAGTGACATCTCACTTAATACTCAATTTAAGAGTTATAATAATTAAAGCCTTTAGGGGCAAGTTGGTTTGTTGAGAATTTTAATCATTCTTAATTTGAAGTTTGAGTTAATGGTTTGAAGTGATTTAGTTTAATTATGAGGTTTTAATTAATAATTTTAAGTTTGGAATAGTGTTCAAAATATTTTTGGTTTAAATCTTTATACTTTAAGTGATCTTTATATTTTAAATTAATCTTTGGTGTTTCAAATTCACTTAGATTATTCATATATCTTAATGATTTAGTTTAGGTTAATTATGATATTTTAGGTTAATCTTGATTAGTATGATTTTTTATATTCTTAATTATGAATTGTCTTAATATTTCAAATTTGTTTTACTTTTATTATTGAGTGATGTTAATTTAATATAATTTAAATTTAATTTAATTGAATTTAACTTAATTTAATTTAATTTAATTTGAATATTCTAAATTTAATTTAATATTATTGTTAAAATGTCAATTTAACTTAATTTTAATTTTAATTTAATTTTTACTTAATTTAATTTAATTTAATTTAAATTTAATTTAATTTAATTGTTAAACCACTTAATATTTTGAGCTTTCCTTTAATTTAAGGGTTATTTTTTTTAATTTTTAATTTACTTAGTTTGGATTATCATTTTAATCTTAATTAAGAGTTAAATATTATTGAAGTGATTTATTTAGGGATTTTTTTATTAAAGAATTAAAATCCTCTTAAGTTATATCCCTATTTTTAATAATTCAAATTTTCATTAATCTTCCAAAATTTAAATTGTTTAAATAATTAAAGTTTCATTTTTGGTTTATTAAAAGTGATTAATGGGTTCATACCCTTTTAATTTCCCAAAGTTTCAATCATCCAAGAAAGATAAAATCAAATATTTTACCCTCCATTTTAATTAAACCTAAAATTTTAATAAAGGGGTTTAAATTCTTTGATTACCTTTATGCCCTTTTAGGCTTATTTATTTCATAACTCACTAAATTGAGTTTAAATGAACTTGAAATTTTTATGTCACCTCACTCACATGTCAATTAAGACATTAGAGGAGAAAATGTGATTTTTCTGAATTTAATTTATTTATATAATTATTTTTAGTGAAAAATAAGGGATTTCAAGGAAAATTCAACAACATGACCAAAGTAAGGTTTCAGTCCTTAAGAAAATTATGGGATGTTCTTAATGACTAGAACACCTCTTGAACCAATTTTGGTGATTTTTTAAATTATATTTTATTTATTATAATTATTTTGATTTTTGGAGTATTAATTAATTATAAAATAAAATTAAAGCTGAAAATGGATTTTATATTTTTCTTAAATCTCTCTGACCTCAAGGAGTTTAGAGAAACAAATTTTATAATTTTATAATTTTTCTTTGATTTATTAGAATTAATTTAGTGAAAATGTTGGAAAATTCATTTTTTAATTCAAAAAATTGTTTTTGGGCTTTAAAATTCAATATCTTAACTTAGAGACTTAGGAAAAATATTTGGTTGGTTTCTAAGTGATTAGGAGTCAAAATGTGATATTTTTATGATTTTTATTATTTTGTGATTTTTATTATTTTTCAATTATTTAAATATAAAAAATATCATAAAAAATGAAAAATTTTAGAAAATTCCAATTTTAATTTTTATAGACTCCTCTAATATCATAGAGACCACAAAAACCAATTTGGTGAATTTTTGAAATGTATTTTTGGAGTTATGAATTTTTAAAATTTAATTTTGATCATGTGGTTTAATTAATTCATTTAGTGGGGCTAATCATTTCCAATTAACTTCAAATTTTTATGCAGGGTTCTCTGTATCCTAAAGATCAATGAAGAATTGATTTCAAGTTATTTTGATGTGTGGTTAACCCTAATTAATTAAAATTCAATTTTGCGTATTTAGGCTAATTAGGGTTATTCTTAATGAATTAAGCCTAACCATAATTATTTTAGGGTCCTCTATTCCTAAGAAACTTCCCTAAATTTTTCTAGAATTTATTGAGCAATATGGTAATTATTGGAATTAAAATACCAAAACAGTGAAATAAACTTGAAAAATACACAACTTTCCATAGTTATAGTCTCTGACCTTGAAACATTTAGGGAATGTTCCAAAGATCAGAGGCTTAAAAAACCCTATGGTCTCATGCCATGGTGAATTGTGTATGCAAATGGAGTATCAAAATACTCAAAACAGTAAATAATTAATTAAAAATAAAATGCTCATTAAATTAACCCAATTCTTTTTCCACATTGTTCTTCTCTATTCACTGAGCAAGAGGGTATTTTTATTTTATTTTTGTGATTTTTCTATGAAAAGTTATGGTTTTTTGAAGTTTATGTTCAAAAATAAATCAAAAATCCAATTTCCCTCTCAAACTATAGCTATCAAGGGGGGGGGCACGTGTCGCTCCGTGATTGGCTGGTGCGTTTCTGCTTATGGATGAAGCTCCCGTCTGACTGCATCTCGGTCGTCCGTGCGATACACATGTGATTGGACGGCTACTGCTCCTCTCTCCTAGTTCTATTCACCCAAAACCGTCTACATTCAAACCTTGATATCTCACTCATTTCTCAACAAAATTGAGTGAATTTTTTTTAAAATGATCGTCTAATCGAGTAGAACATATCTATATGGTGATGATATACTTAAAGCATGTGAATATTTATAGAAATTTAAAATAAGCTCGGTTGGAGGAGAAAAAATTTTGATAACTTTGTCCAAGAGATGAGGCCTCATTTGGAAATGGTTGGATTGAGCTTAGGAGTGCTTGGAGAAGCTTTGGGAACAATTTGGCAGAGTTTTCCCAAAGTAATCTTTTGCATCTCTTCTCTTTGGCCATTAATGGAGCTTAAATAGAGGAGTTTAAGTTCAAATTGGTCAAAGCATGAGGTTGGGCTTGGTTCACCTTTCCATGGTCTGATTTGGGCTGAGAAAAGCTCCCTTGATTTAGCTTGATTAGTGGGGAGAAGTCACAATCCAAGTATAATTTGGCTTAAGCATGGGTTAGGGGAGACATGGGAGTGCTTAATTATTTTAAGGGAATCAAGAAAGAGGGACCTCCTCTTGCCCAATATGGTATGGTCACATGAACACCACTCACATGGCTTGCATGGGGCTTAAGGATGGCTTCATGGCTAGCCTATGGCTTGTCCATGGAGTGGTCAATTTTCATGAAAAAAGGTTATTTGGAATTTTTTGAAAGCATTAGATTTTTTGATTGGTTTTGTCATGATGCTATTTTGGTTTAATCAAAATGATGGGTTTTGGACTTAGGGGTGATTTAAATCATAGGGAATGATGAGGGAAAATTTCATGTGGGCTTTGGAATGAAATTTGGGCTTTTGAATTTGTTGGAAGTGGGCTTTTAGGTTTGAAATTAAATTGGTGGATGGAAATTTTGTGAAGTATTGGGCCAAACAAATGTTGAGTTTAGTTTAGGGATGTGTCATGAGTGATTTGGAACAAATTTGAAGTGATTTTGAATTGAATTGGGTTTAATTTGGGTCTTTTTAGTAAAGGGGCCAAAGTGGGTCAAATTGGGCTAACTTGGTTTAAGGTTGGGCTAATGTTGGATTTGATGTAAAATTAATGTTGAGAAATGTTTATGGGGTGTAACAAAGAGTTTTCAATTTTGGTTGGGCTTTAATTTTGGGATTTTGGCTTATTTGGGTTAGGTTTGGGTTTAGGCCAATTTAGGGGATTTTGACTTTGGGTTAGGTTTGGGTGGAGTTTAGGTTCAAATTTGGAGAAAATCTTGTTAGTGTTTTGTTTGTGGGGATATTAGGAAGGTTTAGGAAAAGATTTGGGGCTAATTGGAGTTGAATTGGGTTGGTTTGGGCTAAGTTTAGGTCATGGGCGAAAATTGGGCTTTAAGCTTCAAATTGGAATTGGATCCAAATGTTAATCAAATTGGGCTTGGAATTGGTATAAATTGATATTGGGGATATTGAATTGAAGTTTAGAATTGGATTGGATCAACATTGATGTTAATTGGAGTGGTTTGGTTTGACATTGGGTTCACTTGGGTTAAAAATGGGTCAAATTAGGGGTTTTGGTAAAATTAGGTTAAATTGACAAAATTGGCTTATAGTATAGTTGAACAAAATAAAATTGAGAATATTTGGGATTTTTTGGAATTTTCTGGGAATTTTTAGAATTTATGGATTTTTTGTTAAAAAGGGCATTTTGGGTATTTGGAGGGTATTGGGGGGTATTTTTGGAAATTTTGTTATATTTGGCTAAGGATAATCAATTTGAATGGTGGGAAATGTTTAGGATTGGTTCTGAGGAATTTTGGATAATTTAGGCAATTTTGTAAATTTTGGGTAGTTTCAAGGGCATTTGGTAGGTTTGGTGGGTGTAGGGCCCCGGGGGTCAAAAATTGAAATTTTGAAAAAATGAAGATTGATCAAGTTTGAGTAGAATGGAATCACTTTGGTTGAGCCATGAAGCCATATCAAGCCCATAAGAGCCACTAGAGGACTCATTTGAGGCATTAACTATGTTGTTCCTAACCCTCTTAGCCAAGGGCTTAGGGGTTGAGGACCATCCATATGGATTACCTACATGAGTCCGGAAGTCAAGCTAGGTATGAATGGTTTTAGGATTTGGAATGTGTGTGAAAGTGTAATGTGTGCGGTCAACCCTCACTGCACTGGGCCACCTGGGGTAGTCCTAAGGCAAAAGAGTCTTATAGGGAACTCATCTTTTAAACCTCCACATTTGATCTTAACCCTTCAAGTGACTTAGGGGTTTACAATCAAACTTATGGGGTTTGCAGGGAGTTAAGAGGTGTTTAAATTTCTAAGTGGTGGGTTCCATTTCTAGTCCTCTAAGATAGTCAAAGGGAAAGCCTAAGGCTAGATCCTAAGTACCAAGGAGAGAGAAAAGAAAAGACCTCATCAAAAATGAGGTCAACACCAACTAAGGTTTAATCAAACATAAACTCTAATTAAGTTTAACACATTAGACTTAATTAAACTATTAAACCTTAACCAACTAAGGTTTAATCAAACTTAAACCCTAATTAAGTCTAACACAATAGACTTAGTTAAACTATTAAACCTTAACCAACTAAGTTTTAATTAAACTTAAATCCTAATTAAGTCTAACATATTAGACTTAATTAAACTTTTAAACCTTAACAAACTAAGGTTTAATCAAACTTAAACTCTAATTAAGCCTAACACATTAGAGTTAATTAAACTATTAAACCTTAACCAACTAAGATTTAATTAGAATTTATGTCGTCGGTTAAAAATGTATGTTGAAAATCTATTCTAGAATTATTTATATCCCAAAATCTGAAAAGAATATTTGTTTCGTAAGTGCATACATGTTGTTGTTGTAAATAATCTTGATAAATGTATGGTTTGTCTTTTAAGATTTTTAAGTTTTATGGAATTAGATTTTGATCTATATGCGATTTGTGAGATCCTGTGTCTAAGAGTATTTTGCATTTATTGTCAGGAGTGATGTAATATCCTATGACTAATAATTGGTTATTGTTATATTCTTTTATATCGAGGCTTGGTCTATGAATAATGGGTTTATAATGATCTAAGGATTTTTTAGGCGTTATTAATAATAAAGTGTTATTTTCTAAATATGTTAGTTTTGGAAATCTTTAGCTTGTGCTTAATCCTTCATCAAAGTTTAATAGTATATTAGTCTATGGGGGTGTAAAATCTAAATCATTGATTTCTTCTGGTTGAATAGTTTGTCCTATGTGTGAAAAAATAGGGTCTAGAAGTCTAAACTATTAAATCTTAACCAACTAAGGTTTAATCAAACTTAAATTCTAATTAAGTCTAACACGTTAGACTTAATTAAACTATTAAACCTTAACCAACTAAGGTTTAATCAAACCTAAACCCTAATTAAGTCTAACAAATTAGACTTAATTAAACTATTAAACCTTAACCAACTAAGGTTTAACCAATCCTAAACCCTAATTAAGTCTAACACATTAGACTTAATTAAATTAAAGAACCTTAACTAATCAAGGTTTAATAAAACTTAAACTTCAATTAGGTGTAACCCATTAGACCTAGTTCAATTATTAAACCTTAATTAACTAAGTTTTAATCAAATTTATACTCTAATTAAGTCTAACTTATTAGACTTAATTAAAATTTAAGCCTTACTTAAATTATTCTTAAATAACCTCAAATTCTGGTTGTCTAACTTTGACAAGACTTAGTTAAACCTTAAGCTTTACTTAAATAAGACTTGAACAGTCATTTAATTCTAATTAGATCTAATCTAATTAGACTAAATTAACCTTTGAGTATTATTTAAATAAGACTTAAAACTTAATCAACTCTATTTTAACTAGACTTAATTTAAACCTTAGGTTCAACCCACATTAAACCTAACTCAACATATCTAACTTAGGTTCATCCTAAATTGAACCCAAGTTAACTTAGACCTTAGATTCAACCCACATTGAACCTAACTCAACATATTTAACTTAGGTTCAAACAAAATTGAACCCAAGTTAGCTTAGACCTTAGGTTCAACCCACATTGAACCTAACTCAACATATCTAATTTAGGTTCAACCTAAATTGAACCCAAGTTAACGTAGACCTTAGGTTCAACCCATATTGAACCTAACTCAACTTATTTAACTTAAGTTCAACCTAAACTGAACCCAACTTAACTTAAGCTTTAGATTCAATCTACATTGAATCTAACTTAACACTTCTAACTTAAGTTCAAACAGACATGAACTCAAGTTAACTCAACTTTAGATTCAATCTACATTGAATCTAACTTAACACTTCTAACTTAAGTTCAAACAAACATGAACTCAAGTTAACTCAACTTTAGATTCAATCTACATTGAATTTAACTCAATAATTTTAACTTAAGTTCAAACCAGACATGAACTCAAGTCATCTCAAGTTTAGATTCAATCTACATTGAATCTAACTCAACATTTCTAACCTAAGTTCAAACATACATGAACTCAAGTTAACTCAACTCTAGATTCAATCTACATTGAATCTAACTCAACATTTTTAACTTAAGTTCAAACAGACATGAACTCAAGTTAACTCAATTTTAGATTCAATCTACATTGAATCTAACTTAACATTTCTAACTTAAGTTCAAACAAACATAAACTCAAGTTAAATCAACTATAGTTTCAGTCTACATTGAATCTAACTCAACACATCTAAATTAAGTTCAAACAGACATCAACTCAAAATTAATTCAACATTTCCAACTTAAGTTTGACCTAAATTCAACCAACATTGAACTGAAATTAAAATTTTGTCTTAAAATCAATTTGAGTCAAAATTTCTTAATTAAAGTTCAAACTACTTTAAAGTTCAATCAAAGATATTAGATTCAAACGACATTAAATCTAATTATCAAAAGATTTTATCTAAATCTAATTCATATTAGACTTAGCACTTCTTCTAGATTCAAATGACATTGAATCTAGAATTCTAAAATCTAACTTATGTTAGATTTTATCTAACACAATTAGATTTAACAATTCTTTTAGGTTTAAAGGACATCAAATCTAAAATTATAAAGTCTAACTTATGTTAGATTCTATCTTAGTCTAATTTGGACTTAATCAAAATCTTTAGATTCAAATGACATTGACTCTAGTTTCCAAATGTCTAATGACATTAAACCTAAATCTTTTAACATTAAAAATGGTTTTTAGATTCAATCGACAATGAATCTAAAATTCTTGAACCTTAGATTCAATTGACAGTAATCTAAACATTAAAAACTTGAATAAAAAATCTTTTCAGAAGACATAGAATCTAAAAACTAATCATTAGATTCAAAAGCCAATGAATCTAAGATCAATTGATAAAAATGACATAAAATTCTTAAAAAATTTGTAAACAACCTAAAATTTTCTAACCTAAAATCGAAAAAAAGACGTTAAAACTCAAATGAAACTTTAATGAACAAACATCACCAAATGCAACTTGAACCCCAATGTTCTTAGTCTACGAAGATTTCTAGGACGACGCGATCCTGGATGCTGATAGGAATCTGCTGGTCCTGGTTTAATCACCTTTCAGACTAAGTAGATTAAGACACCTGATGACCCTGGGACGATAGAGGCAGTGACATCTTGACAGAGTTATCTAAAAATATAACAAAATAAAATAAAAAGATTTAAGAAGTAAAATTGACATTATTTCTTTTAAATCTCGCATTATTTTCTTTTGCGGGATGAAAATAAGCTTCGTTTTAGATTTTCTTTGCATGTTATAGGGAGTGCAAATTCTGTTTTGCAGGACGATTAAAATGAATTGATGACATTATTTTTCATTTTAGATTTCCTTTGCATGTTATAGGGTGTGCTAACTCTGTTTTACAGGATGACATTCCGAAGACGGGACAAACGACATTCACAAAACAAAACAAACAACATTAAAAATGACAAAACAAAGCCAAAATAAAACCTAGAACTTTTAGGATAGTCACAAAACCTTAAAATTTTAGGATAGCCACCAAACAAACGATAAAAACGACAATAATATGAAAAGCATCAGAATAAAACAAAAAAGAAATGACATAATAAATTACATTGACAGAATAATTAAAAACGACAAACAACAAAACAAAAACAAAAATCGACCAAATCAAACTTTTAGGGTAGTATGACACATTACCCTTAGGATTGAAAATTAATATTTCTTACCTTAATGCTTTTTGGAAACAAGCAATTAAGATTAATCAGAAGTGTTCTTAGACAATCATAATTATCTATGATGTAATTAACTATAGAAGCTTGCTTCTATAGGAGATTTAAAGAACTCAGAATAAATATTCCATCTAATTCTTTTGTTACCAAAATCTCATTATCCTTATAATGAACTTCTAGGATAAGGTATTCTAGAATCTTTTCTTATATGGATTATCATCGACATCCCTCTTTCTACTGTTTTATATCTTATTAGCCCTTATTTTCTTCAAATCTCTTAAGAATCCTTTTATAGGATCCAAAGAAATGAGAATTATTGAAGATTAGAGCAATATTATAGATAAACAGAGTGGCGACTCCAAAAACGACATCAACATCGACACCGAGAAAATCTCCGACACGTCCCTCAACGTCGATAACATTCCAAGGGCTCTAGTCTTTGTCATATCGCATTCTAAATTTTTAAAATTATGCGATTAGTAAAAATAAGTCACATGTGAAAACCTTTCTTGGTTTTATACACTAGATCCTTTAGATCTTTAGGACATGGTAGGTGTTTGTGACTTCATGTTAATTTCATGCAGCAACCCTTACCCACAATAGACATACACACTCAGATGTTGTGATTATGAAATGTTGTATTTTGATGGATTACTAGACAAGGGAAAGAGTTTAGTTAATGTTTTATATGCCTTAAAATTGTACCTTATTTTGTGCCTTATTCATGTATTTCTATATTGTGTATCTGTGTTTATTGGCTATGAGAATGCGCATTATTATATTAAGAGCAGTCTTCTTGCACGAAGCCATGTCCAAAATAGAAAAAATTGAAGATCAATTAAGAATTAAACCTAACACATTTTGTTAGTTCCTCTAAGCTCTCCTCTCGCCACACATGACTCATTATATGTTGTATGTTAAAAACCTGTGCTAATCTTTTGCGTTGCAGATCATCCTTTTATACATTTACATGTAATTCTATTTAGAGTCCTTAGGGAGTGTATTAAAAATATGGTACGAGCATGAGTTCAGAGGCACTTGACACACTGATATACGTTACGAGGGCAAGGAGCTGCTTGCTCTTTCCCATATCTAAGTCCAAATTTCTTATTATTGTATAGCTTTAGGATCAGACATGTATATGTAGAACCTGAGCACATTTTCTCACTTTTTGGGATATGAAGACGACCTAGCGAAACCCGACCTATTATGTATTTATTTACTTTGGCTTCTTCACATTGCACTGGGTGCTTAATTATTTGCTTCTTTTGTTTGTAGTTTTTCTGGGTCTATCATTAAAAGTATAAGCTAGGCTCATTAAGGATCCAAAAATTTCTCTTTTTAAAATCTTAATAATAAAAAATCAAAATAAGTCAAAATTTAGGATTATTATCAATCTTAATATGAGCATTACTTTCTACTTTACCTTTTTGCATGGCTATTTCCAGGATTTAAAACGGGCTACATTGGATGAACATATCGCAAGTCATTCCAAATATGGCCTCTACACTTAAATTTAATTGCAAATAACTACATCATTATGTATGTCCCGAATAGGAGCCCTAGTATTCCTTATGCTCCTTCAATCGACAAAGCCAAGCATATGATTTCTACCTAGGTGATTATCTAGAAAGTAATAAGGGGTTAAAAGCTCCTCAAATCCCTAACAGAAGCATAAGTCCTTTGTGAGAGCATTTTGGCTTTGTAGTGGGACCTCTCTGTCCTTTCCCATTCCAGAGGCATCTTCATTTCCACCTCTTAGAGGGTTATAGGAAATTAGAAGTTTATTTCCTTCGACTCTAGGTCTTTTGGGTCTCCTTAGATGATGTAACTCATTGGTAGTTGATATGAGAGCTTTGGTTTGATTGTGTTGACTAATTTCAAGACCAGGTGTACTTAGATTCTTCCTAACTTGGGATGACATATAAAAGGTATCCTAACTCGGCTACCTCTTCTTTGAAATTTCACTAAGGTCATCTTGTAGGCCCTTTTTCTGATTGGAAGCTAACCTTAGTGGATAGTGATTCACTCTCTACTCTATGCCCCGACATTATTTTGGTGCGTTAGGATTCTTTTGCTTGAGATTACCATAGAAATCCATAATTTCCCAACTAACTGGACATAACCCTTATGTAAGCAATACTATTTTTATCGAAAGTATTCTTCGGCATCCTCCAGTATATAATTAACTAAAGGGATGCATTCCTTTAGAAGTCTTGATATAAGATTTAATGCATTGCTTTGTTCCTTTGGTTTATGGTTGCTTAAGTATGGAGTCTCTTCATAGATATTTGTTTCAAAGTGTTTTGATCTGGTTTTTTTCTCGATGTACACTCTTGAACTATCACATGAAGTTTATCCTACATAAGTTCTCCGTATTTTTTTTAATTTTGTTTGTTTATATTCATTTTATTCTCTTTCTTTCTGATTCCTCTCATCTTAAAATTATTTTTATGATTCAAGAGGGAGATTTATTGGAAAAGTGAAATATACGATGACGATGATAAGATAAGCAGAGGAAAATAACTTTAAAATAAAAAGAATGAAAATAAATTAGGGACTCCATTGAGGATAGTCTTCCTCTCCATATTAGGATTCTTGCCTACAAAATCGTGATCTAGTTTATTTCTTTGTGTCACTTTTTGCACCATGAAAAACCTTTGGATTTAAATCCATGTGTCAGTTGCTAGATTTAGCCGCTTGATTCCTTTACGTCCCATTCTCACCCTCAATAATTCTATTCGTTGTATTTTTGTATGCACTGATGTTGTTGTATACTCTGATTTCCATATTGAGTTTTTCCAAATTTTTTAATGGCGTCTCTTTGATTTAAATAAAAGTACAATCAAGGATTGATCACGTTGGGGTCTTCCAAGGCGAACACTATTTCCTTTTCCCTTAGTTTGTTCTAATGAGAGCAAAGGACCATCACTTTTGAATCCTTCAAGCAGCCCATTCAGATTACCATGGGTAATCCGATGCATGATGAGGTGTTATCCATGTGTCCTCCTCTGCTGAAGGGTAGTCGAGCACATATCACTTCTTTTATCGTGGTAGCTCGCATTTGTACTACTCCACCCTAAAAGGAAAAAGAATGTATTTGATAGTGGAAAGTTGTAGCGCCCCTTAATCTTTTCTGGGCTCCCAAAATACCCATCCATGTTTTCTAGGATCCTTGTTTCTACATTTGGCACACCATCAAAAAGCGCTAGAGGCACCACCAAGGTGCTAACTTCTGCAGGACTGCTACAGCCCCATATTCTTTTATTTCAACATCCATTGAGCCTTCTCCTACCTTAAGATTGTGTAGAAGAGCCAGGAAGACTCGAAATAAATTATTGTGTGACTAGCAGTAAGTACTTCGATAGGTTCCTTTACTTAAACGTATGACACGCTAAAATTACAACGAATCTGGTCGAAAAAAACATCCTAAAAGTTACAGTGAGCATGAAACATGCTACCAATAGGAAGGAAAACAACACTAACAAGAGGAAAAAATTTAAGAGACTCCTAAAAAAGAGCATACAAGGGAATTCAAGCAATAATAGATCTAGAAGTTAATGAACCCATTTTGTCATCATCCAAAAAGACATGGCTTTGTGGTTGGAACCAAAATATGGATGGATTTCTCCCAACAATTGTAACACACTCAAGGAGAGTAGAGCAATGATCTCCAACAATGCCCAGTTAATTTCGGGTGGTAACACCAATCTAAATAAATGAAATGGAGTATCATTTTAAAACTAATGTTCTTCACTATGATACTTGAGATTTTCTAATATTTTCTTGGGTCTAATTAGCATTATGGGGACTCCAATCCAATTAGCAATGCAGACAATAACTACAAATAGGTTTGGTCAACATAATAGCCCACAATGTTGTTGCATCATTGGTCTCCAAACTTCATCCAAATAAAGCTTTGGAGGTGGTTGACTACCTAGTACAGACAAGCAATATGAAGAGTACGATGCAATTCACCCAAGAAAAAATTCATTTCAAAATGTAAAAATATACAAGTTTTTCTATACAAAATATTTTTTTCTACAAAATATACCTTTATAAACATGTTGTTTTCTAAAAAACTATCCATTTTTTTAGGAGGTCGATTGAAGTTCATAGTGGAGCACCCTCCATCACCTCCAACATCTGAGTTACTTCCTAAAGACCCCAGAGCTGGTGTACACAACAAAAATTCATCCATGTATGTAAACATTGGGTCTACTATGCCCAACAAAGTGATACAATCAATTTTTACAATTCTGCCAACCAAAAGCTGCTTGCTTATAATATTTTTCTTTCTCTGGTTGCAGGGGAAAGCCTCAAAAAATGAAAAACTGAACATCAGACATGATTCGACACCGCAAGAAGTTCTCTTCATGATTGAATGTAATGAATCCTTAGTGATGATGGTGCTATGTCCACTTTTCAATGGAGCATCATACTTCATTCATCGGTTGCTGCTATAAGTGGAGTCCGCTCTTTGCCACTAGTGGAGGAGGAGTGAGACTTGCAGCTTTTGGTTGTAGTATCCCCTTTCTCCCATTCTCTTTAGATCTCTAGTGTTCCTTCATTGTGAGAAATATATTAAAATGTGGAGGGTTATTAGAATGAGGGTTATTTGGTGAATGCTTCATGGTTGAGCTATAATAGACATTTTGCCTCCCTCTCCCAAATATGGTAGTAAAAAGATTTGTAGCGGGTGTACCTTTTGTGCTCAATGTTGGCTTGATGTTTTGTAGATTTTGGCCAACATAATGAATATGTTTGAATAAGTCTAACAATAACATTGTTTCTCAGATATTATTACATATACAAAGTAAGTCATTTTACTTATGGATAAAAGTTATTGTGGTTGTCCCAAGTCCATGTTTGTAGATGAACTTTCACCGTGCATGTATCAAACTTATACACACTAGGGAAACTTGTTGGTCGATGATGAAGAGACTTGTCCATGTTTGATTAGGTTTTCTAGTTGATTGATCCCTTGTTGCTGGATCCTTCTTCAGAACTAGATCACCCACAATAAATGTCTTTTCATGCACAGGTTTGTTGTAGTAAGGAGTTGTCCTTCTTTTTATTTTATCTTCTCATAGAGTAGCATTCGTTCCAATTTCTTCTAACAGTTTAAGAGCGAGTTAAGCTCCATCTTCATTTGTATCTTGCTAGTTAGTTAGCTCTTCCATGTCAAAAGACATAGTTATAATGACTTCTACTTTGATGATTATATTCAACAGGTAGTTTGGCTTGCATTCCAAAGGAAAGCATGTCCGAAGTTTGAATGGTTAATTTTGTTGGAGTGGTCTGGTTGACCCAAAGGACAGAAGGATGCATATCTGATCATTTATCTTTTGAACCTTTGACCTTCTTCTTTAATATGTTTAAGTTGATCTTGGGGACCATTCATTTGGGCATGATGTACAAATGAAAACTTTAAATTAATTCCCTAGTTCTGATAAAAATCTCTCACCCTTCATCAACAAATTGAATTATTTTATATGTAATAAGTATTGGGGGTAGACTATATCGACAAATTATATTTGTCTAGATAAAATTTCAAACCACGCTAATAGTGATTCATGTGAGAGCTTTAGCTTCAATATATTTAGAAAAATAACCCACAATGACAAAAAGAAACCTTATTGTCCCACAAAAAAGGAAATTATTTAAGAGTGTCCATCCCCAAATGGTGACGGACTAGGGCCTAACTATAGAAGAGCATATTTTTAACATTTTTTCGATCTTGGGTAAATTTATTCTGTATCCTTCAGGTGGGTTGGCCAAAAGTAACCTTGAATTTTTCATTGCTGAACTAAAGTTTTTCCTCTGAAATGGCTTCTATATTCAATTGAATTTACTTCCCAAAGAATATCTTCCAATTCTCGCTCTTTGAAGCATCTTAAAGAAAGGATGAGGTTGACTTTCAGAATAATGTTTCTCTAATGAGCAGATCTTTGCAGCTTTGAACTAGAGTCTTTGCATATTCATTACTGCATCAAGGATTTTGCCTGTTTTGAAGTTAAGGATATAGGGGCCCACCAAAAAGGTTTTAACATTCTCTTCTTTTTCCATTACTTCCAACACTTTAATGGATGGTTGAAGAAGCTTCCGCGGTGCTTAGTTACCAACAAGCTTATTTTTTTGACAATAGATCTGCCACTTGATACTCTTCTCGTCTAACTTGTTCTATAAGTAAACTTATGAAATTACAAATTTCCATTTTTACTTTATTCAAGTGTCTAATCTTATTTTCATCCTAAGTTTTGAATTCTCCATTAACATAGTTGACAATTAGTAGTGAACTAGACTTCACAATTAGATGCAGCGTGCCCATTTTTTGATATAACCAAAGCCCAGCTATCAACGCTTCATATTTGCTTGATTATTTATGAAAATAAAATTAAGGAATACATAATGATAAATAAGGTCTCTAATTGGACAACCTAAAGCTAGACCAATTTCTAATTTAGTTTGGTATAAAACTCCATCTATGTAAGGGATCCATGATTGAATTTCTACTATGTACTCTTCACTTGATCCACTAGATTATGATAAATCCACCAAGAAAACTGTCATATCTTGAGCATTAGTTGCCATACAAGGATGTAAATAAGATCATAATCACTGAGCTTCATGGACCATTTTAATAATCAACACAAATGTTTTGGCCGAGTGAGTATAGACTTAAGCAGATGGTCGGTGATCACCTTAATCAGATGAGTTTGAAAATATGGCCAAACCCTGCAAGAGAAACAGTAAGAGTAAACACTGGTTTCTTTATTAAAGGATATCTTATTTTGGCTTCCCTAAGGACACAACTTGTTTAATAAATGTGATATTTTTTCCTAACCCTTCTCAGATGAGGACCAAACTAATAGCTTGCGGACCAACTACCATGTATAGTGAAAGTTTTTCCTCAGCTTTAGACTTTGCAGCACTCACATTCATTTGTCAACTCAAACTTATTTGACCCTCAAAGGAGACTAAACTCTATTATGAAAGAAGTAGTTAAAAAAGAGATTTTAAAATTGTTAGATGCTGGAATTATATATCCTATTTCGGATAGTACTTGGGTAAGTCCAATTCATTGCGTTCCCAAGAAAGGAGGAATAAATGTTGAAGAAAATGAAAATAATGAATTAATACCTATCAAACAAGTTTCTGGATGGCGTATTTGTATTGATTATAGAAAATTAAATGCCACCACCCGAAAAGATCACTTTCCTCTTCCTTTCTTAGACCAAATGTTGGATAGACTTGCTGGACACAAGTACTACTGTTTTCTGGATGGATGTACTGGTTACCATCAAATACCTATTGCTTCTGAGGATTAAGAGAAAACAACTTTTACTAGTCCTTACGAAACGTTTGGTTTTAGAAGGATTCCTTTCAGACTATGTAATGCACCTGCAACATTCCAGAGATGTATGATGTCTTTTTTTAGTAAATTAATAGATAATGGAATAGAAGTATTTATGGATGATTTCTCTATGTTTGGAACATCATTTAACGCATGCTTAAATCATCTTGAAAAAGTTTTGGAGCTATGCGAAAGAACTAACTTAGTTCTAAATTTGGAGAAATGTCAATTTATGGTTGCAGGAAGAATTGTATTTGGGCATAAAATTTCAGAAAATGACATGGAAGTGGACCCTGGAAAAATTTAAGTTATAGCTAAATTACCACCTCCTACAACAGTGAGAGGGGTAAGAAGTTTTCTTGGACAAGCTGGTTTCTAGTGGTGCTATATTAAAATTTTTTCAAAAATTACAAAACCTTTATGCCAACTTTTAGAAAAAGATAAGAAATTTGAATTTACTGAAGACTACTCAAATGCCTTTAAGTTATTAAAGGAAAAACTAATCACAACAATTGTAATAGTTTCACCTGACTGGGAGAAACCATTTGAACTATTGTGTGATGCTAGTGATTATGCTATTGGAGCTGTTCTTGGTCAAAGATATGACAAAATTTTTAAGGTTATATACTATGCTAGTAGAACTCTTAATGATGCACAAATTAACTATACGGTTACTGAATAAGTGTTACTGGCTATTGTGTATGCTTTTGATAAATTTAGATCATATTTAATTGGAACTAAATGTATTGTGCATACTGATCATTCTGCTATTAAATATCTGATGCAAAAGAAGGATACTAAATCAAGATTAATTAGATGGGTATTTTTAATGCAAGAATTCGATTTTGTGGTAATTGATAGAAAGGGAACTAAAAATCAAATTGCTGATCATTTGTCGAGACTAGAATATCATGAATTATTTGACACCGACAAAGAAATAATAGACAGTTTCCTTGATGAACAACTTTATAATTTTAGTGAGTAGAAAATACCTTGGTATGCTGATATAGTAAATTATTTAGTAAGCGATATTTTGCCACCTATGTTAATATTGCAGCAACAGAAAAAATTTGTTCATGATTCAAAATCATATTTTTGGGATGAACCATATTTATATAAACAATGTAATGACCTTATTATTAGGAGATGTGTGCCTTATGAAGAAACTGAACAGATCATTCATAAATGTCATGATTCTGATTTTGGAGGACATTTTGGCGTTGACAAAACTACATATAAAATTTTACAAGCTAGATTTTATTGGCCTACTCTTTTTAGAGATGTTTACAGATATATCAAAACATGTGATAGATGCCAAAGAGCAGGTAATATATCTAGAAGAAACGAAATGCCTTTGAATTTCATATTAGAAGTTGAGATTTTTGATGTTTGGGGATTAGATTTTATGGGACCATTTATTCCTTCATTTGGAAACTTATATATTTTGATTGCGGTTGATTATGTATCAAAGTGGTTTGAATCACAAGTTTTACCTCGTTGTGATGCTAAAAGTATTTCAAAATTCTTAATGAAAAACATTTTCAAAAGATACGGTATGCTGAGAGTGATTATCACTGATGGAGGATCCCATTTTAGGAATAATTACATTCAAAGATTGGCAGAAAAGTTTAATATTGTTCATAAATTCTTTAGTGCCTATCATCCTCAAACTAGTGGTTTAGCGAAATTTTCTAATCCTGAGATTAAACAAATTCTAGAAAAGACTCTAAATCCTAATAGAGTAGATTGGTCTACAAGACTGGATACTGAATTATGGGCATACAGGACTGCTTATAAAAATCCTATTGGTATGACTCCTTAAAGGCTTATGTATGGAAAAACTTCTCCCTTTCTAGTATAATTAGAGCATAAAATATATTGGGCGATTAAAGAATTTAATTATAATCTAAAAAATGCTGGTGAGAAGTTATAAAACATTGGCACTTTTTCATCCCTGTGAAGTTATTGCCGAAGATGAAAATCGGCAAAGTCGCGAAAGAAAGTGTAATTTTGAACTACTGCATTCAAATGGGATGGCCCATTGATATTGGATCGTTTATTGTGAAGTCTGTTTATGGCCTCATCGTTCAAGGATCATCTCAAGGGCTTGGCCATCCTTCCACAATTTTCTCGATTTGCAGTTTGTTTCAAGTATTGTACAAGGTTTGGGAGAAGATACTGCTACCCTGGGGTCCCTTAGACCCAACTCAGATGTTCCCAGCCAATGACGGAGAGAGTGATGTAGGCTTGATTATGGATCAAGCATCGCAGAATTTTGTTCCTGTTCAACCTTTAGTAACATACAAGACACCGATGCTCTTGCATAGAATCAAGAATCTGTAGAATCAGGTACAAAACTTAACGAGTACAGTTAACAACATGTTTGATTTCATCGATCACATCGATTAGAGAATGAAAGAACATTTTGATCATAATGGCAATTCGAAGTGAGTTTGGTGCGATTAATGAGAAGGATGGGATTGATTAATGAAGATTCAACTGAAGAATTCACATTCTGACTTTTTTACAACCTGTTCGTCCATGTTCAAGCAATGGGTGATATTAGAGGAGAGACCAGTACTAGTTCAGAAGAGTAGTAGACTTGATTATGTTGTGTTTGATTTGAACAAATGTTTGCATGTTAGTGTGTTTGATTAGTTTGCTTCTTAATCTCAGTATAGATGAGTTTAAGTTTGAAATGTTTGTTTTAAGTGTTTTGAGTGTTTTGGTGGATTGCGACGCTGATTAGATGAATTTAGGTTGAAAGAATACCTACTTATGTGTGTTATGTTATGTGTGTTACAAACACTTGGATTCAATATATAAATGTGATGTTTGTTGTGTGAACATTTATTTGTGTTAATACATCACTTAAATCACTTAAATATATCATAAAAAGGATCGAATGGATGACGACGAGGCTTAAAATTGATCGAAATCACAAAAAATTGAAAAATGATCAATTTTTGAGAATCTCGCCGACAGCGTGCTCGAGGCTGCCGACGGTGCGATTTTCCCAAGAAGAATAGGAATTTAATTCTATAGAGCCCACCGATGCCGAGAACTAGCCCACTGACGGTGCGATCACAAAAATTACCTATTTACCTCGATTTTGACCAGTCAAATGCCACTATTCATCATCTTCTTCCCCTTTTTACCCGAAAAGTCGACCTAGGGCTTGATAGATCTCCGATTTGGAGCGATTTCAACAAATTCTAACACCGGATTTCATCTTCCCTTGGTAAGAACTTCACTCCTATGTAAAAATTTATTATTTTCACCATGAATTTCTTCCACATTAAGAAATTTTGGAAAATTGAAAATGTGGAGAAAAGACTTGGAAGGAATTCATGGAAATTGATTTAAATTGTTTAAACCCCCTTTTGAAGCCATTGTATTATTATTTTGGAGATTTGTTTGGAATTTTTGTGATTTGATAGATCAAACAATGGCTCTACGACAAAAGAGAAGACTCGAATACGATGAAACTTGATTCATAAATGTGAAAGCACAATCGAAGTAAAATTCAGTCTATCAAAGTAAAAAAGTTATACAAGATAGAGTTTTCGAGAATCCTGGAGGAGAAGTGGAAAGAGTTATCAAAGAGAGTGGTTAGGAAAACTTCTGCTACACAACAAACAAAGCAGCTATAGAAGTTGTTAGAGAGTTCTACTCCAATCTTACTCAACTTGAGGATGAACCAGTCCAAGTAAGAGGATTCTCTGTCGACTTTAGTGCTAATCACATTAACACTTTTTACGAGCTTCACGACTATTTTTATAGTGACTATGAAACATTTAGAATAATGGAAGGTCCATTGAACGATGTTATCGACTTTCTCACTGATGGGAAAGGAGTTTGGAAAATTAAAAATCATGAACGGATTAACTTTCCATTGTCCATGATGAATGCCACTGCTAAAGCATGGCATTATTTCATTTGTTCGACTCTGCTACCCACCTACCATCACAGTGAAGTCTCTAGAGAGAGAGCTGTTTTGAATTTCTGTATTCAGAACAATAGAAGCATTAATGTGGGGAGAATAATCTATAAGAATATTATGGCCACTACGAAGAGTGAGACAAGTGGATATTTAGGGCATCCTGGACTCATTTATGCAGTTTTTCAACTATATGGAGTTGAAGCAAGAAATAATGAAGAATGGGTGTTTCCAATAAAACTCATTAGTAAAGTGAATATAAAGACTTATGAATCCCATGAGGAATGGAGATCAGGGAGTAGGAGCAAAGGACCTTCTACTAGTAGAGATATCCATTTTACTAGCTATGACCCTCCTGCCTCTAGTCCCCCTACCTTATATGAACTGATGAATGCCACGACCTTGTAGAGGAAAGGTTTTGAATAATTGGATTAAAAATTGGAAAGAATTGATCACAGGATTGAAGGATTAGAGCGAAGAAATGATCATGATAGTGAGTATCTTCAAAGGCACTCGGATTTTGAGATGGCTTATTACGATGCTCAGGCTAGATACTACAAAGGAGAACCTGATGTCGTTTTTCCAGAATGCCCGCGGTATACTCAGTATCAGCCCAATCCTCCTGCTGACCAGGGTGATGAAGACATTGTATGGGATTTTGATGCTTGATGATTTGATAGTGATGTGTTGTATGTGTTTGTGTTTGTTTTTGTTCTTGTTATAGTACTTTTATTGATTGTATTCTGTGGACTATGCTTTATTTTCTGAGATATGTGTTTAGTTTGTAGTTTATATTTTCATTTCTAGATATTTGTGATATCTGTGATTGTAATTATAATTGTAACTTGTTGAGTTTAAAATAGTAAATTGTTTGTCTTGTGTTGTGAAATGCATATGTCCTATATAATGTAGTTAGTTGTTTTTGTTAAATGTTTAGTTTTATATACTTGTTTTAAAATTTCATTACCCCAGCAAAAATTTTCTAAACTGTTATGTGTGTAGAAAGGATTTTATATTACAGGTTAGTTGAAGTTAGAAATTTTGAGAAGAACCTGCAATTTTCAAAAAGACAAAAATGCCTAAAGTGCAAAGGTATAAATTTTATATTTAAAATTTTTCTTTCCACCATATACTATTTCTATTTATAGAAAAATTTAAGTTTGGGGGAGGGAAGAAAAATCTTAACTATTATATGTTCTCAAATAACATATTTTCAAAAATTATTAATATGATTTTTGTGATAAAATTTAATTCAGATAACTATGTTTAGATTTTATCTAAATATTGTAGAAGATTCAAAAAAATATTTTTGATAATGTAAATTAATTTTGTAGATTAAGATATTTAGTAAAAAAAAGATAAGACTATAGTTAACTATTTAAAGTAAAGAAAACTATATTTTGAAATATTAAGAATCTTAGAAATTTAGTTGAGAAATAAAAGAATGGGATCCAATAATGTAAAAACTATGAAGTAGATATAAGGTAAAGAATGTTTGAAAGTTTCAAATTTAAGAAAAGAATAGTGAAGTTCAAAATTATTAATAGGCTATCTAGATATAGTAATCTTCACTTAAAAAAAAAGAAGAGAAAAGGAAAGAAAAAGAAAAAGGATTGACAAACAATCCCTGAAAAGAAATGAAAAAGAAAAGAAAATAAGTGAGGAGAAGCTTGAGGAAATGCATTATTAAAAATTGGCTTCACTTGGATTAACCTAAAATGAAAAATAAAAGCATTTCTAAACTTATATTTATGACTAGTTTCTTACTTGTAGTTTCCTCATGAATTTCCTATCTTCTGAATATTCTGATTGAATTAATATTGCAACATATAGTCATTCTTGAAATGAATAGAAAACTAGAACTCTTAGACTTGATGACTAGATAGCCTTATACCTGCAAAATTAATCTAATTACTTGAAAATCTTTCTAAGGATTCTTACTATAATATTTATTTAAATCAAAATTATAGTATTTCTGAATTGAAACTTTACCACAATGAATCATAACTTTTATGTAGTACTAAAGATTATTTGAGAGCAAGTAATAGTTAAGTATGGAGGATTTTGACCCAAAGAAAAAATGTTAAGATTTTCATGCCTATTTTATACTGATTTTGATGATATTGCACTTTAAAGAAAGGTATTTTTGGTGTTTTTCTGCAGGTATGAAGATTTAAGGAAAATGGAGTGAAAATGTGCAAAAAGGAGCGAATTTGGAGCAAAAAGACCAAATTATGAAAATTTGACCTAGGGCGCCAACGGCGAGGTCAATGGCGCTGACGGCGTGATTTCCCGAGGGTTCAGAATAAATTGCAAGGGAGGCCGCCGACGGCGGAGCTCGAGGCCGCTGACGGCGGGATCGACGGTTCTTTCCATAAATACGCAGAATGTGGACGATTTTCGAAGCGGTGCCAGCAAAACCCTTAGAGACTCTTTTACAACTTTAAAAAGAACCATTTTAGGCCAAAAAAGTGGTCTCCTGCGTGTTTACTAGAGAGTCCAAAGTGTCAAAAAGAGTCTACTAGTGTGTCTATTAGTGAGTAGATAGTTATTTTAGTGTTGTTATTTAGTGAGTAGTGAGTTCAAATAGAGATTTTGTGAGGAATTCTTCAAAGGATTGTAAGAGTGGAAGGGAAGTGAGAGATCTCTTTTGCATTACCGTTTCGAAGGAGAATTCCGCGTACTGTAAAGAAAGGAAGAGATTCAGAGGAACTTCAAGGAGTTTGCTTGGGGAGGAATTTAAGATAAGTTGTGTTTATTTACTTTAATTTGTAGAACTTTGCTTTGTTATATGAAATCCAAGTTTTATTGCATCATCTTCATGAATTCTGAGTAGTTGTTCTGTCTTTTTTCTTGTTTTGATGTTTTTGTGAAATGATTATATGAATTAGTCTATCAAACTATTATAAAGAAGTTGTGATGATACTATGCCTAAACTTACTTTACTATATGAATTGGTCATTTGTATTGTTAAAATCTGTGAAGAATTCTTAAGATCTGACAGTGGGCTAGGAATTCTTAACTAGTATGTATCACATTTCTCTTTGAAAGGTAGACGGGTAAATCCTTTAAAGGAGAAGTGCAGATAAATAGGGAAATAATATTAATCGGGCGTAGAATTGGAGATTTTAGAGTGACAGGCTAAAATCCTCAATTCGGTCCTATCGTTTGGGTGCTGAATTGCAGATTGTTAGCTCTCAGGTGAGGGGAACGTAGGAGCTCCGAAGTGAGAGCCGGTATCCTCCCAGCCTAACCGCATATTCAGTAACCAAGCATAGGATTAGTCAATGTTCTTTATGCCTGGACTAAAGGGTAAAGAGTATGTATTCTCCTATTTGGCACAAAACATATAAAACTAATTCTAATTATCGCTTCACTTAAATATCTTAACAAAGAAGAAAGATTTTTATTATTATATATTTGAACTTAACTTTAGTAGTATTAGTAAATTGTTAGTAAAACTAGTTTAGATATAAAAATTTCATATTATTATCGATTGTGTATTAGTGATAGACGTAACAATTTCAATTTAGTTGTAATTCTGAATTGTTTATATAATCCTAGTCCGCAGGCTTTAATATATTTCCCTGTGGAATCGATATCCATGACTCCACTAGAGCCCTGTATTACTTGAGCGATACGTATACTTGCGTTTAAAGGTAACATTGTGATTAAAAGATTATATTATTTAATTGTTGGTAAAATTAAAATTACGCTCCAAGTCAAGTTTTTGGCGCTGTTGCTTAGAATTTATATCTTTTAGTAATGGTGTCAAATTCTTACATTTTTCAGTATATTTAAAATCGCGGATCAGCTAGCTCTACATCATTTGATCGACCTCAATGATCTTTGGTCGCCCATTGTGTGGTGACTGAATGTGTACCCATGTCGTCATATGCTAGGATTAATTCATTGGGCAGAGGGAAAAGCACCATAATACGACAAGCAACTTGCCTTCGGTCTATGTGCCTTACTGAAATACCTCACCTTAGGAGACTGCTAATTTTTAAGATCGCGGTTATTGGGTACTTAGTGCTGATGTGACCGTGCGGTGCTCGTCAGACCATTCAATTTCTTCATTCAGTAGACCTATGAGAGTGACCGATCGTTTGCATGAATAATCCATCTTCTTCAAATCTCTAATCATTTCTCCTCAACAATTGTGTAGGCACATTTCTGCTGTACACTCCTTATGAGCCATATGTCCACATTAATATGAACGATTAAAGACCACCAGCTGACCAATAGACTATCGACCGACTGATGGTCAGATGACCAAAAGGCAACCCAGCTAACAAGAGATAGATGATCATGTCAAAGACCAGGCAAAGGTCTAACCCACAAATATCTCACAGGTCTAAGCTGAAGCACTCTCAACAACTCTCACTAGAACACCATGGAATAATAATCTGGCAAGCTGACTGACTACCACACTCATAACTAACTTGATTACCTGAGCGAAGGCCGACTTGTATATAGACTACCGACCAAAATCAGCTGAGTCGGTCGACCCAAGGACTTGTCGAGCAGAAGATTGTGGCATGCAAAAAGGTACAAATAACTTATAACGTCTCTATTAAAGCAGGGCCAATCATGTAATTTTACACTTTTTCTCTTTATCTTATATAAATTGGGGGATGATAACTATATTAAGGCCTTATTAGCTTTTCTATCTAAGCTCATCCTCCCTAGGAAGAAGTCCCTGTCATTCTCTCTTGTAATTGTTACTTGTAAGATTTAAAATGAGCCACCGAGCCCTAGAATACCCTAATTTGCCCCGTAGTGGCTTGACCTTTTGCACTCATTCCTTTTCTTTCCCTATGTCTCTCTTTCCATACTTTTCCATCACAGTTGCCACCGCACCAATTGTTTAACATGTCTCACAAAACAAAACTAGATACAACCCAATTAGATTTAGAATTAAATTTTTATAAAATTTAATTTAAATTTTAGCATGTTTAATATAAAAGTTGAAAATGATTTTCAAAGGCTTTGGGTAAAATTTGAAGTAACTCTAAAACACTAAATCCAGAAAATTGATTTACTCCCATCATTGCCAGTCGAGGCCATCTTTGGCAAGATCCCATTTCATTGATGCCCGCTGTTCAGTGATTTTTAATTTTCTTATTTTTTTTAATTTCTAAGAGAGATGCATATAGATGAGCCAAAACAGAGAACTCTAGAAATCAATTTTTTTAATGAATCCAAAGTCCACTTATTTCATCTTTTACGTCTGAATAAGTGTCCTGTTGGTCTACACGCATTTGTATAGCCCAACAATTATATCGGTTCACTACGCATTATTGAGGGAGAAAATATTACACATGGAGTATGCTTGCCGAATTACTACTCCTTTCAATTACTCTCAAATAAATTTATAACACCCTAATAACATCAAAATGAAATCACTGAAGGTTATTGAGAAGTTATTGACGAGTTATTTCAGCGTTATTATTGTTATTCGAGATTTTGTGAGGTTATTGGGGCATTAACTCCAATAATACCGAAATAATCCCCCAATATCCTTCTGCGGTTCCATTTAGATGTTATTGGTGAGTTATTATGAATTTATTTGAGAATTGTTACGTGAAAAACATCACTTCTTAGACTCATCTTGAAAGGAACGATACAAAATGAGTTCAAATTTGAAAATCACAGCTGTTATGCTCTTAGAGATTAAGATGGGAAATCGCACTTTTGAGGCATCATCTTATAAAATAGGCATTCACCCTGATTTTCAGTTTGATAAGTAAATGAGAATAATTTAAATAGGATCACTCAGATCCACTAAATATCAACTTAAGTATAATTACATCGAGAGGCATGCAAATTAGCTTAAAATCTTAATATATTAATAAAGTAATAAACAATTGAACAGAAAAAATTTTAAACAATTAACGTGAAAAGCAAACATAATATAAAAATGAAAGAAAAATTTTTTATGATCTTTAATACCAACCGCATCCCCTCGCTTCGCCCTTATCTGTCAATTTAATGCGCACCCAGTGCAGTCTTTCCATAAAGATAATTAACCTGTCGGGCAAGTATCCGCACTCGCATGCGTGCGTGCAGAATGAAATAACATAAGAGGAAGGCTCAAGTCTCACGAGATTTTATTTAGAACTTGAATATTTTTGAACGCTCAAGTCTCAGTAGATTTTCTTACTTTATTTCTATCAAATGTACTATATTTGAAGAAAATTCTATGTAAAATTTTACTATGTAAATAAATAAGATTTGGGCAAAATCTTGAAACGAAAAAGAGTAATTTATTAGGAAAAATATTAAATAATTTAAACAAAAATATATTTTAAGATTTTAAAGAATTTTAGTAAGATTAAAGCTAAGATAAAACAGAATTTTAAGAAATAATTTAATAGAATTTAACAAAATCTTTTAAGCACATTTCATTTTGTTTTATTTTTTTTGCATTGTTTTAAAAGTGTTGTTTGAAAGTTAAAAATAAAAATAAATCCTATAGTAATTAAGCTGAATTTTTAAAAAATTATATGTAATTTTAAACAAAATATTAAGGAAAAAGGTGAGCAAATTTTAGACAAATTTTTTAAATGATATTTTGAGCGAAATTTAAATATGATTTGAGCATGATTTTGACAATATTTGAGCTAGAACTAATTTCAAATTTTAAATTTTCAATAAATAACCCTAATTTTGTTTAATAATAAAAATGAAATTGTAAAACCTACAAAACATTTTATGCTGTTTCATCTTTATGCATTGTTGAGTCCATTGAGGCCTTTTTGAGATTTTTTTTTAAATATTTCATAGAATTTTGGAGAGAATTTTGTATATAGATGAATTGAAGTAGTTCAGGTTCGTTTTTGTTCTAATCAAATGGTTTTTTTAGCATCTACCCTTTCAAATACTCTTCTTAAGTTTAGCCTTCCTTGGAAAAAGCAAAAAAAAGAAAGGAAAACCCAAATGTTGATAAAAACTAAAAAGAAACAAATCGAGTAGTTATGAAAATATTAATATAGAAAAATCATTATAGCATAAACAAGAAGAAAGCTGTTAAAGGAAACTTGGAGATGTTCTACCCTAATGAATATATGAGTGATCACTTAAAAAAACCTTCGTAATCATATAAAAAACCAGAATTTAATTTATTTTGTTATGGGGTTAGAGTTACCTCCCATGACAACATACACTCACGGTTAATTATATCCTAGGAATTGCCCAAAAAAAACTCATGATGGCACATGTTTTGTTTGCAAATCTAGTTTCGAAAAATGGGCAGCAATGGATGCTTTTTTGTGGTTCCTCAAGCTTTCAAAGTGGAACTAGACCACAAAGAAAAGGGTGAAAGATTGTAACGCGGTGGGTAGGAACCATTGACCTAAGAGAGCCTAAGGAGCACACCCATAAAGACTCTACAAGTGGAAATAAAGTGCCTAAGAAGGTGCATACAAAGAAGGTAAAGGAGAACTAATAATGTAGGGTACTCGGGTGACAATTTCATGGATTTTTCATCCCAAGATAATACTCTAAATCAGCTTAGTAACCAAGGTATTCTACAATATTCAAACAGATACTTCCTTATCATTAACCCATGAGTTGTGTCATCAAGGGAGACCTTAGTAGCACTTGAGTCACAAGAAAAGGATGATATTAAAATCTCATGACCTTATTAAAGTAGAACTATAAGAAATGAGACTTATATTAAGACAAGGGTATGCCAAGGATGCCCTAAGAAAGAAAGATAATAAACGTGTGAAGTACAAAGTCAAACTATCCCACAAAGGGCTTGCACTGCATCTTGATCAGGGAGCCTAAGGTCATGTACACTTGACAACCACTTAAACGTAACACTCATATGTTGGCCAGTCAGATTGGAATGTAAGAATACTTTGCTTAGGACGTGTAGATTTTATGCAATTGTCTAAGTCATTTAAAGCTTGGAGGCTCTTTGTTTGTAAGGGGGTCTATTAATGCACCTTTTCTTTTTAAATCTGGCTTGAAGGCGATGTAGAAATATAAAAGATAGGAACTAAATCTACTAATTTTAAAATCTTGAAACTTTTAATCCTAATGGTTACTAGAGTAAATCCTTTAAGTTTTAAAGAAAAATCTTTTTAGTTTATGGCTTAGTTATTATCATATACAGACAATATTAAGTAAAAAATGAGAAAATAAGCAACAATAAGTGATGAAATAACTATAATAAATATATCATAAAAGGTCAAATGCCAAAGGTGTCAGCAATAATCCCATAAAAGCAAAATAATGTTTAATCTCAACATTTACATGCTTGATTCTAAGTCTATACAATAAAATACATTTGTAATTAAGGTACAAGGCATGAGAAAAAAGATTCTAGTCCTCGCTACATGATTTCATACAAGAGACTACTCAGGAACTCATGCTCGTTTCTTATTTCTAATATAGGCTCACCTAAAAGACTCTTAAATTACATAGGAAAATCCTAAAATAAACTATTCTTTCACATTAGAGCTTAGTTTGAGCTATTTCATGCAACACAAAATGAGCCAAGCCCTACAAGAGGAGACCTAAGCAGCACCTACAAAAATATCATTATGTTTATCAATTATAACCTCCCTTTTAGAACTAGCTCCCTGTTAGAAGATCATCATAAGTATGTTAGTGTGCAAGTTTTAAACTTGTTATACAAACAAGGAATCTAACAAACTGTGATAGCTAACAAGCAAGTTAAATAATAAACGTTTATATAAAAATCCTAGCTACACCCTAGCCTTAGTTCTAAATAAGCATCTATAGTGTATGGTACACATAAATCTATGGGATGGCATACCTTGCAGGGGTTAAGGGTTTTCTTTAAGTATAGTAAAGGGGTCATCAAGAAAGCCCCTTCCCGAGCATCAGAGCGATATAACATTCATCACAACATGTGACTATTATTAACCCAAATCTATGCTTAGAACGATCCGTTTAGATCTGGTAGAAATAAAATAATTCACTTTGCTCGATTGAATAAATTAATAGACAAGTCCTTTTTTCTTTTACAACCACATGTCAGTCTAAGTTGAAGGCTAGCTATTGAGGTGTTGACGCATGCAAGTTAGACCTATAAAGAAAAATTGGCATTTCACATAGATAAAGTGGTACAACCAAATTGAACAAAAAAGTAAAAAAAACAAATCAGGTGATTGGAGAGCTAAAGAACAACACGATAAGATTGTTATGATATGAATAATGCAACAAAGACATCATGATAAAACCAGTGTTTCAAGCAAGTAATGAGTGAAACAAATGTAGGCTCACAATCTAGCATACAATGGGCCATACAATTCATGTGAAATACAACCCTAAATTAGAAGTATAATACCATGGGGTGATGTAGATTATCTCACGGTCCCAATCTTCGATCCTCAAAAAGCAACAAGGTTGGTGTCACTGTTTTACTAAGGTGATGTGTACGTGTTAACCACTATAACCCCATGTATAAAGCAACAAATCATTCAACATACAATAAATGCATATCAGAAATAAAATATGTACTGAAATGATTCTAAATTTTTGTAAATATAAAAACACAGAAGAAAAAAAATGCATCAATCATATCAAAATGATGATGATGTATAGTTATGAAGACATAATTATAATGTATCCCCTTTAATCAGAACTAACAGGATGCCACCAAGGCTCTGAGAATGGGGGTACCTAAGCACCAGTTCTTTGATCCTCACACTAATATGAAAGCCATTCTAACACTATAAAACCCTAAATGTAGAAACCCACTTCCGAATAGTGGCAAGACTTCAACATTTTTCAACAAGCCTCATCGATTAGTTTGAATGGTTAAATGCAAAATAAAACTTGTGAAATAAACATGTAGTTATCAAGCTAGTAATGACAAGATTTTAATAGGTTTGATTAATTAGTGGGATTAAAGAATGACCACACATTAGGAAGGTTGTACTAATAGTTCAATATATAGATTCCTAAGTTTCCAAACTGTAAAAGTTAGATACATGCTTATTTAAAACAACCAAAGATGGCTAAAAGAGAATGCTGGCATGAGGGGTCTACCAATGAACCATGGATCAAGACCCAAGGCTCACCAAAACCAATAATAGCCAACAAACTAATAAGTGTTTGAATATGTTGAAGCAGACAAATTGGTATGCTGACCCATGGTCATTTCTCTGTAGTAAATGTGGTGCATTTATTTTAAATTCATAATAAAAGAAAAAGGAACTCAGTTAGGTCCAAGTAGTGTCATGCCAAAGTATAGTGTTGTGGCCTTAGGGAAGAAAATGCAATGTTGCAACTATAGCAATAGAGTTATGATGCACATTTGACTTGTATAAATTCTTATATGGGCTAGCTTTATGAAGATATACATTGTGCTATGTTGTTAGTCCCAAATTAAAGAAATTCCATTTAGGGTTATGTTTGAAACAACATTATGGCCTTGGCCATAAAAGTGCATGAGTGTTGTAGTGTTGGAATAAAGCACCATGATGCTTCATAAGGTTGTGGAGGGTAGAACTGCATCATTCTAGAGATAAGAATGCACTACTACCTAGGATGAATTGGAGCTTAATCACACATATGTGACATTGAGGTGTTGGTTTAACAATAAGGGATGCTAGCATTGTGCCAGAAGAGTGGAATTGTAGTGCTAGGACCAAACTAAGGCCCTAAACTTGGGATGAGAACTTGAAATATGAGTCAAGATGGGGAAATAAGGAAACTATTCAAGGTTTCCTCTAATACAAAACATATATTTGCTTATATAACACATAATTAAAGTCTATAAAGAATTAAAACATGAGGTTTGAGGATGTTTCACTTACATGATGGTTGTCACCCTAAGGTACGAAGCTATATAATGTCATTCCACCAGCACTCCAAACATAAAATGGAGGTACTCTGACAATCATTTACTCAAACTAGAAATAAAATAAAGAGCTTTGGGGGGGGGGGGTTCGCCAACTTCATAAATCACAATCAAGAAGTTGGAAAGGCTTAAACCAAGAATTTTTTAACCTTTCACTCAGCCTAAGGTTTCCCATTTAATAAAGCTAAAATGTGGTCAAACCCATAATGTAATATTAGGGGGCCTAGGAGTCAATGTTGTTGCAGATGCCATGTCAACCTATAATCAAATACTTCCATTAAACTTATACTTATTGCAACTAAATTTCATCTAGGGCATTAAACCATTGTCAATGTGGCATGTGCCATGTTACCTAATATATTAGAACACATCATATCATTTGATGTTGTATTTTAGAAGACAAAATAAGTGAAATCACACAATTGTCAGGGTGCTAAGATATCACTAATGTGGTGGGAGACTTTTGTGAGTCGCCATACTTTACAAAAAATTTTGAAAGAATTCTATCTAGAAAATTGGGCATAAAATATTACAGATTAAAATACTTCCCAAAGGAAGAAATACTTCCTTAAAAATGTATCTAATTACTCGGATGATAAAATTCTTCATAAGTCTATGGAAATAGACTTTTTTCTATTATCATACAAGTGTAAGATAAGATTTATTTTAATTTTGGGATCTCATTCCCTACTAGGGCAAGCCTTTATAGTTAAGGACATCTCTAGAGCTATGAGTCATAGAGAAAACTCTCGATTAATGTAATAAGTTGGGTTATCAAATGGTTAAAATTTCATAATTAGAGAAATGATGATAAAGACAGAATGTAAGTTGGAAGAAATAAGCTCAAAAGATTGTGACTTACAGCCCATGACGATGTGTCACTGGACAAGCCTCAAGTGAAGAGATTAAACCATCCAAAGGAGAAGGTATATCTGATGTGAGTTGGTGTAAAAATTTGTAATAACCTGATAGTGCACTTGAATTGGCCAGGTAGAGTCAAAAGATAAAAGATGACTTAGGTATGCTTGATTTAATTGACTGAAGTAATTGGAACTCCTAAGATAAAGGACACAGTTAAGTGAAAAGGTTATTTGGATGGAAATAAAAATCCTTGACATTATAAGGAATATTGATAGGTGGACTAACCTAGACATTGAGAATAATATCCTTTTTCGGGATGCACAAAGCATTTAATCATCTGTTGGACAATGATATCTATTAATTGAAACTAAGCCCGTAACCAGAAAAACCAGTTAACTGTCATGACATTTAAAGGATTTACAATTTTGAAGCGGTCTAAAATACCTTTCTCTGTAGCCATTGGTTACATCATCCTATGGTATTTGCTCTAGTCTCAGAGAGTAGGTTTATC
The DNA here is from genome assembly GCA_022702705.1 of Papilionanthe hookeriana x Papilionanthe teres. Classification (NCBI taxonomy): domain Eukaryota; kingdom Viridiplantae; phylum Streptophyta; class Magnoliopsida; order Asparagales; family Orchidaceae; genus Papilionanthe; species Papilionanthe hookeriana x Papilionanthe teres. Next base: position 93,549,438 of record CM040427.1, on the reverse strand, counting down.
TATTTTTTATGTCTAAGTCCTTAGCACTAACTTGGGCACCAATTAAATAAATAAAGGTTTTATACTTAGATGAACCTAGGTTAAGTGTTAGATCCTTGATTTTGATGTCTAACTTTTCTAACATAAGGTTCATGTCAGATCTACCTATGTTTGATTTTCATTCTTTATCTTGGTGTGTTTAAAATGTTATTTGAGGTTCAGTATAGAATTAATGTTTTTTTTACTATGTTTTCTGCCATGGTGAGAAATAAAGGTTTTCATAAGTTTTCAATTTTTCTTTCTTTTTCTAAAATTTAGTTGTTTGTAGAGAAAACCATCTTATGAGAGGTTCTCGCAGTTCCTTTTGTCTCATGATTTTTTTGTTTTATTATTATTTTTTTGAGAAGTACAATGAAATAAAAGACAAAAAACTAGACATGAAATGAAATATAAAAAAAAACATACATTTAGCTTGGATTTAACTTGGGCTGAGGTTAAGCTAAGTTAAGCTATGTTTCTAACTCATAATTTAGCATAAATGTAATATGGAATCAGTTAGTTTGGGTCTAATCTGACCTGTGTTTGATCTAGGTTAAACTTCTGTTAAATCTAAATTAGACTTGAATTAGATCTATGTTGCATTTAAGTTAGACTTAGGTTGACTTGGGTTGGATTTGATTTGGACCTGGGTTGACTTGTGTTTGACCTGGTTGGACCTGGGAGGACCTGGGTTAGAACTTGGTTGGACCTGGGTTGGACCTGAGTTGGATACGGGTTAAAGTTGGAGTTGGACTTGGTTGGACTTGGGTAGAACTTGTGTTGACTGGGTTAGACCAAGGTTGGACCTGGATTAGACCAAGATGGACCAAGGTTGGACCTGGGTTAAACTTGGTTTGACTTAGGTTGGACCTTCGTTGGACCTGGTTTGTACCTTGGTTGACATTGGTTGGACCGAAGTAGAACCTGGATTGGACTTGGATAGGACCTGGGTTGGATCTAGGTTGACCTAAGATAAAACAATGTTAGACTTAGCTTCAACCTGGATTCGACTTGGGTTGGACAAGGGTTAGACACTAGGTTTAACTTGAGTTAGACCTGGCTTAATCCTAGGTTGGATTAAGGTAGGACTTGGATTAAAATCCTGGTAAGATTGAAATAGGTTTGGGTTAGTTCGGGTTTGAACTACGATTTTGATTAGGGTTGGGTTGGTCCAGGTAGACCTGAGTCGGACCCAATCTCAATCCTAACACAAGTTCATTGATTTGGGTTGAACTAAAATAAATTAATTAACTTGGAGTAAAAATAATATAGAAAGGGGAGGACACTTATAAAAAAATGAAGCTGAATTAAACTTTTTCTTCCTTTCGCTACATTGAACTGAAGGAAAGGGAGGCCAAAAATTTTATGAAAGTAATATAGAATGCCTATTTATGGGCTGGGGAAGCATTGCCAAAGGCCTCCATGTTTGTTGATTTTATGGTGAGTCGACGGTCTAGATTAATCAAGCAGTTGGAGGTTCCTTGGATCACCGTCAGCAAAAAGATGCAACGATCGATTACTTGATCCATGGATGAAAGTCAAAGATCACTGGTTTAGCTTGGAGACGTAGTCACCCCAGTGTCGAGTGTGATCACATCGAAGAATTTTGGTGTGTTACCACGCTAGAACGGAGCGTGATTTTGTTATAGCAATTGGGGGTGTGACCATACACAGGCCATCATTATCATTCCAAGCCAAATTTGAGCATGACTACTCCAAGGCAAGTCATGATTACAACAAGCCAATGGGTGTGGTGTGAAATGTGACAAAAATGAGGTTAACAAGGTATTGCAAGCACCATGTCTACTAAGAAGATAAACATGATTAATCAGAACGTTAACCGAGTTAGAAGGGGTTTCTTTGGCACTGCACAAGAAGTACTAGCATCCAATTAGGAGCTGACCTGAAGATGCAAAAATTCACTTTTACAGAGCCATTATGTTAGATTTAGGCACCTTGATGCCAGTTTCACTACTGACGACATGTGAGCATCAGATAGCTTGGCGCTAGGCCAATTTTTTTTATTGTCATAAAAGTCGTTGTGGTACCTAGGTACCGAGCTTTGGATTTTTTGGGACTAGAACCAATTCACAGAAATAATTATTTATTTCATTTATATATTTAAATTAGAAATTTGAACACAAATATCATAGTAATTTAGTTTCATTTTTGTTAATAAAAGAGAATACATATAAAGTACAACATCTCATAGGGAGAAACTTTAGCAAAAGGAAAAAAAAGTATGCTATCTTCCTAGGCATAATGGTTGCTCTACTGCTGCTTTAAATGACTGATATGGATTTTGAAGGTGTCCAAATTTTGTTCTATTTTGATAACACGACCCTTCAAATCATTGTTGGAACATACGTGTTGTTGAGATAGAGACAGAGCCTTAGCGTCAAGGCATCGAAGCACATCACTCAACATCGTTTTATCACTCTTTAGAATGAGATGAACTACTTTTGAGATACCTCATCAATAGTGATGGGATTGGAGCTTAAAAAGATAATACCAAAAGGGAGAACAATTAATTACTTTTCAGTGAGGAATAAACTGAAAAATTAATTTTAAAGAGAGGTTAAAAAGGTATGGCAATGGTTAGTATGATAAGGATATTATCATAAAAGATATTCCTATTCTATTTTTAATATCAATAAAGTTGATGATTGTCGGTCGCCAAAGTGCGGGGTTTTAATTTATGTAAATATTTATATATAGATTTAAGAAAAATATTATTTTTAAGTTTAAAATATGAAATCAAACCGATCTCATATATGAAATTGTTTAAATAATCAAGCACTACACCACAAGCCATGTATCTATCCCTATGAATGGGTACATTTCTTAGTGGTGATGCTTGATCAAATAAACCAAAGACTTTTGACATCTGTTTGGTCTGCGAACCATTTATGTTATTCGACAACCTCCTCTATCTAATATGAAGTAATTAGATAGGGTTTATATTAATCTGGGGTCTTAAAGTTTCCTATAAGGGCAAGCCCCTATAGTTAATTACATCTTGTTAAATAAAGTCACCTAAGAAAAGTCTTGATTTTTATCAGGAAATATCGTATTCATGACTTCCAAAAGGTAGGATCTTCAAGAAACTATGGTAATCGAAAAGGAGAGTGGCTCAAGTTTAGAGCAATTACTATAGAAATCCAAAGGAAAAGAAAGCTAGGGGAAAACACAGCTTCAAGAAAATCTTAGTGATTTCCCAAACTATCCTGTTGTTTGGCTCCAATTTGAGATATTTATTTAGTGTTTCATCCTGCCAATTTTATTATTTAGGGCTTACATTCACTTGATACCGATCATGTGAATAGTCTGAAGGATATGAGGATTTATGTCATATCGGATGACAAACTTGAATCCTAAGACAAGTTAGGGCTTCTATTGCATGGTGTGCAAAGGCCTAAAGAGATAAAGTGAGGATTTATGTCACACTAGGCAAACTACCTCAATGTTCTATGGCTCATTGTTTATTTCTAAGGACTTTTGCTATTGAAGATGGTCATGATGCCCACTATGCATGCTCCAAGCTCCTCATCGTGGCAGGTTTAGTTTTAGAAATGTCAAATTGAAGAGATGAGAGAAGTGTCATTTTTTGGAAATTTTTAAAATTGAGGTGTCTTAATGTCGTATTAGGGGAATATTTAAATTGATTATGATGACACCGGTTAGAGGATCCCACGGCTCCATCATTTTGGCACCACCATTTTCTTCAAATTCACTTAGTCTAGATGAATTTACCAAATTAACTAAATGAATTCAATACTTTCATTCAAACTGTGGGAAATCTCATTAGCAACCGAAAGTTACCTCCTTTGAGGGATTCCCGATCATCCAAAGAGACGTTTTAATTTAATTTCACTTGTGATTTTTGTTCTATTTGTGATTAAATTTTGAGTTGTCTTATATTTTGACTGTTGTGGCAGTGCATTTTATCTTTGTTTTGTTTTAATTTTAATTTTAGTTTTGCTGCTATTCTAAAAGTTTTGGTTTTGACATGCAGGATGACTTTTTTGAAATTGTACAAGAAAGTAAATGAAAGTAAATTGCAGTGAGATAAATTAAAAGTGTACTAGACATTTCTTCTTGTTCCTTCACCTGGAAGTTTAGCCTTGCAAGGCATATATATAATTTTGCGAGAATTGAAACATGCTTATGAGAGAAGCTGAACAAGCCTATAGATAGGTTAGTCATGGGCCCGCTAGGTCCTATATCATAACTTGGTGGATCCTATTTTAAATATTTTAAATGTGCAAATGATTTCTCAAGCAAGAAATAAAAAGTTTAATTGTCCTTCAAGATATCCAAAAGATTATGAGAATGGTCCAGAGACCATGCCACGAACATCTCACAATTTCTTGAAAAGTCTCGAGTTCATTTAAAAGTATTCTGTTGCTTGATGAATCATCTCTATCAAACACTTCTGCTCAATGAACTGATGTTTTGATCATTCCGAAAGTAGGGTAATTATCATTTTATGTTCCATTTATAAATCATGTGGGTTAAGGTCCTTAGGGGCAATTGATTTATTAAGAATTTCAGTCAATAAAATTTTAAAATTGGGCTCGTAATGTTTCAAACATGTTCATAATTAATTTTATCATCTTTTCTAATCCATATTAGTCAAATTTAATTAAGCTTAACTCACTACCAAGCTCTTAAGACTTAATGGGTATATTTGCACTTTAGGGAAAAGTTAACTTTTGTGATCATGGTTCTTAATCCTTATCAAAGTATTGAATTTATCATTAAACACCAACTATGGGTATTAGATTGATGGATTATTAACTTCCAAAGTCAAACCCCTAACCCTGGAATCATTTAATTTTGATCATCTTCCAAATTAATATAATTAAAGAGATTGCAACTTATATTTTCTATGACAAAGGTGAGGTTAGTTTCTACCATTTAAATCCCTTGTATATTAATCATCTAAACATATCAATCATGATCATTCATTTCCCATTTTACCCTTTGGTTAGGCCTAAATATTAATTAAGACTTAAGTTCCTTAATCACAAATTTGCCCTTTTAGGTTCAAAACTCCATAATTTATTAAGTATAATTCAAATGACCTTGAAATTTTTATATTACCCCTCTTATGGGTCAATTAAAACATAAAAGGAGAGAATTTAATTTTTCTAATTTTAATTTAATTTATATAATAATTTACATGCAAAAAATGAGTATTTTCAAAGATAATTCAATAACTTAATTAAAACAATTTATTTATTCTTAAGAAAATTACTGGAGGTTCACCTAGTCCAGTAGATCACTTGGATCAATTTTTATCAATTTTTGAATTTTATTTTAATTATTACAATTATTTTAAAATTTTGAGTATTAATTAAATATAGATAATACTTAAATGGAAAATTAAATTTATATTTTTATTAAATCTCTTTGATGTCAGGGAACCTAGAGAAACAAATTTTTTTTATTTATATTTTAATTGATAGAATTATTTTAGTGAGAAATTAAGAAAAATCCATTTTTAAGCTTAAAAAATTTATTATTAACCCTTTTAAAATTAATATCTTCACTTAGAAAATTAGAGCAATTATTTTAATGGTTCCTAAGTGATCAGGAGAACAAATTTCATATTTTTTTGTGAATTTTAATATTTTTTGTTTTTTATAATTTTTAATTAATTTAAATAGTTTTTAATAATTTTAAAATTCAAATTAGGCTTAAAAATAAAGAGTTTATTTGATTATTATTTTAATTTTCATAAATTCCCTTACTCATAATGAACTCCCAAAACCAATTTTATAAAATTTTCAATTTATATTTTAATTATTATAATTATTTTAATGTTAAAAATGACATCTAACTTGGAAAATCAAATTAGGTGATCAAATTAACTCCAAATGGCTTGAAAATTTTTATGAGAGCTCCTCTGACCTTAAGCCACAGTAGGGGAAAAATTAATTTATTACCACTTATATTTAATCAAATTTAACTTTCTTGAAGTTTAGTGAGTTGATTAAAATTGGGGTGAGTTTTAATGAGTTAAATCAAGTTTGCATTTTTTCTTTGGTCCTCTAGTCTCAGGGAACCTGGAAAAATATTTATATATTTTATGATAAACATAATAATTATTAAAATTATTTTATTAAAATAGACACAATAAACTTGAAAAATAGGGATCTTTTCATAGAGATCCCCTCTAACCATGGAAAAATCAGGGGAGATCCCTCATGTCAGAGAGAATCAAAGTCTTTTGTTTCAAGTCATGATGAAATTTCCATGCAAATAGAGAATCAAAATAATAAATATAGTAATTAATTAACTAAAAATAAAATACTCATAAAATAGACATGAAACAATTTCCGCATTGTTTTCCTGTGTTTACTGAGCAGGAGGGTATTTTCCTTTTACTTTTCTTATTTTGCTACATCAAGTTATGGATATTTAAAGTTAAGTTGATTCAAATAAATTAAATAAATCTTATTTTTATACCTAAATGACTCAACACCAACTAATCCTATGGCGCGTCAAAGTGCTATGTGTCGTCTCTCCATTCGGCGCCGCCTTAATAGTCAGTTGCCACACGGCCGTGCCCATCTGATTTGTTATTTTGATACACGCTCAATCTAACGGCTCAGTGTCTTCGTCCTCAACTGGTTCTCCCCAACAACTGTCCACCTTCTAACCCTAATATCTAACTCAATACTCAACCAATCACTGCAGTTTGTTTCTATGGTCTCATCTGACCTAGGCAAAAATATCCATATAGTTTATACGGTTGAAAATACAGTCTAAGCATGCTTAGAATGAAAATAAGCTCGGGAGGAAGTGAGACCCCAAAAAATTGATCTGAGAAGGATGACTTCAATCAAATGAGTGCTACACCTTCATTGGGACCTCGCAAAGCTCATCAAAGTGCCAATTTGAGCTCTCCTTGGGCCTAGGTATGAACTTAATCAAGGCTAATTTTAGGTGTTGACCAAACTCTAGGTTGGAGGGTGTCTGTAATGGGGCCTTGATAGGGGAACCTCTTCCCTTGCATTAGTGATGGTTTGCGTAAGTTTAATTTGAGCTTGGTGGAGTTTTGAGATTTGTCCCATTTTTGGGTGGATTTTGAGCTTTGAAATTGAGCTATGGCAGTGGGGGAAACGGCTGAAGGATGGTTGGGTTACACTCAGAAGGTCTTGAGGAAGCCTGGAGGCATTTGGATAGGGTTTCCCCAAGAAATTTTAGCAACTCCCCTTGGTTGTGAAGAGGTGATTTTATAGGCATGGCCATTGGGCTTAGCTCATAGGTGCAATTTTGGTAAATTGAGCCACTTAAGTGAAGTGCAGATCAGCTCTAGTACTCAATCAGGGCTTGACACGTCAAGTGGGCTCAATAGGCAAAAAATCAAGTTTAGTGCCTCTCGATTTTGGCTCCTCTGTTGACTAGGCCAGCCGGCAAGGACAAGGGAGGTGGCTGATCCATGAAAAAAATACCCATTTTTATTCCTTGATTTTTATCAAATTTTTAAGGATATTATGTTTTAATGAAAGGTATTTTTATGTTTTTGGATATAGGTGATGGAAAAATGTTTAATAAGGAAAAAAAGTGAAAAAGGAGCAAAAAGGAGCAAAAATGGAGCCAAATTGCAAAATTGTCAAAATTATTGGTCTGGCGCCTAGGCGCCAGAATCCGGCGCTTAAGCGCCAGGTCGATACAGGATCTGTCAAGATTTTTGACGACTTTTGGATGGTTATTTTGACAGTGTTAGCAGTTATTGGACCTTCTAGAAGACTGGTAGTTGTTCCTGGTTTATAGGACATGTGATACAATGTATTTGGACGCTTAGAAACGATTTTAATTGCGAAGAGGTGCAATCCAAAGTGAAGAGGTGCGAAGAACTGGACGCAGAGTCCGGCGCCTAGGAGCCAGATTCCGGCGCCTAGGCGCCAGACACACCTTCTACAAGATTCATTGAATGTTGACACATTTTGAAGAGGTTCCTTGAGGCAAACCTTGAAGCCTATAAATAGGAGGGTACTCCTTCAGAAAAAAGGCCCCCCTATCTAGAGCCCCATCTAGAGAGAGAATTAGAGAGATACTTTAGGGCCACATTTTACTATCCTTCATAAATTAGTTAGTTATTTTATTTAGAGTTTGTATTGAGAGTTTAAAGAGTTAGTGCTTTTGAAGTTGATTTTCTTTGGAGTCAGAAGAATTCAGAGGTTCAGTAGGAGAAACACTTGAGATAAGTATTTGTAATTTTATTCAAAGTTTCATTATCATGTTTTGTTGTTTAAATTCAATGTGTTCTGAGTAGTTAGTTTACTTTCTCCTTTCAATTATGAAAAGATAAATAATATAATATAAAATTCGTTGGAGAATTAAAAACTATTTATATTTTAAAACATTGTGATGATATTAATACCGAATCTTAATTTACTATTTAAATTGGCTATTTAAATTGTTAAAATCTATTGAAGAGTTTTGATACCTAGAAGGAGATGAATTCTTAACTAGTAGATATCACATGAATCCTTAGGTAGTCGAAGGCCTTGTGTGGGTTATACAAGGTGAAGTGCAAATAAATAGGAAGATAATATATAATGGGCGTAGAATTGATAAGTTCTTAGAGTGACAGACTAAATTCTTGTGATTTGGTTTATAGAGAAGGAAAGGGTCACTAATAGGGCTGACCATAGCCACCCTTGGACATCTAGTAGTGTAAGCCTAGATTAACCCATTCTACTAACAATACATCCGGACCTGATCTATAGGCTAGCCAATGTTCTTTACACCTGGATCAATGGGTAAAGAATAAGAATGTTTCTATTTGGCACAATACCATAAATTTATTTTCTCCACGAATATTATCATTATCTTAGAAAATCTTGGATTAATTGAAAGGAAGAAAGTTGTTTTCTTATTGATATTTACATCAATCATTTCATTACTGCTTTATTATTGCATCTAGTGAATTAAAAATATCAAATTTATAACTATAAAAGAAATACTTAAAAATAAAATTAAAATATTTAAAAATCCATAACTTACTCCTCGTGGGATTGATATTGGGGTCTTTGTTTCAAAGCCCTATATTACTTGATACGATAAGTATACTTGCGTAGTATCCCTAGTGTGTAAAATATTTTTGATAAAATTATATTTATATACACTAGCCGCTATTATTATCTATTACATATATTTTAAAGCATTAATTATTATATTTGTCATCATCAGATTGCGGGTCAAGTTTTTGGCACCGTTGCCGGGGATTGAATTTTTAGTACGCATATATTTAGCATGGGTCAAGTTTTTGCCGCCGTTGCCGGGGATTGAATTTTTACTATGCATATATTTAGCGTGGGTCAAGTTTTTGGCGCCGTTGCCCGGGGAGGAGCTGAGGCAAATTTTTAGATTTTAAATATTTTTATTTTTTTTATTCATTTTCTTTTATTGTCAAAAATATAAAATACCAAAAAAATATATTATAAAAAATATATATAAAATAAAAATTTTTTTTACTAATAAGTAGAGATTTTATTTCTTGCTAATTTACTTTTTATGCATAGTGCTGGATTTGAAGGATTATTACCTTTTGATTCTGAATTAGAAAGAACTGTTAAAAGAATTAAAGAAGGAAAACAAACTCAAAAAATCTAAGAGATGGCTAATTTATAAAACAATTTACAAAATCCAATTGAAATTAATGAACAAAATGTTTACAAACCATTAAGGGATTATGCTAACCCTATAGTTGATGAACTTCATAGTAGTATTCAAATACCTACTGTAGATGCTAATTCTTTTGAGCTTAAACCATCTATTATTCGAATGGTTCAAAATAATCAATTTGGAGGAACACCAAATGAGGATCCAAATTTACACCTATCTAGTTTTTTAGAACTTTGTGCTACCTTTAAATATAATAACATTTCTGATGATGCTATTAGACTTAGACTCTTTCCTTTTCCTTTAAGAGATAAAACAAAGATGTGGTTGAACTCATTAGCAATAGGTTCTATTAAAACATGAGCTGAAATGACACATAAATTCCTTGCTAAATATTTTCCTCCTTCTAAAACTGCTAAATTAAGAAATGATATTACTTCATTTAGTCAATTTGATGGGGAGACAATTTATGAAATTTGGGAAAGATTTAAAGAACTATTAAGAAAATGTCCTCATCATACTTTACCTAATTAGTTAATTATTCAAACATTTTATAATGGTTTAATTGGATCACTAAAATCAATTATTGATGCTACTGTTGGAGGTTCTTTAATGTCTAAATCATTTGAAGAAGCTTATACTTTAATTGAAGAAATGGCTAACAATAATTTTCAATGGCCTTCTGAAAGGATTAATCCTAAAGAATGTCAAGTATTCAAGATAATGAAGCCTTTTCTATCTTAGCTTCACAAGTAGCTGCAAAATCTAAGAAATTAGATAATTTTGCCATCAACATATCACATAACAACTCATCTAATATTAAAGATTCTCAAACTATTAAAACTTTACGAGCTATTGCTAGTAAAAATAATCCGTATTCAAATTATTATAATCCTGGATGGAAAAATCACCCTAATTTTAACTGGAATAATCAACAACAACAATGGGGTACTAATCACTCCCATCCAACTGGAAATTGGAATAATCAAGTAAATTCAAATTATAAACCACTTGGATTTAATAATCAACAGAAAAAGTTATCAATAGAAGAATTAATTTTACAAATGAGTAATCAATTACAAAATCAAAATACTGTTATTCGTAATATTGAGAATAAAATGGGACAAATCGCTAATTTAATTAATTACAGACCTCCAAGAATACTTCCTAGTAATGTTGAAATTAATCCAAAAGAAACTGGAAAAGAATATGAACATGTTAAAGCTGTACAACGTAGAAGTGGAAAGGAATTAAAAGAAAGAATGCAGAATGAAATTGAAAAAGAGATTGAGGTTGAAGAGATTGAAAAACCTAAAGAAACTCCTTCTCCTAATCAAGATCAAACTAATATTTCTATTAATGTGAAAGTTGAAAAACCACCACCACCTTTTCCTCAAAGATTAAAACAGCAGAAGCTTGATCATCAATTTTCTAAGTTCTTCAAAATTTTTAAGAAACTTACTATAAACCTACCTTTTGCTGAAGCTTTGGAACAGATGCCAACTTATGCAAAATTTATGAAGGATATATTAATTAAGAAACAAAAATTTGAAGCCTTTGAAACTGTTGCATTAAGTGAAGAATGTAGTGCAATAATTCAAAAGAAATTACCTCAGAAACTTAAAGATCCTGGAAGTTTTACTATACCTTGTGCTATTGGAGAAAAATTTTGTAGAAAAGCTTTATGTGATTTAGGAGCAAGTATTAATCTCATGCCATTTTCTATTTATCGAAGGTTGAATTTAGGAGAGATTACTCCCACCACTGTAACCCTTCAGTTAGCTGATAGATCTATCACTTACCCTAAAGGAGTTATAGAGGATGTACTTGTTAAAGTAGATAAATTTATCTTCCCTGTGGATTTCATTGTACTTGATATGGAAGAAGATAAAAAAATACCAATTATTTTAGGGAGACCTTTTCTAGCTATCGGACGAGCTATGATTGATGTGCAAAAAGGAGAATTAACTATGAGAGTTAATGATCAAGAGATTAAATTCAATGTTCTTAAATCAATGAAGTACCTCGACAAAGAAAAATGCTTATCGAATGGATATTTTTGATTTTATAATTGGAAAACACTATCGAGAAAAATGTAAAATCATTCCTGAAGAAGAAATTGAATTTTTAACGGATGAAAATGAAGAAATAAAAGAAGAAGAATTATTTAAAGAAAATCATTATATTAAAGATAACTGGGAAACTTTAGACATAACTCAAAATGATATACTTTCACCCTCAATTAAAAAATCCCCTGAACTGGAATTAAAAATGTTACCTTCACATTTAAAGTATGCATTTCTTGGAAATTCATTAACTTTACCTGTTATTTTTTCTTCTGAGCTAAGTTTAGATCAAGAAGAAAAATTAATAAGAGTGTTAAAGAATTATAAGAAATCTTTTGGTTGGACTATTGCTGATATAAGAGGAATAAACCCTTCCATTTGTATGCATAGAATTTTAATGAAAGAAAATTTTAAACCTACTATTGAACCGCAAAGAAGATTAAATCCTATCATGAAAGAGGTTTTAAAAAAAAAAAATTTAAAATGGTTAGATGCTGGAATTATTTATCCTATTTCGGATAGCTAATGGGTAAGTCCTATTCATTGTGTTCCGAAGAAAGGAGGAGTAACTGTCATTGTCAATGATAAAAATGAACTAATTCCTACAAGATAAGTTACTGGATGACGAATTTGCATTGATTATCGGAAGTTAAATGATGCCACTAGAAAGGATCATTTTCCTTTACCTTTCTTGGATCAAATGCTTGACAAATTAGTTGGACACTCATATTTTTGTTTTCTGGATGGATATTCTGGTTATCATCAATTACTTATCGCTCCTGAGGACCAAGAGAAAACAACATTTACAAGTCCTTATGGAACATTTGCCTTTAGAAAAATGCCTTTTGGTTTATGTAATGCACCTGCAACTTTTCAAAGATGTACGATGTCAATATTTTGTGATTTGATTGACAAAGGAATTGAAGTATTCATGGACGAATTTTCAGTTTTTAGAATTTCTTTTGAATCTTGTTTGGAAAATATTTCCAAAGTTCTGAAAAGATGTGAAGAAACAAATTTAGTTCTTAACTGGAAAAAATGTCAATTTATGGTCAAAAAAGGCATTGTACTTGGTCATAAAGTTTCACAAAAAGGAATGGATGTTGATCAAGCAAAAGTAAAAATTATTGCTGAACTGCAACCCCTACTATCATTATCGATGTGAGAAGTTTTCTGGGCCATGCTGGATTTTATAGAAGATATATAAAGGATTTTTCTAAAATTACTAAACCTCTTTGTCATTTATTAGAAAAAGAAGCTAAATTTGAATTTAATGAAGACTGTGTTAATGCTTTCAATATTTTAAAGGAAAAATTAATAACTGCACCTATAATTATTGCACCTAATTGGAATAAACCTTTTTAATTAATGTGCGATGCAAGTGATTTTGTATTTGGAGCTGTATTGGGACAAAAATATGAGAAAAGTTTCAAAGTTATATATTATGCTAGTAAAACTCTTACTAAAACTCAAAGAAATTACACTACTACTGAGAAAGAGCTTTTAGCTATAGTATATGCCTTTGATAAATTTAGACCTTATCTTCCTGGTACCAAATGCATAGTTCATACTGATCATTCCGCTATTAAATATTTAATGTTGAAAATAGATGATAATCCTAGACTGATAAGATGGGTTTTACTTCTACAAGAATTTGATTTTCAAATAGTGGATAGAAAAGGAAAGGACAACCAAAGTGCTGATCATTTATCTAGAATTAAGAATGATGTTATTACTGAAGAAAATATAAATGAGAAATTTCCTAATGAACATTTGTATGTTATTAAAGGATGCCAAACACCTTGGTATGCAGATATAGTTAACTATTTAGTTAGCAATATTTTACCTCATGGATTGGATAAAAAACTTATTAAGAAATTTAAAAATGATGCTAAATCTTATATTTGGGAAGATCCTCATTTATTTAAATTAGGAAGAGATTCCGTAATTCGAAGATGCGTACCTTATGAAGAAACTTATGCTATTATACAAAAATGTCATGATTCCGAATTTGGAGGACACTTTGGAGTAGATAAAACTGCATTTAAAATTTTAAATTCAGGATTTTATTGGCCTACCTTATTTAAAGATGTGAGACGTTATGTGAAAACATGTGATCCATGTCAAAGGATCGGAAATATATCCAAGAAAGATGAAATGCCTTTAAACTATATATTGGAAGTTGAAATTTTCGATATATGGGGTTTAGACTTTATGGGACCATTTGTACCATCATCTGGAAAAATTTATATTTTATTAGCGGTTGATTACGTTTCAAAGTGGATTGAAGCTGTAGCTTTTCCTAGCTGTGATTCCAAAAGTGTTTCAAAATTTTTAAAGAAGATGATTTTTTCAAGATTTGGAATGCCTAAGGTAATTATCACAGATGGTGGAAGTCATTTTAGAAATATAAGAATTCAATCATTATTGGAAAAATTTGGAATCAAACACAGAATTGCACCCACAAATAAGTGGAATGGCTGAAGTATCAAACAGAGAAATTAAAAGAATTTTAGAGAAGACTGTTAATCCTAAAAGAACTGATTGGGATGATAGACTTGATTCTGCATTATGGGCTTATATAACGGCTTATAAGACACCAATCGAATGTCACCTTACCGGTTAGTTTATGGTAAACATTGTCATTTACCTGTTGAACTTGAACATAAAGCTTATTGGGCGATAAAGGAGTTTAATTTTGATTTGAATACTGCAGGAGAAAAATGATTATTGCAATTAAATGAGATGGAAGAAATAAGAAATGAATCATATGAAAACGCAAGGATTTATAAAGAGAAAATGAAAATATTACATGTAAAAAGATTTCAGGAAAAATATTTGAGCCTGGACAAGAAGTATTATTATTTAATACTCGTTTAAAACTTTTTCCTGGAAAATTAAGATCAAAATGGATAGGACCATATATAATTGAAAAAGTATACCATTATGGAGCTGTGGATATTAAAGATCCCAAAACGGGAAAAATTTTTAAAGTTAATGGATTAAGACTGATGCCTTATTTGGGAGATATTAAAAATATTTATAAATAGGCTTATGAGTTGAGTCTACCTAATTAAAAAATTAATTAGGTCGGGCTGACGATGTTAAACCAAGCACTTTGTGGGAGGAAACCCATAGTTATTCGTTGTTTTGTGTGTTTTTACATTTTTAATGTAAGGTTATGCCTCGATCTTGTTTAATTTTATATTACTTTAGAAAATTTGATGCTAACAAGTCTTTATTGACTTAAGCTGAAAATTATCTCGAAATATATAAAGCTTAGACATTGGATCACTCTATTTCATATATAAGTAAAAAGGAGATCAAGTTAACCTTCATTATGATTGCTTATAATTTATGTTACTGAGTCTATATTGAACTTACCATTATAAATTACCTATTTTGGGGAACGAAACTTTGAAATTTGATGTTAGGCGAAACGAAGTCGAACATGGTTCTGGCGCCTAGGCGCCAGATTTGGCGCTGAAGCGCCAGAGTAAACTGTGTGTCGATGGGTCTGGTGCCTAGGCGCCAGATTTGGCGTATAAGCGCCACAGTTACTGGATCGTGTAAAAACCAAAAATATTTAGTTTTTCACACAATTTTCTCTTATAAATTACCCTATCTTCATCCCCAATCCCTATGCAATCATTATTTCAACCCATACACTCCATTCTTGAGAGATTAGAGAGGATTTTTGAAGAAATGGAGAGGAGAAATCTTGGAGAAGAGGCTAGAGACAAAGTCTCAAAGGATCCTCAACCCTACTTCAATGGTTTCATCGCTGTAAGTTTGGAGAAAATTTATAGTGGTCTAGATAAGTTTGAAGCAGAATTTAAAAGCATTGGAGATTGCCTTCATGAGATGTTTCATCAAACTGAACATCTAGAATGGCAGGCGAAACATTAATTTGATCATCTAGCGGCTTATCAAGATGCTCAAGTGGAGATGTATGCAAAGAACAATTGGATCGACGAGAAAACTGCTACGAATTTTCTGAGAGTGTTAGTTTTCTTCCCCAGTAAGCCAAGTAATCTTCATTACCAAGATAATGGGAATTAGATAGTGATGTGGTGAGATTGTGATTTATCTAGTGTGTTGTTGTATCGATTTAGTGAATCAATTGTGTTTGTTTGTGTGTTTGCTTTCCTGTTCAATGTGTGTTGTATTTGCTTTCAAATTTGTGTTGTTTGATTGTTGTTTGCACTTGAATCATGTTATGATACTTATCTGAATTGTATTGAGCCCGAAATTGAAAATCATGAATGGAATTAGAAGAGTTTGATTTAAACTTGTCTTTAATTGGTGGATTTAATTTTTAATTTTTAAATTTTTTTGGAAAATATTTTGGAAGATGGAAATTGAAGCAATACTCTTATATGTGTAATTTGAAGTTTACTTTATGAATTTTTGTGGAAAATAAAATTTTTAAAGTGATTTTTTTAAAGGCGAGTCTGGCGCCTAGGCGCCGGTTCGGCCTGCTTACCCCAAAATCACCATTTAAACCCCCATTAGCCATTTTTGACGCCTAAGCTTCATCCCCTTCCTCTTTTTTATGAAAACCCACCTTCTAAATCCATTTTGAGGTCAAAACATCAAGATTTTGATCCCGAAATCATTTGATATTTTTCATCTCAAGGTCAGATCTACACTCTAATCCATTTATTTTTTATTTTCACCATAGTTTTTTCCTATTTTTGGCTAAAAACCAAAATTTTGAGAAAATTTTTGATTTTTAATGTTTCTCCATGAATTTTTAAACTCATTTTAAGTTTCTTAAGCTTAAAAAGAGTTTATATCTTTGATTCCTTAATTTATTTGTGTTTTCTTTCACATTTAGATAGCACCGAAATCTAAGCGAGGAAAGGCACGAGAAAATTTTGACAGTAGCAAGTTCGTGACTGCAGCAGCGCATTTTTGATATCACGAATTTGCGACGTCCAGAAAATTTATCTCAGAGCGAAGCTTTTACAGTCCCGGTGAAATGATCGAGAACACGATCGTTGCGCACAACTGGCAACGGTTCTGTTATTTCACCGCTGTTGCTGTTATTCCAGTCGTGCACGAATTTTATCCTAACTTTTTTGATGCGCAAGGCTACGAAGTCTTCGTCAGAGGTGTTGGAGTAGGATTTACTCCAGAAAGGATCAATGTTTTTTATGGACTGCCACCTACCATCGATTGCCACTATTCTGGATTATCTCTATATGAGGGAGATCTTGAGATGATTATTGCTTATTTGACTGAAGACATTGGAGCTTGGAAGATCCGGAACGATAAACGTGTAAATTTCAAATCTTCTAAGTTAAATGGTATTTCAAAGGCATGGCATTACTTTATTTCTCCAAGACTTATACCTTCCAACCACCTGAGCGAAGTGACTAAAGATCGAGCTATCTTAAACAACTGCATTCAGGAGAGGAATCCGATAGATGTAGGCAGTATTATTTATGATTCTGTGGTGTCTACTGCTAGATCCAGTACTTCTGTAGGACTAGGATTCCCATCTCTGATTTATACTTTATGTGTGAACAATGGAGTCACTCGTCGATATTTCGAGGAGAAGTCGAAGTCTACCAAGCCAATTGGGCAGGAGAGTGTTAGTATCTATGATCGTCTTCGTGGGAAGAGATCTAAAACCCCTTCTACTTCTGCACCTACTCCAGGTAGAGCTTCCACTTCCAGACCTTCTACTTCTACTGCTAAGCCACCGTCTAGTTTTTAGAAATTGATGCATGATCAATTTCTAGAGCAGCAGAATGAGTTATTTCTAACTCACTGCAGTGTTGATACTATGGATAAGAAAATTAATCACCTATCTGATTACACCCAGAGGAAGAGTGAGTATGATGCCGAGTATTCAGAGTCTTTAGTTAGATTCTTGAAGGGTGAGCATGATATTTAGTTTCCCACCTGTCCTAGATTTTCACCATATGTTGATCCTAAGGATGTGGAGTTTTCTTTTGGTGATGACGATGACGAGGCTACAGACAGTGATTAGTAGCCTGATTTACCTCTAAGATGTGTTGAGTCTGTTGTTTGTTTAGTTTTTGTTTGTTAGTACTGATTGTTATTTGCTGTTTGCTAGTTTAGATTTGTTTATGAGACTTTGTATGAATTGTTTGATGTTGAGACTGTTTTAGATATTTAGTTGCAGACTGAAATTTGAATGAATTTGTGTTTATTTTTGTTTCAGACTACTGCTTAGTATTCTAGAATAGTTAGTAATGTTATTTTATTTCTATTAGTAATATAGTTTTTTAATTCAACTACTGCTATATAAATTTTTTTAAAAAAAAAATTGAGCTTGCTTACTTTTATATGCTTCATTATTTCTATAATATTCATAAAAAGCATGTGTAGAAGTAAATTATATTTCTTTCTAGAATTTTTTTTCTTACATGCTTATAAAATTCCTTTTTAAATTATACTTTTCTTTCTCTCATACTTTATTTTTTTATGATATACCAAAACTTAAGTTTGGGGGAAGGAAAAATACATGCAAATTTAAATTTTATTTGTCCTTAATTAACTAATATTTTCTAAAAAAAAAATCTTAACATAACATAAGGAATGAAGAATCTA
The DNA here is from genome assembly GCA_022702705.1 of Papilionanthe hookeriana x Papilionanthe teres. Taxonomy (NCBI): domain Eukaryota; kingdom Viridiplantae; phylum Streptophyta; class Magnoliopsida; order Asparagales; family Orchidaceae; genus Papilionanthe; species Papilionanthe hookeriana x Papilionanthe teres. Next base: position 93,531,130 of record CM040427.1, on the reverse strand, counting down.
TTTAAGATCACTTAAATTTTTGAAATTATAAATAATTTAGTGGACTTAGCCAAAATTTTAAGAACTTTGATTGATTTTAAGAATAGAATTATTTAACTTAAAGAAGAATAAGATTAAGAAATTTTTCTATTGATAATAGAAATAATTGAATTTTAGAAGTATTAAGAAATAAAAAATTAAAACTTGAAAAAGAAAAGATTGAATGTCTTTTTGAAATTCTATTCATGTTATAATAATTAAGTGAAAATGTAAAAGTTTGAAAATATAAGTTAAGGATAGTGAAGTTCAAAATCATTAACAGGCTATCCAGATACAATAATCCTCACTGTGAAAAAAAATAGAGAAGAAAAGAAAAAAAAATAGGAGAAGCTTGAGGATATGCCTAATAAAAAATTGGCTTCACATCAATTGTCTTATATGAAGAAAACTAGTTACATACTTTACTTAATTTTTATGCATGAATCTTTATTTAGGAAAGACTTTTCATGAAAATCTTTTTCTTGTAAATAATCTATGTGATCTTAATATAATAAACGTCTATTATTTTCGAAATGAATGAAAAAATTTTGAAGTCTTATGATCTGGTATTCTTAAAATTAAACTAAGTTAGTGAAATTTGGTTAATGATTTACTAAAGCATTTATAAGATTAAAAATTACAAGGAGTCTTAAATATTTATCTTTCATTCCAAATGTTATACATTTTATATAGTAAAAAGGGTTACTTGAGGACAAGTAACGTTTAAGTTTGGGGGATTTTGATCCATGAAAAAAATACTATTTTTATGCCTTGATTTTTTTCAAATTTTTAAGGATATTATGCTTTAATGAAAGGTATTTTTGTATTTTTAGATATAGGTGATGGAAAAATGTTCAAGAAGGAAAAAAGTGAAAAAGGAGAAAAAATGGGCAAAAAGGAGCAAAAATGGAGCAAAAATGCAAAATTGTCAAAATTATTGGTCTGGCGCTTAGGTGCCAGAATCCGGCACCTAAGCGCCAGGTCGATACGGGATCTGTCAAGAATTTTGACGACTTTTGGACGGTTATTTTGATGGTGTTAGCGGTTATTGGACCTTGTAGAAGACTGGCAGTTGTTCCTGGTTTATATGACATGTGATACAATGTATTTGGACGCTTGGAAACAGTTTTAATCGCGAAGAGGTGCGATCCAAAGTGAAGAGGTACGAAGAACTGGACGCAGAGTCAGGTGCCTAGGCACCAGATTCCGGCGCCTAGGCACCAGACACACCTTCTGGAAGATTCATTGAATGTGGACACATTTTGAAGACTTACCTTGAGGCAACCCTTGAATCATATAAATAGGAGGGTACTCCTTTAGAAAAAAGGCCCCCTATCTAGTGCCCCATCTATTGAGTGAATTAGAGAGATACTTTAGGGCTACATTTTACTATCCTTCATAAATTAGTTAGTTATTTTATTTAGATTTTGTATTGAGAGTTTAAAGATTTGGTGCTTTTGAAGTTGATTTGCTTTGGAGTCAGAAGAATTCAGAGGTTCAGTAGGAGAAACACTTGAGATAAGTATTTGTAATTTTATTCAAAGTTTCATTATCATGTTTTGTTGTTCAAATTCAATGTGTTCTAAGTAGTTAGTTTACTTTCTCCTTTCAATTATGAAAATATAAATAAGATAATATAAAATTTGTTGGAGAATTAAAAACTATTTATATTTAAAAACATTGTGATGATATTAATACCGGATCTTAATTTACTATTTAAATTGGCCATTTAAATTGTTAAAATATGTTGAAAAGTTTTGATACCTAGAAGGAGAAGAATTCTTAACTAGTAGATATCACATGAATCCTTGGGTAGTCGAAGGCCTTGTGCGGGTTATTCATGGTGAAGTGCAAATAAATAAGAAGATATTATATAATGGGTGTAGAATTGATAAGTTTTTAGAGTGACAGACTAAATTCTTGTGATTTGGTTTATATAGAAGGAAAGGGTCTCTAGTAGGGCCGACCATAGCCATCCTTGGACATCTAGTAGTGTGAGCCTAGATTAACCCATTCTACTAATAATACATCCAGACCTAATCTATAGGCTAGCCAATGTTCTTTACACATGGATCAAAGGGTAAAGAATATGAATGCTTCTATTTGACACAATACCATAAATTTATATTCTCCACGAATATTATCATTATCTTAGAAAATCTTGGATTAATTGAAAGGAAGAAAGTTTTTTTCTTATTGCTATTTACATCAATCATTTCATTACTTGCTTTATTATTGCATCTAGTAAATTAAAAATATCCAATTTATAACAATAAAAGAAATACTTAAAAATAAAATTAAAAATATTTAAAAATCCATAACTCACTCCTTGTGGGATCGATACTGGGGTCTTTGTTTCAAAGCCCTATATTACTTGATACGATACGTATACTTGCGTAGTACCCCTAGTGTGTAAAATATTTTCGATAATATTATATTTATATATACTAGCTGCTATTATTATCTATTACATATAATTGAAAGCATTAATTATTATATTTGTCATCAGTGGAATGTGGGTCAAGTTTTTGGCACCGTTGCCGGGGATTGAATTTTTATTATGCATATATTTTGCGTGGGTCAGTGGCTTGGGGGTCAGGTGAGCCAGTGGTCAAGTGACACATGCATTAAAATGGATTAGAGATGGCTTTGAGCAAAGATCTCTTTGTTTTATACATTTAAGGAAACAAATCCCTTAAATCATAATACCCTTGGTCCATGGCTCCACTAGGTTGGGCTAGATGGGTCTAGCTTAGTCCATAGGGTCAATTTGGTGTCTATGGGAGGTTTGGTTTGGTCACATTGGGCTAGGTTAGGACACATTTGGTCATGGGTTAAATTTGGGTCAATTGGGTTCAAGTTGTACAAAGCTTGGTCCAAGCTTGGGTTAGGTCCAATTGATTTAGCAATATTGTGTGGATGATTTTCATAAAGAGTTTAGAAAAGGATTGGGGTGATTTTGAATTAATTTGGGAGGTGGATATTGTGAAATTTGGGTATTTGGTCTATTTTGGGCATGTTTGGTTAGATTTAGTTTTGGACTAGGCTAGAGTTGGGTCAAGGGTTAATTGAATATTTAATATGGTCTAGGGGGATGTCATGAAGTGTTTTCAACAGAAATTGGGTGGAAATTTTAGGGTTAGGTTATCCAATTTGGTGACATTTGGGCATGTGACACACTTAGGGCAAATTTCGGGATTTTGACTTTGGTTGGATTTGGGTGAGGTTTTGGCTCAAATGTGGGTCAACAGTGGATCCATTTGATTTGTAGGAATGTTATGAAGAGTTTAGGATTCAAATTTGTGAAATATACCTTGGCTAATGGGTTCAATTTTGGGGATTTAGGTCAAATGGTCAAAATTAGGAATTTTTTGTTTGAGTTGAAATTGAGTTTGAAATTAGGCCAATTGGACTTGATTTTGATTTATAATAAGCTTATTTATGGTGAATTTGAGTTTAGAATTGAAATTGGGGAGGATTGAAGTGAATTTGGTGGACATTGGAGGTGATTTGGGCATTTTGGGCCTTAAGGGGCAATTTGGGGCTTTTGGTCAAAATGGGTCAATTTGGTCAAATTGGTTCAAGTAAAGAGGTTTGAATGGATTTTGGATTTTTGAATTTTTATGAATTTTTGGAATTTTTTGATTTGAAGGGATGTTATAGTAATTTTAGCTAATGTGGGGGTAATTTGAGAATTTTGGTAAAATTGAGGTGTTTTAGTCAATTTTCATGGTGGAGAGCATTTTTGAATGATTTTGGATAGAATTTGGAAATTTGATTAAAATTTTAGATTTTTTGTCAAAATTAGGGTTTAAGGGCAATTTGTTAATTTGGTGGAGTTTACGGGTAAGAAGTCAAATGTTGGAATTTTTGGTGAAATTGGTGTTAAATGAGAATGATAACCCCTTTTAGCCATGGAACAAGAGAAGTCACACTTTGGATCCTCTATGTTATGGTTCTAACCCAAAGTCTAGCTTGGGGTCAAGAGCTTAGGGAACCACCAAATGAGTTTTCCAAAAGAGTAGGGGATCAAGTGTGAGGAAATTTGGTTTAGGGTTGTGAGGTAGTGAGTGAGAGTGTAAAGTACAAGTTTGTGTGTGCTAGCTCCAGACTAACCAGGGTTAGTCCAAATAGGGAACTTCTGTTGAGCTACTTAATGCTTGGGCTCATCCTCTTAAGTACCTTGAGGTTAGACATAAGTATCTAGAAACTCCAAGTGAAGCAAAGAAGTGTTTTAAATTTCTATCTTGTAAGGGTTCCATCACTAGTCTTCTAAAATAGTCATTAGGAAAGTACAAAGGCTAAATCCTAGTCTCTTCTAAATAAAGATTAGACCTCAACAAAATTGAGGTCAACAAATGGATCCCCAATAAGTGTGGTGTGCCAGACAAGCACACCACACGTATTGGTGTTGATTGACAAGATCACAAAACTAATACAACTGTTTGAGTCAGCTGACTCAAAATAGTACATAGAATTTAACGGGAAAGTATCTGTTGGGGATTATCTGGTAGAAAACCTTCAAGCTCGGGAACTCTCACTGGGCGAAAGCAGGTGGAATACCTTCACTATGGAGCTATGAATTTCAAGCTTCCAAATCCTGAAGAGAATCCGATTTGATTTAATTCGAAATTTGAAATGGTAATTAAAATTTGGATTTTGAATTACATTTTGAGTTTTAATTTGATTTTAAGCTTTATGGAATTTATGGAAATTTGAGTTTATGGAATTTCAAATTTTTGAAATTTTTTACTTTGATTTTGAGAATTTTAATTATATAGTAATCTTTAAGCTTAAGTAAGAGCAAATGGAAAAGTCAAAATTTTGGTACCGACCTCAAAAGAAGGGAATCAAAATTTAATTACTGATCCTGAAGAATGAGAACTAGAATTTAGGTACCAGCCTCCAAAGGTGGGAATCAAAATTTAAGTACTGATCCCGAAGGATGAGAACTGGAATTTGGGTACCAGTCTCAGAAATGAGAATCAGAATTTTGGTATCGATCTCGAAATATCATGAATGCGAAAAAAATATCTCATAAAGGGTGCGAGAATTTAGGTAGATTTGAAGGAATGGACGACAAGGCTCTGACACTTAAATATCATGGAAGGCAGAAAATATCTCAGAAAAGATGTAAAAATTTAGGGAAGTTTGAAGAAATCGGACGACAAAGCTTTGACCCTGAAATATCATGGAAGGCGGAAAAACATATCGGAAAGGACGTGGAAATTTAGGGAAATTTGAAGGAATCAGATGACAGGGCTCTGACCCTGAAATAACATGGAAGGCGGAAAATATCTCAGAAATGATGCGTAAATTTATGGAAATTTTTAGGAATCAGCCAATAAGGCTCCAACCCAAAAATATCGTGGAAGGCAAAAAATATCTCGAAAAGGATGCAGAAAGTTAGGAAAATTTGAAGGAATCAGACAATAAGGCTCCGGCCCTGAATTATCATGGAAGGCTGAAAATATCTTGGAAAGGACGCAGAAATTTAAGAAAAATTGAAGGAATCGGAGGACAAGGTTCTAGCCTTGAAATATCGTGGAAGGCGGGAAAATATCTCGGAAAGGATGCAGAAATTTAGAGAAATTTGAAGGAATCGAACAACAAGGTTCTGACCCTGAAATATCGTGGAAGGCGGAAAATCTTAGAAAGGATGTGGAAATTCAAGTAAGTTTGAAGGAATCGGACGACAAGGTTTCGACTCTGAAATATCGTGGAAGGCGGAAAACATCTCAAAAAGGATGTGAAAATTTAGGAAATTTGAAGGAATCAGATGACAAGGCTCTGACCTTGAAATATTGTGGATGGCAAAAAAATATCTCAAAAAGGATGTAGAAATTTAGGGAAATTTGAAGGAATCAAACGACAAGGCTCAGACCCTGAAATATCGTGGAAGGTGGAAAATATCTCTGAAAGGATGCAAAAATTTAGGGAAATTTGAAGGAATCGAACGACAAGGCTCCGACCCTGAAATATTGTGAAAGGCAAAAAATTTCTTAGAAAGGATACAGAAATTTTAAAAAAATTCATTTATTACGTTGAGAAGGAAAGCTCAGGGACTCACATCCAACCCAAGAGGCGACAGAAAGACCAGATTAAAAAGGAAAGCGTAGTGACTCACATCCAACTTAAGAGCTGATCGATAGGAATCAGAGTTTAGGCAATGATCCCAAAATTTATGGAAATGGAAGAAATTTGAGAAAATTTTTTGGGATAGTAGAAATTTGTGGGAATTTATAGAAAATTTAAATGTGGTATTTGTGAAGAATTTCGAGATCTGTGACAAAATGTCAGAACATCGTAGAGATTTATGGAAGATCAAGAGGTTTTCATAATTTTGGGAAGTGACGTTGTGCGAATGCAAACACAAGATTTGTGGGGCGTGCGAGGAACGCAGAATTGTGCAACGATTGAAGGACTCGAGATCGTAAAAGAATTAATTTTCTTTTCTTTTTATCATTTTTCTTTTCCTTTATTAAGAAAGTTTTTCGAATTCAAAAATTTTCCCTTTTTTTTCTTTTTCTTTTTCCAATTTCTTATTTATCTTTCAGTTTCTTATTTGTTTTCTAATTTCTCTTTTGTATATTTCTTTATTTATTACAATTTTGGACCAACAAATGGACCTGCAGTTTTTCATTCGTAGCACACTTAGAAGTATAAATGGCAACAAAAGAAACTAGCTCTTTGTTGATCTGAATTTTGAAATGCAATATAACTTAAATAACATGATACGAGGCATCCAAAACATCGGTGGTACATCCGAACAAAAGCTGCAAAACATATCATGTGTTGTATGTTGGTAGAAAGTATCAACTTTATATCCTTTTAGGGCACCTTGTGAATGAGCTAATATACTAAGTTACGCTACAGGACAGAAGTCCCCTAACGTACCCTTAGAGGTACGGCTGAAGACCCTCCATGTATGGGTCTGGCTTGTATCCAAATGGTGTCTTATCCTCGTTCATTCGGTGGAAAGTAACCGAAACTTGGCACTATCCTACTATGGGTATGCAGTGCTTCGACAAGTCTGCTCCATTTCCCTTTAATATTAGAACCGAGCCAACTAGCAGTACGATCACGATAGAACCTCTGAGTTCTCCTAACCCGACAATCGGAATTTGTCATCCAAATAGGATGTTGCTTTCACTCATGAATCAGAATGTTCAGAAGGGTCTCACAAAATCATGGTGATCAATATGGGGCGGAATGCAATCCCCTTCCACGTAGATGTAGATAATGCAGCTATTCAGAATGCAGTGCATTGGCAATATGTGCCACTTAATCATCCTTTTTATCATTATCTTTATTTCTGATGGCATCAGATCAACTTCATCATTCTGTAAAATTTACGGGGATTTCCATGTCGATCTTTTGCGAAACTGTAACAACAACCACATTGAATTGTAATTTTGTCTTTTCCTCTTTTCCATTTTGTCAGTTCGGAGTACGTCTTTGCCCTTAAACATCCAGCTCTGTATATACCTTTGAGGCTGAAAATGCAATCCAAAATCATTTCTTGATCATTCTTCAAGAGTACATCAGTGTATAGTTTGAGGCCTTCCAGAATATTGACAAACCTTCCTTAAATTTCTTCGTAATGCTTAAACTCTTTCTTTCTAACATGGTGTATCTTTTCCATCGTGTAGTCTGAAATTTCTTTCTTCTGTCGTGACTGAACATGCTCTGGTACATATGACACTACCTCGGTGTGCTCTCTGCTCCTTAGTAGTATCGAGGCAGCTGCTCATGATATACTCTTCCAAATGCATATCATTAAAATCCAGACACTCTGAAAATACTCCGGTAGCTGACGGTTGTCTAGGTAAACCTGAGCTAGAAGTTGGACACCTAGTGAAGATCTCCTTGATCGGAGTACATATCGGTACAGGCTCCTTAATGAAATCTAGCTCATTCTCTGTAGCTAGTGAGCTGACATCTGTCTCTTTCATCCATGGCTCATAGAATTCTTCAGGAATCATAGGAAGTTTTATAGTTGTTTGTCTGGCCTATCTTTTTTCCATCCTGTCTAAATGTCGGCTCTTGCGACGGTTGGCATTCCTTCACCGTGTCTGCCTCAGAAGCGCGTCTGAAATCCGCTTTGCAGTGGCAGTAACTAGATCCTCCTCTGGCGTGGTGATCATTGACGAGACTTGCTTATTTCTCACTGAACGGAGGTGTGAGTCAGTAAAACCTCTGGTGGCTCTTTCTTTGAATCTGACCAAAGAATGCAAGACCTCAGCTTTCCTGTGGCTGACTAACTCCATGAGGGGGCGCTCATAATCCTCATTGAGTTCGGAGAAATCCATGTCAAAATTTACTGCACCTCCCTCAGGTGCTTTCCCTTCTCTGAGTGCTAGAAGTAAGTTGTCTTTGAATGTAAAAACCCGCTTTCTTTCTGACATTTCCCTGCATAAACAGGGAAACATCAGTAAGGCGATACCTTGCACGAACAAGAAAAATAATAAAATTGTTATAGTTTATTGGATTTTAACCTTTATTGGATGCCATTATCGTCCTTCGAGCTCTTCATGTTGCATAGTACTTTTTTAGATATCGTCCATTTATCGGCAACATGGGCTTATCTCCTTGAGAATCCACTAGCTGGTAGGACCCTCTTGAGTAAACCTTTTCTACCACAAATGGTTCTTCCCATGTTGGTTCAAAATTTCCACCTATCTTACGATGTGCAAGAATAGCTCTTCTGAGAATGAGAACGAGAGCGAGGTTGGGCTTGGATCATCTTCCCTTGATAGAGTTACAAGTTCTGTTGTGCAAGAAATCTTTTTCCTTCAAGGCTTTCCAACTCTGCTACTTGAAGTTTGGCATTCTCTTCTGTTGTTATTTAATTGGAGACACCGACTATGAGCGAAAATACTGAACCTCTAAAAGAACTGCCTTGGACCCATACATGAGTGCGTAAAGTGTAGATTGCATTGGTGTTATTACTATCATCCTGTGTTCCCATAACGCTTCTATTAAATTTTCATGCGATCCTCTTTTGTTGTTGTTGAACGTCTTCTTCATTTTATGCATTAGTGTCTTGTTGAAGGCTTCTGCCAAGCCATTTGCTTTAGGTTAGTAGATTGTAGACTACCACCAATCTATCTCATGTCGTCTGCTGAAGTTGTTGATCTTGGTACTCTTGAAAGCGGATCCATTATCTAAAATAATTCTGCATGGTACACCGAAGCGGTAGACAATCTGATTCTTGAAAAACTGTAGCACTTGTTGCATGGTAGCTGGTCATAACGGACCTGCCTTTGCCCATTTGGAGAAGTAATACGTAGTTGTGAGTACAAATGTGTGTCCTTTAGAGGATTGAGGGTTTATTGGACCAACTATATTTGTGCCCCAACACTCGAATGGCCACGAGGCAATCATGGGGTGTAGAACATTTAGAGGTTGGTGCAAGACCACTCCATGCACTTGCATTGATGACATTTCTTAGCTGTGTCCATACAGTCTGTCATCATTGCTGGTCAATAGTATCCAAATCGTTTGATTTTCATCATCATCTTCAATCTTTACTATTGTGCTCCACACAATCCGGTATGCATTTCTCTGATGATATTCTACGCTTCTGCTCTGCTCAAACATCTTAAGATCTACTGTGCAGAACAATATCGATTAAAGCATACGAAAGATCTTGTGCAAACTGTTAAGATCTAATGTACAGAACGTTATCGATTAAAGCATACGACAAAGGGCTCTTCTGAATCTGATGCACTGCTGACTTATCTTCTGACAATCTTCATATTTTCAAATTTTCTATTATTGTTTGATGCCAATCTTCTGTATCATCTGACACTATAGCTGCTATTTGTTCTTTTCTGAGCTTGTGCAAACTATTAAAGTTGATCTGCAACAAAACATGACATCCTTCTACTATAATGCCAATAGAATCATTGGGTGGACAATCCAATTCTTTAGCAAGCTTCGCTAAAGTGTCTACATGGGCATTGTCTGCTCTAGGAATTCTATAGCACATTGGGAATTTGTTCTAGCAATTTCATTGTATAGCGGTGGTATTCATGTAATCTCGACTTCAGAATCTTATACTGTCCCGCCACTTGCAAAATGACGAGTTAAGAGTCACCATAAATGACAATGTATGTTATTTCCATTAGCATTGCCAATTCTAAATCCATGATTAGGGCTTCATATTCTGCTTCATTATTGGTGCATGGCTCTGTTACGTGGTAAGAGAATCTTAGCACTCCCTGATCTGGTGTGACAATGATCATACCAATTTATGCTTTGGCTGGTATCACTGTTTGTTGTCCTTTATCTCTTTGAGCTAATGACGCTTGATCGAAATACATCTCTCAACATCTGGCACAGGGTTGTTCCACTTGCAGTATCTGCTTATCTGGTAATTCATCATTGACAGGGGACCCAGCTGGCAGTGGGTACGCTGCAAGAAAGTCTGTAAGAATCTGCCCTGTGATAGCGCAAAGGGGCACAATAATTATGTCGAATTGGAATAAAATCATTGACCACCTTTCTAAACATCCGGAAAGTGTTGGTTGGGTCATCAAATATTGCAACGGATTAACTTTCGAAATCAGGTTGACCTTATGAGATAATATGTAATGTCTAAGCTTCTGAGCAGCAAAAACCAAAGCCAGATAATGCTTCTCAATTAGAGGATACTTTTCTTCTACCGGTATTAGACGTCGACTTTAGTAATAGAGTACATTTTGCTTACCCTCATCATTGACTTAGGCGACTAAGGCTTCGAGGGACCCGTCTAAAGACGCATCATAAAGTATCAATGTTCTTCTCGAGATAGGGGCTGCCAAAATAAAAGGTGTCATTAGATATCATTTAATATCTTTGAAAGACCATTGGCACGGCTCTCCTCAAGTGAATTTGGCATATTTTCAAAGTAAATGTGAGAAGGATAGAGACCTTCCTCACATATTGGATATAAAGCTTCTTAAATATGTCAATTTGCCTTCAAAAGAACGTAATTGCTTCAAGGCTTAAGGAGGAGGCATTTCTAAGATAACTTTAATCTTATCCGGGTTGATTTCGATTCCCTGATGACGGACAATGAATCCTAGAAATTTCCCCGATGAAACGACGAAAGTGCACTTTAAGGGATTCATCTTAAGATTGTATTGCCATAATCATTTAAATACGATCCAAAAATTATTTAAATAGTTTTCCTTCACTTTACTCTTGATGACCAAATCGTCCACATAGCATTCCACTTGGTTGTGAATGAGGTCATCAAAGATCTTCGTCATTGCTCTTTGATATGTAGCTTCGGTGTTCTTCAGTCCAAATGGCATTACGGTGTGTCGACCTCACTTTTGGTTGAGGTCTAGTCCTTCTTTAAAATAGCCTAGGGCCTCGCCATTGGAGTCTCCTGGTAACTTCCTTAGAAGACTAGTCATGGAACCCTCCTCATAGAAATTCAAACTTTTCTCACTTCACTAGGAGTTTTCATATGCTCAAGGCCTAGCCTCCAGTTTTGGGAGGAAGAGACCGATCTACCTAAAAAATACCCATTTTAATGCCTTATTTATGATTCAATTCTTAAGGATATTATGTTTTAATGAAAGGTATTTTCATGTTTTTGGATGTAGATGATTAAAAAAGAGTCCAAGAAGGAAACAGAAGGAAAAAAGCTCAAAAAGGAGAAAAAATGGAGCTTATGGAGCAAAATATTGGAATTATTGGCCTGGCGCCTAGGCGCCAGAATCTGGCGCCTAAGCTCCAGCTCGATACAGACGCTGTTAAGATTTTTTGATTATTTTGGAGAGTTATTTTGACGGAGTTAAGTGGTTATTGGAGCTTCTAGAATACTGGAAGTTACTTCTAATATATAGGACTTGTGATACAATGCATTTGGACACAAGGAAACGGTTTTAATCGCGAAGAGGTGTGATCCAAAGTGAAGAGGTGCAAAGACCTGGTCACGGAGTCCGATGCCTAGGCGCCAGATCCCAGCGTCTAGGCGCGACAGTTACCTTCTAGAAGATGCATTGAATTTGGATGAATTTTGAAGAGGCGCCTTAAGCAACCCCTGGTCAAATTCATAGCTCTATAAATAGGAGCCCATTCTACAGAGAAAATCGCCCCTTTTAGCACCCTATAGTCTCTTTCACCCCTTCTTGCATCTTTAGTCCCCAAGCACCATATTCCATCCAATTATTTTAGGGAGCCACCATCTTTATTATTATTTAGTGAGTTTATTTTGAGTATTTATTGTGTGTTGTTGTTGTTGGAGTCTTTCATTATTGCTTTTGAGTCAGTAGAAGTCAGCAGATCACTTGAAGGAACACTTCAGATAAGTATTTGTACCTTGGTTCAAAGTTTTATAAATATGTTTTGTTATGTGATTTCAATGTGTTCCGAGTAGTTAGTTATCTTTCTCCTTTCAACTATGAAAAGATAATAAATTAATTAAATTTTGTAGGAGAATTAAATTTAAAATATTTAAAACATTGTGATGATATTAATACCTGATCTTAGTTTACTTTTTAAATTGGTCATTTAAATTGTTAAAACCTGTTGAAGAATTTTGAGACATACCTGGAGATAACTTCTTAACTAGTAGATATCACATGAATCCTTATGTAGTCGAAGGCTTTATGCGGGTTATTCAAGGTGAAGTGCAAATAAATAGGAAGATATTATTTATTGGGTGTAGAATTAATTAGTTTTTAGAGTGACAGACTAAATTCTAAAAGTTTGGTTTATAGAAAGGGAATGGGTCACTGGTAGGGCTGACCATAGCCACCCTTGGACATCTAGTAGTGTGAGCCTAGATTAACCAATTCTACTAATAAAACATCCTGAACCGATCTATAGATTAGTCAATGTTCTTTGCACCTGGACCAAAGGGTAAAAAATAGGAATGCTTGTATTTGGCACAATGCTATAATCTAAATTCCCCACAAAAGATAATTATTTTAAAAATCTTGGATTAGTTGAAAAGGAGAAAGTCATTTTTATACTTGCATTAAATTTTAATTACCGCTTACTTTACTTTATTACTGCTTGCTGCTTACTTGCTTATAGTAAAAATTGTTAGTAAATTAAATATGAAAATAGTATATATATATATATATGTATATATTACTTTTAATTTTTGATAAATTTCAAAATATTTCTTAAATCTCTTACATTTTATAAAAACTCTATCCCTGTGGGATCGATAACCAGGTCTCCACTAGAGCCCTGTATTACTTGAACTATACGTATACTTGCGTTTAAAATTGTGACTTTTACAATAATTATTATAAAATCTAAATATAAATTCATAAGTAAAAGTAAACATCACACATCAAGTTTTTGAAGCCATTTGCCAGGAATAAAATATTCTAAAAAGTGGTATCAAATTCTTGTATTTAAAAACATATATAAAGTCGCATCGCATTAGAGACCAAGCATAAGGAAGCCCACGGGAAGTCAATTTCTAAACCCTTTTTCCCCAAAGTACCCTAAATACCTAAAATAACCCAAAAATCCACCCTAAAATCATCCAAAATTCCCCAAAAATTACCCAAAATTCGTAAAATTCCTCAAAATCATTTCAAAACAGTTCCCACCTATTAAATCCACCAAAACACCCCAATACACTCCAAATAACCTCCACATACCCTAAATACCCCTTTTGGCCTAAAATTCGAAAAATTCTCATAAATTCTAAAAACATCCCAAATATTTTAAATTTCATTTCTCTCAACTACCACATGACCCAATTTGGCCAATTTAGCTCAATTTAACCAAAAGCCCCAATTTGACCCATTTAACCCAAAAGTGCATAAATCAAACCCAATCTTTACCCAAATGACCCCAATCTTACCCAATTTCAATTCTAAACTTTAATCAAATGTCCCCAATGTCTGCAATGTCAATATAAACCAAATCCAAGCTCAATTAACCCACATTTGTATCGATGATCCGGCGCCTAGGCGCCAGATTCCGGCGCCTAAGCGCCACGGTTACAGATCGTGTAGAAACCAAAATTCTTTAGTTTTTCACACGAAATCTCTTTATATATTGCCTTATCTTCATCCCCAATCCCATAGAAACCTTAATTTCGACAAGAGTAATCCATTTTGGAGGAATTAAGAAGGATTTGGAGGGAATGGATAGAGGAAATCATGGAAATGAGGTAAGAGACGAATCTCCTAAAGATCCTCAGCCTCATTTTAATAGTTTTATTGCTGTTAGTATGGAGAAATTGTTTAGTCGATTGTAGAAGATTGAAGCAGAACTTCAAAGTATTGGTAATCGTCTCCATGAGATGTACCACCAATATGAACACTTGGAATGGCAAACCAAACTTCAATCTGATCATATGGCGGCCTATCATGACCTTAAGTAGAAATGTACGTGAAGAACAAGTGGATCGATGAAAAGACAGCTTTGGAATTTCCAAGGGTGTTGGTGTTCTATCCCTTCGATCCTAGCGAACTTCATTGTGAAAGAGATGGTAATTGAAGATCGGTGTTAAATAGATCTTATATGTGTTTTAGATGTGATCGAGTCATGTGTTAGTGTGTTGAATATCGAATTTGTGTGTTTACTTAATTGTTCAATGTGTGTTGTTGGATTTGAATATTTGCTTTGAATATGTTGTTGTTTTTGTTATTTATAAAATGATGAACCTTGATACATTCTTATACTGAAATTTGTTGAATTTGGAATGGAAGTTATGGATTGGAATTGAAGAATTTGGATACATTTTTGTGGATCTAAAATATCATTTTAAATTGATTATGAAATGGTTTCGAGGATATAAATTAGATTAATATTCTCATAAGAGTAATTAGGAGTCCAGTTTGAGAAGACTTGGTGGAAAATATAGAGTTTAAATCAAATTTTTGGAAAGGTGAGTCTAGCGCCTAGGCGCCGGTTCGGTCTGAACCCGAAAACTCATCATCTTAAACACCCCCACGCCATTTTTGACGCCTAAGCTTCTTCCTCCACTATTTTTCGAGAAAATAACCCTTATAGATCCCATTTAAAGCCAGATTTTCAAGTTTTTGAGCTTGAAATCAACCAATTTCTTCATCTGAAGGTCAGATCTACATTCTAAACTCATTATTTTCGATTTTCACCATGGATTTTGTTCTCATTGAGAAAAACCAAAATTTTGAGAAAAATTTTGATTTTTAAGCTTAAATCCATGAAATTTTAAAGCTCTTTCAAGTTTTAAAAGCTTAAATTATTTTATTTTCCTAGATCAGTTGAATTTATTTCGCGTTTTTATTTCACGTTTAGATGGCACCCAAATCTAAGTGAGGAAATGAACGAGAAAATTTTGATCGTAGCAAGTTCGTCACTGCTGCTGCACACTTCCGATACAATGATTTTCCTACGACTTGAAAATTTATCTCGGAGCAAAGTTTTTACAATCCTGGAGGAAGAATTGAGGATACAATCGTTGTGCTTAACTGACAACGATTCTGCTATTTTGCTGCTGTTGACGTTATCCTGGTTGTTAGAGAGTTTTATGCTAATTTCGTGGATGCTGAAGAATATGATATTTTTGTTCGAGGAGTTGGAGTAGGATTCACTCCTGAACGTATCAACATTTTCTATGGCCTGCCGCCAAACATTGAGTGCTATTACTCCGGATTATCTCCATCTGAGGGAGATTTGGATATGATCATTGCCTACTTGACTGATAGTACTAGAGCCTGGAAGAAACACACTAAAACAGTATCAACACATCTCTAGAGGTAAGTCAAGCTACTTTTTGTTAGTGTTTATATAAACTTTTTATGTTGAAACTCTTTTTAGATTAGCTGATGTGTGTTTAAAGACTGAAATATGAATGAATTTTTATAAAAGTTTATTTCTGTTTCAGCCTAGTGTTTAGTGTTCATGAATGGTTAGTAATTTTGCATGTTCAAAAATAAAAAAATAAAAAAATAAAAAAAATAAAAAAAAGATTTTTTAGAAATTAACTCTTGCTCTGCAAAACTTTTATATATATGCTTAATCATTTCTGTTATATTTATATTAAAGCATGTGTAGAAGTAGAAGTTAGTTTTTCCTTACTACATCATTATTGTACTTAGATTAATTCCTATTTATTTCTTTCTCTCATACTTTAGAAAATTTCATGATTCATATTTATACCAAAGCTGAAGTTTGGGGGAAGGGAAAAAATTTATCAAATTTAAATATTATTTGTCCTTAATGAACTAAAATTTAAATATTTAATCGCGAAGAGGTGTGATCTAAAGTGAAGAGGTGCGAAGACCTGGTCACGGAGTCCGGCGCCTAGGCGCCAAATCCCAGCGCCTAGGCACGAAAGTTACTTTCTAGAAGATGCATTAAATTTGGACAAATTTTGAAGAGGTGTCTTAAGCAACCCCTGGTCAAATTCAGAGCTCTATAAATAGGAGCCCATTCTACAGAGAAAATCGCACCCTATAGTCCCCAAGCACCCTTTGAGCACCTTCTCTCCCCCCTCTAGTTTTACTTAGTTTTTTAAGTCTCTTCCACACTTAGGTTGCCACTTTACTTTGTATCTAGTGAGTTTATTTTTTGTATTTATTGTGTGTTGTTGCTGTTGGAGTCTTTCATCATTACTTTGGAGTCAGTAGATGTCAACGGATCACTTGAAGTAACATTCCATATAAATATTTGTAACTTGGTTCAAAGTTTTATAAATATGTTTTGTTATGTGATTTCAATGTGTTCTGAGTAGTTAGTTATCTTTCTCCTTTCAACTATGAAAAGATAAAAAATTAATTAAATTTTGTAAGAGAACTAAATTTAAAATATTTAAAACATTGTGATAATATTATTACCTAATCTTACTTTACTTTATAAATTGGCCATTTAAATTGTTAAAACCTGGTGAAGAAATTTGAGACCTATCCGAAGATAAATTCTTAACTAGTAGATATCACATGAATCCTTGTGTAGTCGAAGGCTTTATGCGGATTATTCAAGGTGAAGTGCAAATAAATAGGAAGATATTATTTATTTGGCGTAAAATTAATTAGTTTTTAGAGTGACAGACTAAAATTTAATAATTTGGTTTATAGAAAGGGAACGGGTCACTGGTAGGGCCGACCATTCCACCCTTGGACATCTAGTAGTTTGAGCCTAGATTAACCATTCTACTAATAAAACATCCTAAACCGATCTATAGATTAGTCAATGTTCTTTACACCTGGACCAAAGGGTAAAGAATAAGAATGCTTCTATTTTGCACAATATCATAATCTAAATTTCCCACAAAAGATAATTATTCTAAAAATCTTGGATTAGATGAAAAGGAGAAAGTCATTTTTATACTTGCATTGAATTTTAATTACTGCTTACTTTACTTTATTAATGCTTACTTGCTTATAGTAAAAATTGTTAGTAAATTAAATTTGCTCTATGATGACAAGGTTTTTGGCCCTCACTAACTTTCGAAACGCTTCATCGGCAGTTAAAGATGTCAGCCCCTACACTGACTTTCTCCTGTAACTTTCTTTCCTCTCGTGAAGCTCGCCTTGCAGCACTGATGATTTAGTTTGGGACCGGCTTCAATGAGTTTGAGGTCGTACTTGGAAAAGCTCCGTTTGTGGTTGTGAAAGTTACCACTCCTGAAATTCAAGAACCGTCTACTGAATTTGATTTGAACTCCCACGAAGATTTCCCATATGCTAAGAAAGTGAAAATAACCGCTGCTCCTGTAAGGTCAGTTCTCTCCGTGCCAAGGAGAGTTGTTACCTCAACTGCCACCGGCTTCGCCGTCACCGCACCTACTTTCCCATCTGCCAAAGGGAAAGAGATTTTATAGAAGAGGATTATAAAAATTCCTTCACTACTCCACCGCCAGTCTTCAAAGTTTGATCGAGTTCTAGACCTCCCCTGCTAACCAAATTTCAAAGAAGAAACTGTAATCACAGGATTCACAGGGCTGCCAGAACACAAGTCACAGATCTGCCAGCAATTGATGAGATTCCTCAATAGGAGGAACTCGGATTACCGGATACCTCTCCTCTTCTTCGAGGTAGTAGGTTCCACCCATTAGTTGGCACTATTGGAGATGAAAGCCTCCATAAGATTGCCACTATGCTTCCAGCGCCACACGGTCATGATAAGGTGAGGGGAAGGCCCCCACCTAATACCCGTGCTCACACCCTTCTATGAAGGTTGTCTGAAATAGAGGGGTGTTCCGTCGCCAAACTTCTCAAGAGAATGGGATTTGCAATATCCCCCATAATCAAGGATAAAATTCTGGGAATGGAAAGTCCCGTCTGAGTTTCCGTCAAAGACCGTTTAGGAAAACGTGTTTATATAGCGGCTACAGATGATACTATTATAAGCAAGTCAGTGAAGTCCTGACTGGGTCTGAGAGTACCAGCTATTGAAAATCAAGGAGTCCCAGAAGAGAAAGTGTAGGAAAGGAATGTTCTCCTTCGTACATGGTCTACACACTAGGATGCACACTTCTCCTCATCACCCCGATATCCCTGCTAAGACACCTTGTCTCGGGACGTCGACTTTTAAGAGGAAAGTGTGGTTACCGAGAGGTGTTGTACCTGTACATTCTGAAAAGTCAGCTAACCACAAAATGGAACATGAGTTTGATATTCCTGTTGACACTGATGCCATTGCTTCTGAATCAGTTGCAGAGAAGAGTGATAGCACAGGGAAGCCTACAGACTTAAAGCTGACTAAGGAGAAAATAATTGATGATAGAGTTCAAAAGCTTAGGGCAAAAATTTCTGAGTTATCCAAATAGTAAGGGTTGGATATTGATGATGAGGATTACTTCATGTCGGATTACGTGGATGAAGAATTAATGGAAATCAATATGTTTGAAACTCGGTCCACGTCATCTGCGTACGATGCTTCTAGTGAGGAGAACAGCACAGATGAGCTGCGGAGGACCATCCTAACAAGAGATGAACAGATTAGCCGCCTGGAGAAAAGAAAAGAGGAAATGACCGTTGACCGCCATAGCTGCGCTCCACAGACAGTCATAGCCACAACCTACAGCGTCTCCAGAGGTCAACCAGCCTGAGATCATACACATTACCCATGAAAGAAGGGAGGTCGCTTCAGCCAATGAAGATGAACCACCAAGAAGAAATCTAACTCCGAATTTGTCAAAAAAAGACATTAAACAAATGGTAAAATAACAAGTTTGAGTGGCCTTGGCTCAGTCCAAAGGAGGTGCATCAGTTTCAAAGGGTAGACCCTACCCAGAGGAGTTCGATGTCGTTCCTTACCCTAAAGGCTTTGTGCTCCCGTTTTTCAAGACGTTCGACGGGACAGGGAATCCTCGTCAGCACATTGCACATTTCAGAGCTAGTTGTTATAACACAGGAGGAAATGAAGCATTGTTGTTTCGTCAGTTTTTCAGCAGCTATCAGGAATAGCTTTCGATTAGTATGCTGAGCTTCCCAACAGATCAATAAAAACTTTTGTAGAAATGGAAAACCTATTAGTTTAAAGATTCACCGGTGCCCGACATCATGTTACCATAGGGTCTCACCGTTAAATCCTTTGAGAAGCTACTCAATAAAGCCAGCAGCGTATATGAAGAAGTCAAGCACATGGAGCCTATAGAAAAGATAGAGACGACAAAACCATCTAAAGCATACGAGAAGAGATTAGGAGTAGTGGCAACCGTTGACATAAGAAAGCAGCCAATGAGGATTCAGCCTGAGCAGTTGCCAAAACAACACAGTCAGTCACCTCAGAACAGTCAACCTCAGGTGTATGGTCAGCCTTGTGCACTGCAGAGCAATCAGCCTGGTTAGCAGCAGAGGTCATACAGGACAGATGGACGACAGGGTCCGACAATGTCAGAATGGCTGCGCAGAAACTACTCCTTCAAAGATGACGCCGTAGCAAAGATGTTCAAAAATTTAATGAAGAAGCTCGAGTTCAGATTGCCCAAGACAAAGAAGTCAGAAAAGGTGGACAAGAAGGATCAGCCCAACTTCTGCCCTTACCACATGATGCTCAGACACACGATAGAAAGCTACTTCAGTTTTAAGGATTGCTTGAGAGAAATTAAAAAGAAGGAAATATAACAATACCAAAGGAATATTTGAAAGAACCTGAAAGAGGTTCTATAAATGTGATTTCAGCCGAGCTGATCTTTTTGATTGATCCGTACACCGGCAAAGGAGGATGGAGCACAATTTGGAATGAGCTCAAGAAAGTCCTGGATCAGATCCAGTCTACTCCAAAGAAAGCAATTGTCCAAAGTCTGCCGCCAACCCAGTCCAAGATAAAGGCTTCACCAAGGAAGCCACTACGATAATAATGGAGGAAGAAGCGGATCATGAATGAAATTAAAGATGATAGCGTGAAAAGTAGGATATAGGCTACCCCTGTTAGATTGATTGTTTAGGATTCGGGGGTGAAACCCCTCGAACCCCTGACCTTGTACCATTATCTTTATGCCCCTCCAGGGTCTCATAATGAAATATAAACAATGTTGGCTACGTTCTTACTGTCTCTAGTGATGACGTAACTGATCAAAACCTCTCTTACCCTGATTTCAATTCCCAAAATGATCCTCAAATCATCATTGTTCCGGACAAGAATATTCACAAGAACAAAGAAGACATCGTCAATGCCGACTTTGTTGACCTCATTTTTTATGATGTCTTTTCTCTTCTCTCTCCTTAGTACTTAGGATATAGCCTTAGGCTTTCCT
Source organism: Papilionanthe hookeriana x Papilionanthe teres (assembly GCA_022702705.1). Taxonomy (NCBI): domain Eukaryota; kingdom Viridiplantae; phylum Streptophyta; class Magnoliopsida; order Asparagales; family Orchidaceae; genus Papilionanthe; species Papilionanthe hookeriana x Papilionanthe teres. The sequence goes on along the minus strand of CM040427.1, from coordinate 93,510,456 downwards.
TTTGACTATCTTAGAGGACTAGAAATGGAACCCACCACTTAGAAATTTAAACACCTCTTAACTACCTGCAAACCCCATAAGTTTGATTGTAAACCCCTAAATCACTTGGAGGGTTAAGATCAAATGTGAATGTTTAAAAGATGAGTTCCATATAGGACTCTTTGGCCTTAGGACTACCCGGAGTGGCCTGGTCTGGTGAGGGTTGACCTGCACACATTACACTTTCACACACATTCCAAATCCTAAAACCATTTATACCTAGCTTGACTTCCTGACTCATTTAGGTAATTCATATGAATGTACCTTAACCCCTAGGCCCTTGGTTAAGAGGGTTAGGAACAACATATTGGATGCCTCAAATGAGTCCTCTCATGGCTCTTATGGGCTTGATATGGCTTCATGGCTTAACCAAAGTGATACATTCTACTCAAACTTATTCAATCTTTATTTTTCCAAAATTTCAATTTTTGACCTCCAGGACCCTACACCCACCAAGCCCACCAAATGCCCTTGAAACTACCCAAAATTTGCAAAATCACCTAAATTACCCAAAATTCCTCAAAACCAATCCTAAACATTTCCCACCACTCAAATTTATCATCCTTAGCCAAATATATCAAAAATTCCAAAAATATCCCCCAATACCCTCCAAATAACCAAAATGCCATTTTTAACCAAAAAATCCATAAATTTCAAAAATTCCCAGAAAATTCCAAACAATCCTAAATATTCTCAATTTCATTTTGTTCAACTACACCATAGACAAATTTTGTCAATTTAGCCCACTTTTACCAAAACCCCAAATTTGGCCCATTTTTAACCAAAGTAAGTCCAATGTCAATCCAAATCAACCTAATTGACCTCAATGTTGATCCAATCCAATTATAAATTTAAATTCAATATCCACAATATCAATTTAGACCAAATCCAAGCCCAATTTGATTAACATTTGGATCCAATTCCAATTTGATGCTTAAAGCCCAATTTTTGCTGATGACCTAAACTTAGCCCAAACTAACCCAACTCAACTCCAATTAGCCCCAAATCTTTTCCTAAACCTTCCTAACATCCCCACAAACAAAACACTAACTTGATTTGCCTCAAATTTTAATCTAAACTCCACCTAAACCTAACCCAAACCAAAAATCCCCAATTTTGGCCTAAACCCACCATGAACCCAAATGGGCTCAAATCTCAAAATCAAAGCCCAACCAAAGTTAAAAACTCTTTGTGACACTCCCGTAAACATTTAACAACATTAATTTTACATAAAATCTAACATTAGCCCAACCTTACCCCAAGTTAGCCCAATTTGACCCACTTTGACCCCTTTACCAAAAAGTCCCAAATCAAACCCAATTCAACTTCAAATCACGTCAAATTTGTTTCAAATCACTCATGACACATCCATAAACTAAACCCAACATTTGTTTGGCCCAATCCTTCCCAAAATTTCCATCCACCAATATGTTTTCAAACCTAAAGTCCCACTTTCTTAAACCATTCTAAAAGCCCACCTCCACTAAATCCAAAAGCCCAAAAATTCTTCCAAAGTCCATATAACACTCTTCTTCATCATGCATTCAATTAAAATCATCCCTAAGTACTAAACCAAAGATCAAATAATTCTAAATAAAGCTTCATCCAAATTTCCACCAAAATATCCAAAATCCTTAAAATCCATTTTTATGAAATTGACCAAACTTTTTCCAAGCCAAATGTGAGCCATTTAGTCATGTACAAGCCACATGGAAGCCATGGAAGCCACTTTCTACCTCACCAAGCCATTAATGGGAAGAAGAGGAGATTCTTTCCTAATCCTTCGTTAAGCCCTTTTAACCATATTCATGTCACACTCTAAACTAAGCTTAGCCACCTCACCTTGGAAAGAGACCTCACCACTCTCTCTTGGCTGACCCAAATGATTCCTCCTAGCCCAAAGTCAAGCCTTGGGGAGGTGCACCTGACCTAAACCATGCCTTGGACTAAATCAAGCCAAAACTAGCCTCCCCCTTTCCATTTAAATCAAACCTTAGACACTTGTCCAAAGCCAATTGATCGCACCAATCCGCCACCGACTCCCCGAGTCACCGGTGACTCGACTCTGGCCGGCCAGCCACCAGGCCGCCGGAAAACACCATGGCCGAAGAGCTTGAAATGAACCAAATTTGAAATTCTCACCTGCTGAGCTGTCCCACTCCAATTGGCCACCACAGCTCATCATCTCCTCCCCTAGGCAGCTGATCCCAGCCATCAATTGCCCTTGGGAAGCCCTGGCCATGGCTATTTAAACAAGCCACCCCCTCTCGGCCAAAATGTTGGCTGAAATCAACCTTCACAAAATTCCTCCAAACTCCTCACAGAGCTTCCCCTAGCTAAGAGCAATTCATCCCCACTCTTCTCCTGCCCTAAACCCCATTGATTGAGCTTAATTTTGGAGCTCAATTGTAAGCCCAGAACAGAACATCCCTGGAACCTCCACCAAAATCAAATCAAACTCACCCACACCTGCACAGGACCAAGAGAAAGAGTTCCCCAGTGGAAGCCCCTTCACCAAGCCAGCCATTCTCTCTATCGGCCAAGCTTTGAAATTGGGCTTGGTGGAAGTTGCACTTAGACAATTCTACAGGGCCAGAGGCTTCATCCCCAGGCTCCTACAACTCCAGCGAACGTGCCGAGCACATTCATTTTAGGCCTCACCTCCTGAACCAAGGTATGGACACTCCTCTTCCCCGAGAGCTTCCAACGATTCTCCATTTCGTTTGAGTTGATTTCAATGCATGTAAACCATATGGATGTGTTCGTCTCTTTAAGACGAATCCATAGAGTATAAGAACAAGAAAATCCGTTGAGAAATGAGAGAGATCTTAGGGTTTTAGTGTGGATGGTCAAGGGTGCACACCAGTCGTAGACGATGACCAGGCGCCGTCCGATCGCGCATGTATCCAGTGGACGGGTCAGATTGCGTCAGACCAGAGAATGGTACGTGACCGCGGGACCCCAGAGCGCTGAGTCAGATGGCGGCGTCGAATAGGGAGGCGACGCGTGGGCTTTTGGAGCTACCGAGGATGAGTCGGCGCAGCGTGGATAAGTAGATAAATATGAATTTTTTGATTTAATTAAATACCTGAAACTTAAAAAATCCATATCTTCGTGTAGAAAAATTACAAAAATTAAATAAAAATACCCCCTTGCTCAGTGAATAGAGGAGAATAATGAGGAAAAAGAATTGAGTTAATTTGATGAGTATTTTATTTTTAATTAATTATTTACTCGTTTCATTATTTTAATTCTCCATTTGCATAGACAATTCACCATGGCATGAGACCATAGGGCTTTTGAAGCCTCTGATCTTAGAAACATTCCCTGAATTTTTCAAAGTCAGAGGCTATCTCTATGGCAAGTTATGTATTTTTCAAGTTTATGTCACTATTTTTGGAATTTTAATTCCATTAATTAGCATATTGCTTAGAAAATTCTAGGAAAATTTTGAGAGGTTTTTTAGGACTAGAGGACCCTAGGGTAATTATGTTTTGAGTTATTCATTAAGAATAACCCTAGTTGCCCTAATTACTCAAAACTGAACTTTAATTAATTAGGGTTAATCACACATCAAAAGAACTTGAAAACAATTCTCCACTGATCTTTAGAATCAGAGGGAACTCACATAAAAATTTGGAATTAATTGGAAATGTTTAACCCCACTAAATGGATTAATTAAGTCACATGAGTAAAATTAAACTTTGAAAATTCATAACTCCAAAAATACATTTTAAAATTTCACCAAATTAGTTTTGGGACTTCTCTGGTAACAGAGGAGTCTAGGAAAATTAAAATTGGAATTTTCTAAAAATCTTCATTTTTCACCATATTTTAATATTTTAATAATTAAAAAATCATAAAAAATCACAAAAATATTAAAAATCATAAAGTTATCATATATCACCTCCTAATCACTTAGGAACAAACCAAATATTTTTCCTAAGCCTCAAAGTAAAGATATTGAATTTTAAAACCTTAAGACAATTATTAATATTAAAAAATGGATTTTCCAACTTTTTCACCAAATTAATTCTAATAAATCAAAGAAAAATCATAAAAATATAAAATTTATTTTTCTTAACTTATTGATGTTAGAGGGACTTAAGAAAAATATAAAACTTAATTTTCAAACTTTATTTTATTTTATAATTAATTAACACTCTAAAATTAAAAATAATTATAATAAATAAAATATAATTAAAAAAATCACTAAAATTGGTCCAAGTGGTTCTCTAGTCAGTAGGAACACTCCATAATTTTCCTAACGATAGAAACCTTACCTTGGTCATGTTGTTGAATTTTCATTGAAAACCCTTATTTTCCACAAAAATAATTATATAAATTAAATTAAATTTAAAAAAATCACATTTTCTCCTCTAATGTCTTAATTGACATGTGAGTGAAGTGACATAAAAATTTCAAGTTCATTTGAGTTTAATTTGATGAGTTATGAAATAAATAAGCCTAAAGGGGCATAAAGGTAATTAAAGGATTTTAACCCTAATTAGCAATTATGCCTAATCAAAAAGGGGGGGTGAAATATCTGATTTTTAAATTTTCATTAGAAGATTGAAACCTAGAGAATTAAGGGGTAGAAACCCATTAATCATCTTGAAAATATTTAAAGTAAATTTTAATTAATTAAACAATTTGAATTTTGGAAGAATAAGTTAAAATTTGGATTATTAAAATGGGGATATAATTTAGAGAGACTATAATAACTTAAACTAAAATCCCTAAATGAATCACTTTAATAATATTTAACTTTTAATTAAATTCAAAGTGATAATTGAAATTAATAATTAAATGATTAAAAAGAAAATAACCCTTAATTAAATTATTGTTTAAAATATTAAGTGATTTAACAATTAAATTAAATTAAATTTAAAAATTAATTCAACATCACTTAATAACAAACTTAAAGCAAATTTAAAATATTAAATAATATTAAAACAATTCATAATTAAGCATTTAAAACAAATTAAGCTAATCAAAACTAACCTAAAATATCATAATTAACCTAAATCAAACCATCAAAAATATATCAATAATTCAAACACTTCTAAGTAAATTTAAAAACATCAAAATTAATCTGAAACATTAAGATAATAATAAAAAAAGGTTTAAAGATTTAAAATAAATTTAAAATAATTTGAACACTACTCCAAACTTAAAATTATTAAAATTTTATAACTAATTTAAATCACTTTAAATCACCAATTCCAATTTTAAATCATTAAATTCTTTAACAAACTGATTTGCCCCCTAAAGGTTTTCATTATTATAACTCATAAGTAAGGCATCAAGTGAAATGTCACTTTACTTATAGGATAATCAAACATCCTAATTCACTGAGCAAGAAACAAACTAAACTAAATTTCTGGATGATTGATTCATCTCTACAATAAAAGTTCATTTAGACTCGAAATAATCTCAGAAGTATTGAAAAGATGTTTAGAACCCGTTCTAAACACTTCCTCAATACAATGAGATGTTTTAAGAAGAATAATCGAACGTAATTTTTCTTTGATGAAGAAAATCATCCATAAAACAAAAGAACCTAGATGTCATAGGAATTGACTAGCTATAGGATTAGGACTTTGGTAGACAACCAAAACCTTACCTTAGCTTTACCTATGTACTTGTTATAAATATTTAAATGCTCTTAACATGTGTTTTAAATGTAGGTTAGAATGACGGGAAGACCCTCCAGGTACACTTTTATGTTATTGCAAGTTACTTACATGTACTGTGCTTTACCTTTCTTGCATGTTAAACAAGATTGTTGCATGAAAACTGAAACCTTTTAGGATAGCCACAAAATTGAAACCAAAACTAAATTAAAAGTCACAACAAGATAAAATTCACTGCCACAACATTCAAAAGATAAAACAACTTAAAATGTAATCACAAAGAGAACAACAAAACTACAATTGCAACTAAATTAAAACGTCTCGTTAGATGATCGGGAATACCTCAGATGATGTAACCTACGTGTTGTTAACGGGATTTCCCACGGTCTAAATAAAAGTGTGGAACTCATTCAATTGAGTTTTACAAATTCATCTGGACTAAGTGAATCCAATAAAAATAACGGTGCCGGAATGATGGAACCGTGGGATCTTAACCGGTGTTGTTATAATCAACTTTAAGATTCCCCTAATAAAACATTAAAGACATTTGGACTTTAAGATTTCTCTAAACCAAAACACTTCTCTCATCTCTTGATTATCATTTTCTAAAACTAAAACTCTGCAACAACAAGGAGCTCGGAGCACGGTGGGCAGCACGACAATCTTCGTCAGCAAAACTTGTGTCTACTTCAGCAAAACCTTTTCCTAGTTTTAAATAACCAAGCCATAGGATTTTGAGGTAGTTTGCCTAGTGCAACATAAATCCTCAACTTTTTGTTAGGCATTTACATAATCATATTATGTAAATTAAGCCCTAACCGGTCTTAGGATTCCGAGGTAGTCGTTTGGTACGACATAAACCCTCAGATCTTCGAGGCTATTTGTATGATTATGTCATACTAATATAAGTCCTAATTAATTAAAATTGGCAGGATTATAATATTTAATAAATTCCCTAATTTAAGCCAAACAAATAGGATAGTTGGGAAGTCACCGAGACTTGTCTTGAATCCGTGACATCCCCTACTTCTCCTGCATTGGATTCCTAAAATAACTGTTCCAAATTTGATCCATTCGCAATTGAAATTTCCAAAATCCAATTGTTTGAAAACCTTAAACTTTGAAATTCTTGAGAGCAAAACCGCTGATCATTATCGAGAGTTTTCTTATGTGATTCCCGTCACTTAGGATGTAATTAACTATAGGGGCTTGCCCTTATAGGGAACTTTAAGAACCCAGGTAATATAAACACTGTTTAATTCCTTTATGTTAAGCAGGAGAACTTGTCGGCTTATAAAATTGGTTCGCAGACCAAACGGATGTCACAAATCTTCTAGTTTATTTAATCGAGCCTCATCAATAAGCAGTGTGTCTATTCTTCGGGATAGATACACGGTTTGTGATGTAGTGCTCGTTTATATAAACTATTTGGGATGTGAGATCGGTTTGATTTCATATCTTAAAATTTTCAAACTTAAAATTATTTATAAAATCAAATGCTACTTTCCAAATTATATATAAATTAAATTTAAAATATGAAAATTGACTGACAATTTCTGTAGGCGACCCCATTTCTAAAAATCAACACTCAACATAAAATTATGCCGACATACTTCTGGCGACTCCGCTGGGGACTAGTTCTTCTCTCCATTTTGATCAGATGGTTTTGCTTTCATAAATCGGTAGTGAGTCCATACCCCTAGTGGACCAAATTACCATTCTTTCCGTTGGCATACCTCGTTCATTTCTATCTTGAATGGGTATAGCCAACTTCTCTCAGATTTAGGAGCCACTTTTTAGACACCCCTAAACAGAGAGGTTCTGAAATCCTTTTACCTCTTTTCTGAGGTGGGGTTGACCCCCAATAGGTGTTAGCTTAGGAGCGGTCCTTCGGGTCGAGAAGTCTTACAAGACTTTCTCTTCCTTTCCAATTCTGAATTGAGTCCTTTACCTTTTCTATACCTTTAATCATTTTATTCCTAACAAACAAATCCTCTAATAAAAAACCTTCTAATAAACGAATTCTCTTAAAAATCACAAATACATTAAGATAAACTAGAATGTGTTCGGACTCTTTCTTTTTCGTTCAAAGTTTTGTGAGGAAGGGAAGCATAATTCGGGACTGACGTTCGGAATTTACACTGAAGAAAATGACTGCGCCAAAGTTAATCTTCTCCTTCACCAACATACTAGACTTGGCTGTCTACAAGGATGAGCTACCTAACAATGGGATCATCTGTTTCGGACAAGGATTCGACAATACAGATATTAAGTTCGCTGACGTTACTCTTTTCACACTAATGGACAAAGTGCCAGAAACTGAGGAGCCCGTAATTGAGTTCAACCTGAAATCGACTCAAGAATTTCCTCCCCTGCGAAGGGTTCCAGCTGAAAAAGATACCACTGTTCGTAGGAGGACTGAATCTCTACCCCCACCGGTCTAGTCGTCTCTACACCTGCCTCAATTCCCGCCCAACTGAAAGGGAAGGGAGTCCTTGTTTATAATGAACCTGCCACTGTGGAGGGTACGGATTTGGCTGCAATACCATCTTTTTTTTGAAATCGGGTCTAGTTCAAAGTTTACACCCCTGACTCGGACTCAGAGAAGAAACATAGGCAGAAAGATCGCCAGGATCGAGAAAGCCAAAGCTGCTGAAGTTGCTTTTCTTGAGGAAATTCCTAAGGAAAGAGAATAACTGCCTGAGTATATACCTCTGTTGGAAGGGAGTAGGTTTCACCCCCTCTCTACTGCATCGGATGAAGAAGACGTCCAAAGGATTGCCGTTACATTACCCCGACCTGCATATTATAGTAACTACAAAATAAAAAGGGTTAAGACTACGCCATTTGCTCGGCTACAAGCTGTGATAGAAAAATTGGCAAAGAAAGAAAGATGCCCCGTGTCTGAAATTCTAAGAAGAATGGGACGAGTGCCAGCTAGATCCCACCTCGGACCGCGAGTAGAACCTGTCACTGCCATAGAGAAACCAAGGAAGAAAATAAGAGCTAGTTCACCTGTTGTTGTATCGGGCCATCATATTAGGGAGGACACCACCTACCAGCTATAGCCAACAGACCGTCCGGTCCTAGGCCTTCTGCTGCAAGAAGGATGGTATGGCGACCTATTATTACCGAGCTGAGACCAACACAACGTCCTGAGAAGAAAAGCCTCGTCAAAGAGCCAGAATCAGAAGAAATTTCTGATTCAATAAAAGAAACGCCCGGAAAAGAAGTTCAACAGTCGTCACACGACAACCGCGAGACGTTGTGGAAGAGACCTCTAGAGGATGCTATAGGAAAGCTAAGGACGGATAACTAACGATTGGCAAAAGAAAGAGGGGAAAAGTTGGAAAATGAAGTTGATTCATCAGAATTTATGGATGAAGAGTATGCCGAGATCAACATGGTTGAGACACGAGCATCATCAGCTTCGCAAAGTGCTCTGGCAGCTGCGGAAAGAGATGAACCCGAAGTGATGAGAGCACAGCTTCGGGAAAGAGATGACACAATTTCCCAAATGGCAAGGAGGATGGAAGAGATGGCTGCTGCTTTAGCCACTCTACAAAGTCAGGTGGAACCTCAGAAAGAAACACCCCAAGAAATCATCCATATTGCAGATGGAGGAAAAGAGATCACATCCGTCAACGGAGACGAGCAACCAAAGAAGGATTCTGCACAGAGCATGATTCCCGAAAAGGACATTAAAAACATGGTAGAACAGCAGGTGCGAGAAGCTTTAGCACAATCTAAGAGTGCAGCATCTACTCAGACGGGTAGACCTTACCCTGAAGAATTTGATGCCGTCCAATACCGAAAAGGCTTCGTACCACCTCTGTTTTAGACTTTTGATCGAACAGGAAACCCCCGGCAGCATGTCGTACATTTTCGTACTAGTTGTTGTAATGCCGGTGGGAGTGACGCTTTACTCTTCCGTCAGTTCGTCAGCAGTTTGTCAGGGATCGCCTTTGACTGGTATGCAGAATTGCCAAATGGTTCAGTTAAAACCTTTGCAGAATTAGTAAACCTTTTAGTTAAGCGGTTTGCCGGAGCTCGTCACCACATCACCATCGGTGATCTAGTGGTGGAGCACCAGAAACTGAATGAAACTCTAGTGGATTACATACTTCGATGGAGAAATTTAAGCATGAAGTGTGAGCCACAGTTACAGGAACAACATGCGATCGGTGTTTTGCTGAAAAGCATCTACGGCCCGATAGCACTTCTCCTTAAAGGATTTACAATCAAGACTTCGAGAAGCTACTTAGCAAGGCCGGGAGCTTACAAGAGGAAGCAAAGCAGCTAAGTTTCATGGACAAGAACGATAAGCAAAAGCCCGTAAAACCATTTGAAAAGAAATCCGGAATCGTCGCGACAGTAGATAAGGGCAAGCAGCTAGTGTAGATACAGCCAGAGCGGCCATAGCCTAGCTATCAACCACCGCAACGTACTTACCAACAACCTCAGAAGGGTTATCAACAGCCTCGACCGAGCTATCAGTCACCTCAGCATTATGAACAACCGCCTCGTCCACAGCGTACCTTGAAAGATTTTATGAATAAGGAATGTCCATTCAAGACTGAAGTAGTAGCAAAGATGTTCCGCAGTTTAATGAAAACACCAGATTTTTAGCTACCAGAGCCCAAGAGGCCGGAAGAAGTCAATAAGAAAGATCATTCAAACTATTGCCCTTACCACCGGATGCTCGGGCATAAGACAGAGGATTGCATCACTTTCAAGATTTGGCTTGACGACAATCTCCGGAAAGGGAACATGACGATCCCGAAGGAATACATGAAGAAACCCCAAAAGGAAGGTCTCGTCAATGTTATTTCAATGGATCCTATTGTTTTGATAGACCCTGACACGAACCATGATGGATGGAGTATCGTCTGGACAAAGTCTTCAAAGAAAATCTTGGATCATATCCAGAACGCTTCAGTGCACACTTCAACTGAAAGTTTGAAACCTGCCGAGCCGGCACTATCACTTGCGATCAAAGAACCGCCTCAGAAGGAGGAGAAGATCGTGGAAGAAAAAAAGACCGAGGCTCCGAAGGGTAGACTAGGGGCTGCTTATCCTAGGATAGTTGTTTCTGATTCAGAGGAGAAATCCCTCGAACCACTGACTCTGTATGATTATTTGCTCGCCCCGGCGGGATCTTATAATGATAAGAGTTTTGGTGTTGGCTACGTTTTGACTGTTTCTAGCGATTATGTAACTAACGAAAACCAAGCTAATCCGGATCTTGATTCCGATATAAATAACGATTCTCAAATCATACTAAACCTCAATGACCACGACGAAGGAGAAGACGTTAACAAGGATGGCTACAAAAGTTCAACAAGCGACGAGTCTATTTGTGAATTTCGAGAAGCTCCGATTGCAATAGAATTAGAGTCATCAGATTCCGAAGCAACTGGAGAAGAGCCAGTCATTCTAAATCAAGAGGATACATCGACAGATTCAGTACCAGATGCAGAAGAAATAACAGAAGTTAATTTAAGAAGTGGAAAAGTTCTACCCCCGAGAATGGGTCCAAAGGTTAAAGGAAAGCAGGTGGTTGCTCAGGAGGAGCCAACCCCAGCAGAAGAATTGCCCGTTCGGTAAGAAACCGAGGAACATGGTAATAAAGTGGACTATAACGTGCTAGCCCATCTTAGGAAGCTACCAGCCAAACTGAGCATCTACGACGCTCTGATCCTGTCAAAGGAGATGAGAGAAACTCTGATCAAGGCCTTACTTGATCCAAAGATTTGTTTAGCTCAAATGGCCTGTAATTCCTTCGACGAGGTTTTCTCGTTAAAAGAACAGTGAGGCGTTACCTTCACGGACAATGATCTACTACTGGGAACAGCTGATCACAACCGACCGTTTTACATTTCAGTCACTATTGGAAAGTTTACGCTCTCCAGGGTGGTAGTTGATCCGGGAGCATCAATCAACATAATGAGCCTTCGAACGTTAGCATATTTGGAAATTAATGCTCGCGAACTAGAAGTAGACAAGATGTTATTAAGAGGGTTCAATCAGAAAGGAGAAAGAGCTCTTGGATCGATAACACTACTAATGAAGACCGGTGATTTAGCAAAGACAACCACAAAATTCCACATAATTGATTCTGAAACATCATTTAACGCTCTACTGGGTCGGCCATGGATCCATGAGAACCGGATGGTACCGTCGTCTCTACACCAGTGCATAAAATATTATGAAGGAGGAGAATAATGCATCAAAGGTGACTTGCAGCCGTTCTCCGTACATGAAATCGGAATTCACGAAGATGCAGCCTATTATGCGCCTCCGAAGAAAATAATATTCTCCAGAAATGTCAGACCAAATGAAGCAAAAGAAGTGCAAGATGACAAAGATCCTGAAATTCTAGTCCAACAGTTACTCACCACTCCCTTACGGCGAGATGGTGAAGGTTTCTCCAGAACTCGCACCCGAGGTCGAGGCCGGGGACGAGGTCGTGGAAGAGACGTTGGAACAGTTGGACAGAAGAAACCAGTCATCGACGTTGATTGGGAGAACAGTTCCGAAGAAGAAGAAATCAAGAAAGAAGTAATGCAAATAAATCGGAAGAAACCACAGTTCAAGATCTCTCTCGAAGATGAAAGGAATGAAGAATATAAATCAACGTATGAGAAGCTTAACCACTATGTACATACTATGACCCTGACCCCGATCCATTCTAATAAGATCGAGGGTATGGTGGTCAAGGAAGTGCATGGTGGTGGTGCTAAGCCAATCAAGTTTCACCGTGGTGCTTCTTCTTCCAAAACTGAAAATGATGTACAATTTGAAGATGTTACTTCATCTGAATTAATGGAATTACCTTTTGAGTGGTACTCTCCCTGTGTTCAAAATTTAATTCAACGTGGTGTCTTACCTAAACAATGGATAAAAGGTCGATCACAACACTTTGAAAAATTATGGAATAATGCCAGTCGGCCTCCCAATTCAAAACATGGTCTCGGATTCGGCACAGTAGGATCAGTTGATGATACGAGATTTTGCTTGGTTGTCACTTGCGAGCCTAATGAAGACTGCTTGGAAGCATCAGAAGATCTCGATGATCTATCAATTGGAGATGCTCCGCTAGAATTCGAAGAAGAAATTAAATCTACAATAGTCGGGTTAATGAAAGTTAACTTAGGTACTAGTGAAGAGCCTAGGCCGAACTTTGTTAGCTCCTTACTCAATAAAGAAGACTCCGAAGAGATAATCAAGCTATTGATGGAATTCAAGGACTATTTTGCTTGGAGTTATGATGAAATGCCAGGATTAGCTCCAGAAGTCGCAGTTCACAAGTTAGGAGTAGATCCCACTGCCGTTCCAGTCAGACAAGCTCCGAGAAGAATGCGTCTGGAGATTGAACAACAAGTAATAACAGAAGTTAAGAAGCTAATAGATGCTAAATTTTTCTGTGAGGAACAATATCCAACTTTGTTAGCCAATGTGGAACCAGTCAGAAAGAAGAATGGTCAGATCAGAATCTACGTGGATTTCAGAGATTTGAACAAAGCATGTCCAAAGGATGAATTCTCGCTACCCATTCCAGAATTGCTGATCGACATTGCTTCAACACATGAATTCTTCTCATTCATGGATGGATCATCAGGATACAACCAGATAAAGATAGCACCAGAAGATGAAAAGCTTACAGCCTTCAGAACGCCGATCGGGGTATACTGCTACACAATGATGCCGTTTGGATTAGAGAACGCAGGAGCAACCTATCAAAAAGCAAGGACAAAAATTTTTTATGATCTCATTCACAACCAAGTCCAGTGCTACGTGGATGATGTAGTCATCAAAAGCAAACTAAAAGAAGATCATTTGTATGATTTGAGAATTGTTTTCGAGCGGTTAAGACAATATAACCTTAAGATGAATCCCTAGAAATGCTCCTTCGGTGTCACCTCTAGGAAATTTTGAGGATTTGTTGTTCTACATCGTGGAATTGAAATCGATCCAGAGAAGATTAAAGCTATCTTAGAAATGCCGCCTCCCAAAACCTTGAAACACTTACGATCCTTTCAAGGGAAGTTGGCGTATCTTCGATGCTTTATCTCGAATTTGTCAGGAAGGGGTCAGCCTTTTTCTACTTTGGTTAAGAACGATGCCAAGTTTACTTGGGACTCCAAATGTCAACATGCCTTCGATGACATTAAACAGTATTTAATGACACCTCCTATTTTAGCAGCCCCAGTCTCGTGTAGACTGTTGATACTTTATACCGCAACTCTAGACGACTCTCTCGGAGCCCTGCTAGCCTAGGTCAATAACAAGGGAAAAGAAAATGCTCTCTACTACTTAAGTCGTTGTCTAATTCCGACGGAAGTAAAGTATCCTCCTATTGAGAAGCACTGTTGTCAGGCACTACATGCTTTCTCATAAGGTAAACCTTATTTCGAAGTTTAATCTGTTGCAACATTTGATGACTCGTCCAACGCTTTCCGGCATACTTGCTAGGTGGTCGATGATACTATTACAATTCGAATAACATTCATTCCTCTTCGTGCCGTAAAGGGACAAGTCCTAGCAGATTTCCTCGCAGCACACCCTTTACCGGCAGAATCGCCTCTCAACGATGACTTGCCAGACGAACAGATAATGAGCCTAGAAGATCCCGATGATCAACATTGGGAATTGTACTTTGACGGAGCATCATCAGCACATAAAGATAAAGAATCGCAAATGATAGTGCCCGGTAAGGCAGGAATCAGACTAATATTTATAACACTGGAGCGGGGGATGTTAAGGTATTCCTACCATCTAACAGAACAGTGTACAAACAATGAGGCAGAATACGAAGCCCTCATAACCGGAATGAAATTAACCATTCAGATGGGGATAATGGATATCAACATCTACGGAGATTCACAGTTGATCATTCAGCAAGTTGCGGGACAGTACAGGATTTTAAAGCCAAGACTCGAACAGTACTTTCAGTACGCCATGAAACTGTTGGAGCAAATTCCAAATGTAACAATCTATAAGATTCCCAGAAGATAAAATGCTCTCGCAGATGCGTTAGCCCGCCTTGCAAAAGAATTTTCCTGCCTAAGGGATGAGTCAATTGAAATGACAGTTCAAGGACGACAGGTCCTATCACAGCTCGACATGGATACGATACACAGATCAGAAGGAAAAGAAAAAGAATGGATTGTAGCAGTAACAGAAGTTACGGAAGATTGGCGGCAGCCAGTAATAGATTACTTGCAAACGGGAAACCTACCAGACGATAATTCAATAACCCATCAAATCAAGAAAAGAACTCTGTCTTACGCATTAATAAACAACACGTTATACAGAAGGTCTTTTGATCAGATGTGGCTAATATGCCTGAGCAATTCCGAGGCTCGTGAAATTATTAAAGATGTACACTCAGGACTTTGTGGCGCTCATCAGTCGGGTCCGAAATTGAAAATGAAGATTAAAAAACTAGGGTACTACTGGCCCTCAATGATGACCGATTGCATGAAGATTGCCAAAAGTTGTCACCATTGCCAAGTGCATGGAGTGGTTCTACATCAACCTCCGAATGTGCTACATCTGACAAGCGCATCGTGGCCATTTGAGTATTGGGGCACAGATATTGTGGGTCTGATAGAACCGCCTTCTTCAAGAGGACATCGCTTCATTCTTGCAACTACAGATTACTTTTCTATGTGGGCAGAAGTGGTACCGCTCAGAGAAGTGAAAGCACATCACGTGCTACAGTTCGTCAAGAATCAAGTCGTCTACCATTTTGGGGTACTGCGCAAAATTATCTCAGATAACGGGTCCGCATTCAAAAGCACGAAGATCAACAATTTTGTCAGAAGACGCGGGATCGACTGGCGCTATTCAACAATCTATTACCCGAGAGTAAACGGCTTGGCTGAGGCTTTTAATAAAACTCTCGTCCAAATCCTAAAGAAAAATTTGGACGACAATAAGAGAAATTGGCACGAGAAGTTGTTAGAAGCCTTATGGGGCTACAGGACGACTTTCAGAACTCCCACCCAGTCTACACCTTACGCCTTAGTGTACGAGTCTGAGGCCGTTCTACCCTTAGAGGTTCAGCTTTCGTCTCTCAGAATTGCAGTTGCAAACAAGATCACTACAGAAGAAAATGCCAGATTATGACTAGAAGAATTGGAAAGCTTGGAAGGGAAAAGACTTTCAGCACAGCAGAATTTGGAACTGTATCAAGCCAAGATGATCCAGGCCCATGATAAATTAGTCCGTCCAAGGACATTCAAAGTCGGTGACTTGGTTTTGGTTCTTAGAAGACCTATTCTTGCACATCGCAAGATAGGTGATAAATTTGAAACGACTTGGGAAGGGCCATTCGTGGTCGAGACAGTTTACTCAAGAGGTTCCTACCAGCTTGTAAATCGCCGTGGAGAACGACCTATGCTTCCAATTAATGGAGGATATCTAAAGAAGTATTATTCAACCTAATGTTTCGAAGGATGAATCCTCATTCCTAGAAGCACGAGCACAGTAATTACTTATGACTGGGTCCAAACCCAAAAATATAAAAAAGTGGACGATAAAGAAAATTGATTAAAAAAAATGTTAAAAGAAAACATGTGAAATCATGTTAATGAAGTCTTTATCCTTCTTTTCAAATCGAGTCTCACTCTTGATCTTTCTTCATCTTTTCCTACTCCTATTTAAATTTAAAATAAACGAATAAAAATCTCTTCATTAATAAACAAATTTGTTTTTATTTTCCTTCTATTGTTCTCGTTCTTTATACAGCCCCTGATCCTTTCCTTGTTTTTCACAGGGAAATGTCGAACGGGTGGTTGGTTCTGAACTTTAAGAATGGCGTGAGTCTAGCACTTGATGAAAAGAGGGTGAGGGATGGAGCCGTGATCGAGATTGACTCTGACTTCACACCAGCCGGGCTACAATATGAAGAAAATGATTGGACCCCGATTGATCGGGAAGAGTTCCACAGTCAGACAGTGATGAAATTGGGTGGCCCAAGTCAACAGCCCACCAGTACGAAGAGAAAAGAAAACGCCGCTCATGCAACAGGAGAAGATAAGAAAGTTAAGTCTGTTTTTGCTATAGTAGAAGGTAGGCTTGTCAGCGCCATGCCCACAGAAGTCCAAGGGGTAAGGAGAGCTACTCTCACTGCTACCCAGCAGAGGAACAAGAATCGCCGCATTCGTAAGATGTTAACCAAGTTAGCAGCAGATCAACATGAAGAGACAGTTGCTACCGTCAATACAAATACTCTGAAGAAATTGGTTCTTCAGGAACCAGAAAGGAGGAGATCAACTCGAAGGAAAGCAGAGCAGATAAAGGAAATCCCAAGAAGAGCAGAAATAGAATCAGCGCCTCGACGCCAAGCAGATGCACCAGTTTTAAAGAGTCTTGTTGCAAAAGCAACCCCGGAGGATGTCCCGATAGAGACCATCCCCGAGGAGCCAAGACATGCAGGAGAGCGTGTCGGGGTTGAACCATACATTCCCAGTATGTTACTAGACCTCATCGATTGCAGATAATTCTGGAATATGAGTTGGAAAGAATGCAGAATGTCGAAAAGAACACTTTTGAATACTTTGAAAGAATCCGTGGCAAGAGGATTAACATCTTGAAAGGCCTTGAGCTGCATACAGATGTATTCTCAGACTACGAACAATAGTAAATTGTAGACTGCATCGTTGAGTTGCAGAAAATGGGTCGAGCTGGTCGCCTGAGGGAGAAAACTTATTCAGAACCCCGAAGATGGATGCCAGGAAAAAGAAGAGTTATGATCCAGTGCGGATGTTGCTGCAACTTCGCGGTAGACAGAAAAGGGAATCCACCAGGAATACTCCGTCACAGTGAGGTGGATCCGATGCCAAATATTATTAAAAGAATGGTAAAGATGATGATAACATGGAGGGTATTGCCTGCAGATTGCATACCCAACAACTGCATCATTAACATCTACAAGGAGGGCGACTGCATACCTCCACATATAGACCATCATGACTTCGTCATACCTTTCTGCACAGTGTCTTTTGTCAACCAGTGCAATATCATGTTCAGATCTGACCTCCGGATAGCAGGCCCCGGAGAATTCCGAGGGCCAGTGGAGATACCATTACCGGTTGGTTCCGTCATGGTGTTAAAAGGGAATGGAGCGGACATCGCAAAGCTTTGCATTCCAGGAGTGCCTGTTTAATGAATCTCCGTCACTTTCAAGAGAATGGATGACAAAAAAATGCCTTTCCACTTTCAGCCAGATCCAGAGTTAGAGAGCCTCCGAGCTTACGAGCTGTGAGTTACATGGGAGATAACACACCTCCAATGCACATCCGTACGGCATTCCTGCCAAGGGTAGCTTGGAAGGTGATGTTATTGTCCATGTATCTCACTATTCAGACATGGATTTTCGCAGACGCTTTTAGAAACAACTTACAAGAATCTTACACAAAATGTTTTGGATTTATATGGATTGTATGAGATATTAAATTCTCAAAGAAAATATCATCTTGTTTTGGATCAAGTTTTATGATGTATTTTCAACAAGATTGGAATGAAAGTGACCATGTCATGTTTTGCCTTCACCTCTTTTTGTGCAAATTGAGTGGGAAACGCCATTAGATTAAAAGAACTTCGAACAAAGAATGAAGAAAAAATAAAAATAAATGAAAACTCTCTTTTAAAAAAAAATCTGAATGTCAAAACAAACTACAAATAAACACGAACTCTAAATAAAAATGAACTCTAAATTGAAAAATCAAGCTAAAAAAATCAAATTACAACAAGCGACTAAGGCAAATTCTTGAATCTAAAATCCCCGGCCATCGGCTATTCTCAAATCTCTTTTTGCTCCATATTTCCTTCCCTCTTTTGAGAAGGTCGACTGAATCTACTGACACAGAACCACGAAAATTTTTGATTTGGTTCTGATGGCATGGATTCATATCCTTCGCCAAATAATCAGACTTTGATCAATCCTCGTGGGACGTGAAACACTTTCATGTCTCATTCCAAATCTTCCGCTAAACTCAAATCTCCACAGCAAATTTATACTCTTTAAACCTTCGAGACTGGAACCAGATTCCAGTTCTCTTTACACCTTCGAGACTGGAACCAGATTCCGATTCTCTTTAGACCTTCGAGACTGGAACCAGATTCTAGTTCTCTTTAAACCTTCGAGATTGGAACCAGATTCCAGTTCTCTTTAGACCTTCGAGGCTGGAACCAGATTCCAGTTCTCTTTAAACCTTCGAGACTGGAACCAGATTCCAGTTCTCTTTAAACCTTCAAGACTGGTACCAAATTCCAGTTCTCTTGTTTCGAGGTTGGTACCAAATTCTGACTCTCTTCCCGAGATTGATACCAAATTTAAACACCTCTTAACTGCCTGCAAACCCCATAAGTTTGATTGTAAACCCCTAAGTCACTTGGAGGGTTAAGATCGAATGTGGAGGTTTAAAAGATGAGTTCCCTATAGGACTCTTTGGCCTTAGAACTACCCTGAGTGGCCTGGTATGGTGAGGGTTGACCTACACACATTACACTTTCACACACATTCCAAATCCTAAAACTATTCATACCTAGCTTAACTTCCTGACTCATGTAGGCCCTTGGTTAAGAGGGCTAAGAACAACATATTGAATGCCTCAAATGAGTCCTCTCATGGCTCTTATGGGCTTGATATGGCTTCATGGCTTAACCAAAGTGATTCCATTCTACTCAAACCTGATCAATCTTTATTTTTCCAAAATTTCAATTTTTGACCTCCGGGACCCTACACCCACCAGGCCTACCAAATGCCCTTGAAACTAGTTAAAATTTGCAAAATCACCTAAATTACCCAAAATTCCTCAAAACCAATCCTAAACATTTCCCAACATTCAAATTGATCATCCTTAGCCAAATATATCAAAAATTCCAAAAATACCCCCTAATACCCTCCAAATACCCAAAATGTCCTTTTTAACCAAAATATCCAGAAATTCCAAAAATTCCCAAAAAATTCCATAAAATCCTAAATATTCTCAATTTCATTTTGTTTAACTACACCATAGGCCAATTTTGTCAATTTAGCCCACTTTTACTAAAACCCCCAATTTGGCCCATTTTTAACCAAAGTAAGCCCAATGTCAAACCAAATCAACCCAACTGGCCTCAATGTTGATCCAATCCAATTCTAAACTTCAATTTAATATCCCCAATATCAATTTAGACCAAATCCAAGCCCAATTTGATTAACATTTGGATCCAATTCCAATTTGACGTTTTAAGCCCAATTTTGGCCCATGACCTAAACTTAGCCCAAACTAACCCAACTCTTTTTCCTAAACCTTCCTAACATCCCCACAAACAAAACACTAACTTTATTTGCCTTAAATTTGAACCTATACTCCACCCAAACCTAACCCAAATAAAAAATCCCCAATTTTGGCCTAAACCCACCATGAACCCAAATGGGCCCAAAACTCAAAATCAAAGCTCAACCAAAGTTGAAAACTCTTTGTGACACTCCAATAAGCATTTCTCAACATTAATTTTACGTAAAATCTAACATTAGCCCAACATTAGCCCAAGTTAGCTCAATTTGACCCACTTTGACCCCTTTACCAAAAAGTCCCAAATCAAAGCCAATTCAACTCCAAATCACCTCAAATTTGTTTCAAATCACTCATGACACATCCATAAACTAAACCCAACATTTGTTTGGCCCAATCCTTCACAAAAGTTTCATCCACCAATTTGTTTTCAAACCTAAAGGCCCACTTTCTTAAACCATTCTAAAAGCCCACTTCTACCAAATCTAAAAGCCCAGAAATTCATCCAAAGTCCATATGACACTCTTCTTCATCATGCATTCAATTAAAATCATCCCTAAGTCCTAAACCAATGATCAAATAATTCTAAATAAAACTTCATCCAAATTTCCACCTAAATATCCAAAATCCTTAAAATCCATCTTTATGAAATTGACCAAACTTTTTCCTAGCCAAATGTGAGCCATTGAGCCATGTACAAGCCACATGGAAGCCATGGAAGCCACTTTCCACCTCACCAAGCCATTAATGGCAAGAAGAGGAGATTCTTTCCTAATCCTTCATTAAGCCCTTTTAACCATATTCATGTCACACTCTAAACCAAGCTTAGCCACCTCACCAATTAAAGAGACCTCACCATTCTCTCTTGGCTGACCCAAATGATTCCTCCTAGCCCAAAGTCAAGCCTTGGGGAGGTGCACCTCGCCAAAACCATGCCTTGGACCAAATCAAGCCAAAATTAGCCTCCCCATTTCCATTTAAATCAAACCTTAGACACTTGTCCAAAGCCAATTGATCGCACAAACCCCAGACTACGACTCCGCTGAGTCAGATGGTGACCTGACTCTGGCCGGCCAGCCACCAGGACGCCGGAAAACACCATGGCCGAGGAGCTTGGAATGAACCAAATTTGAAATTCTCACCTGCTGAGCTGCCCCACTCTAATTGGCCACCACAGCTCATCATCTCCTCCCCTAGGTAGCTGATCCCAGCCATCAATTGCCCCTGGGATGCCCTGGCCATGGCTATTTAAACAAGCCACCCCCTCTTGGCCAAAAGGTTGATTGAAATCAACCTTCACAGAATTCCTCCAAACTCCTCATAGAGCTTCCCCAAGCCAAGAGCAATTCATCCCCACTGTTCTCCTGCCATAAACCCCATTGATTGAGCTCAATTTTGGAGCTCAATTCTCAGCTCAGAAAAGGACATCCCTGGAACCTCCACCAAAATCAAATTAAACTCACCCACACCTACACATGACCAAGAGAAGGAGTTCCATAGTGGAAGCCCCTTCACCAGGCCAGCCATTCTCTCTATCGGCCAAGCTTTGAAATCTGGCTTGGTGGAAGTTGCACTTAGACAATTCGACAGGGCCAGAGGCTTCATCCCCAGGCTCCTCCAACTCTAGCGAACGTGCCGAACACATTCAGTTGAGGCCTCACCTCCTGAACCAAGTTATGGACACTCCTCCTCCCCGAGAGCTTCGAGTGATTCTCCATTTCGTTTGAGTTCATTTCAATGCATGTAAACTGTATGGATGTGTTCGTCTTTTCAAGACGAATCCATAGAGTATAAGAACACGAAAATTCGTTGAGAAATGAGAGAGATCTTAGGGTTTTAGTGAGGACGGTCACGGGTGCACACCAGTCATAGACGATGACCAGGTGCCGTCCGACCGCGCGTGTATCGAGTGGATGGCTCAGATTGCGTCAGATCAGAGAACGATACGTGAACCGCGGGCCCCCGGAGCGCTGAGTCAGATGGCAGCGTCGAATAGGGAGGCGACGTGTGGGTTTTCGGAGCTGCCGAGGATGAGTCGGCGCCGTGTGGATAAGTAGTTAAATATGGATTTTTTGATTTAATTAAATACCTGAAACTTAGAAAATCTATATCTTGGTGTAGAAAAATCACAAAAATGAAATAAAAATACCTTCTTGCTCAGTGAATAGAGGAGAATAATGTGAAAAAAGATTTGAGTTAGTTTGATGAGCATTTTATTTTTAACTAATTATTTACTCATTTCAATATTTTAATTCTCCATTTGCATAGACAATTCACCATGGCATGAGACCATAGGGCTTTTGAAGCCTCTGATCTTGGGAATATTCCCTGAATTTTTCAAGGTCAGAGCCTATCTTTATGGCAAGTTATGTATTTTTCAAGTTTATGTCACTGTTTTTGGTATTTTAATTCCATTAATTAGCATATTGCTTAGAAAATTCTAGGAAAATTTGGGGAGGTTTCTTAGGACCAGAGGGCCTTAGGATAATTATGTTTTGTGTTAATTCATTAATAATAACCCTAATTGGCCTAATTACTCAAAACTGAACTTTAATTAATCAGGGTTAATCACACATCAAAAGAACTTAAAAACAATTATCCACTGATCTTTAGGATCAGGGGGACCTCACATAAAAATTTGGAATCAATTGGAAATGTTTAACCCCACTAAATGGATTGATTAAGTCACATGAGTAAAATTAAACTTTGAAAATTCATAACTCCAAAAATACATTTTAAAAATTCACCAAATTAGTTTTGGGACTTCTCAGGTAACAGAGGAGTCTATGAAAATTAAAATTGGAATTTTCTAAAAATCTTCATTTTTCACCATATTTTAATATTTTAATAATTTAAAAATCATAAAAAATCACAAAAATATTAAAAATCATAAAAATGTCATATTTCACCTCCTAATCACTTAGAAATAAACCAAATATTTTTCCTAAGCCTCAAAGTAAAGATATTGAATTTTAAAACCTTAAGACAATTATTAATATTAAAAAATGTATTTTCCAACCTTTTCACCAAATTAATTCTAATAAATTAAAGAAAAATCATAAAAATATAAAATTTGTTTCTCTGAACTCCTTGAGGTCAGAGGGATTTAAGAAAAATATAAAACTTAATTTTTAACCTTTATTTTATTTTATAATTAATTAACACTCTAAAACTCAAAATAATTATAATAAATAAAATATAATTCAAAAAATCACCAAAATTAGTTCAAGTGGCCTCTGGTCAGTAGGAACACCCCATAATTTTCCTAAGGATAGAAACCTTACCTTGGTCATGTTGTTGAATTTTCATTGAAAACCCTTATTTTTCACAAAAATAACGATATAAATTAAATTAAATTCAGAAAAATCACATTTTCTCCTCTAATGTCTTAATTGGCATGTGAGTGAAGTGACATAAGAATTTCAAGTTCATTTGAGTTTAATTTGATGAGTTATAAAATAAATAAGCCTAAAGGGGCATAAAGGTAATTAAAGGATTTTAACCCTAATTAACATTTAGGCCTAATCAAAATGGGGGGGGGGGGTAAAATATCTGATTTTAAAATTTTCATTAGAAGATTGAAACCTAGATAATTAAGGGGTAGAAACCCATTAATCATCTTGAAAATATTTAAAGTAAATTTTAATTAATTAAACAATTTGAATTTTGGAGGAATAAGTTAAAATTTGGATTATTAAAATGGGGATATAATTTAGAGAGACTATAATAACTTAAACTAAAATCCCTAAATAAATCACTTTAATAATATTTAACTTTTAATTAAACTCAAAGTGATAATTGAAATTAATAATTAAATGATTAAAAAGAAAATAACCCTTAATTAAATTAATGTTTAAAATATTAAGTGATTTAACAATTAAATTAAATTAAATTTAAAAATTAATTCAACATCACTTAATAACAAACTTAAAGCAAGTTTAAAATATTAAATAATATTAAAACAATTCATAATTAAGCACATAAAACAAATTAAGCTAATCAAAACTAACCTAAAATATCATAATTAACCTAAATCAAATCATCAAAAATATGTGAATAATTCAAACACTTCTAAGTAAATTTAAAAACATCAAAATTAATCTGAAACATTAAGATAATAATAAAAAAAAAGTTTTAAAGATTTAAAATAAATTTAAAATAATTTGAACACTATTCCAAACATAAAATTATTAAAATTTTATAACTAAATTAAATCACTTTAAATCACCAATTCCAATTTTAAATCATTAGATTCTTTAACAAACTGATTTGCCCCCTAAAGGTTTTAATCATTATAACTCTTAAGTAAGGCATCAAGTGAAATGTCACTGTACTTATAGGTTAATCAAACATCCTAATTCACTGAGCAAGAAACAAAC
Organism: Papilionanthe hookeriana x Papilionanthe teres; assembly: GCA_022702705.1. Taxonomy (NCBI): domain Eukaryota; kingdom Viridiplantae; phylum Streptophyta; class Magnoliopsida; order Asparagales; family Orchidaceae; genus Papilionanthe; species Papilionanthe hookeriana x Papilionanthe teres. Next base: position 93,486,111 of record CM040427.1, on the reverse strand, counting down.
TAAACTAAATTTCTCGATGATTGATTCATCTCTACAATAAAAGTTCATTTAGACTTGAAATAATATGAGAAGTATTGAAAAGTTGTTTAGAACCCGTTCTAAACACTTCCTCAATACAATGAGGTGTTTTAAGAAGAATAATCGAACATAATTGTTCTTTGATGAAGAAAATCATCCATAAAACAAAAGAACCTAGATGTCATAGGAATTGACTAGTTATAGGATTAGGACTTTGGTAGACAACCAAAATTACCTTAGCTTTACCTATGTACTTGTTATAAATATTTAGATTCTCTTAAAATGTGTTTTAAATGTAGCTTGGAATGACGGGACGACCCTCCAGGTACGCTTTTATGTTATTGCAAGTTACTTACATGTACTGCGCTTTACCTTTCTTGCATGTTAAACAAGATTGTTGCATGAAATCTGAAACCTTTTACGATAGCCACAAAATTGAAACCAAAACTAAATTAAAAGTCTCAATAAGATAAAATTCATCGTCACAACATTCAAAAGATAAAACAACTCAAAATTTAATCACAAACAGAACAACAAAACTACAATTGCAACTAAATTAAAACGTCTCGTTGGATGATCGGGAATACCTCGAATGATGTAACCTACGTGTTGCTAATAGGTTTTCCCACGGTCTAAATGAAAGTGTGGAACTCCTTCAGTTGAGTTTAGCAAATTCATCTAGACTAAGTGAATCCAATAAAAATAATGGTGCCGGAATGATGGAACCGTGGGATCCTAACCGGTGTTGTTATAATCAACTTTAAGATTCCCTTAATAAAACATTAAAGACATTTGGACTTTAAGATTTCTCTAAACCAAAACACTTCTCTCATATCTTGATTATCATTTTCTAAAACTAAAACTCTGCAACAACAAGGAACTCGGAGCACGGTGGGCAGCACGGTCATCTTCGTCAGCAAAACTTGTGTCTACTTTAGCAAAACCTTTTTCTAGTTTTAAATAACCAAGCCATAGGATTTCGAGGTAGTTTGCCTAGTGCAACATAAATTCTAAACTTTTTGTTAGGCATTTGTATAATCATATTATGTAAATTAAGCCCTAACCGGTCTTAGAATTTCGAGGTAGTCGTTTGGTACGATATAAACCCTCACATCTTCGAGGCTATTTGTATGATTATGTCATACTAATATAAGTCCTAATTAATTAAAATTTGAAAGATTATAATATTAAATAAATTCCCTATATCAAGCCAAACAAATAGGATAGTTGGGAAGTCACCGAGACTTGTCTTGAGTCCATGACATCCCCTACTTCTCCTCAATTGGATTCCTAAAATAACTGTTCCAAATTTGATCCATTCCCAATTGAAATTTCCAAAATCCAATTGTTTAAAAACCTTAAACTTTGAAATTCTTGAGAGCAAAACCTCTGATCATTATCGAGAGTTTTCTTAAGTGATTGCCCTCACTTAGGATGTAATTAACTATAGGGGCTTGCCCTTATAAGGAACTTTAAGAACCCAGGTAATATAAACCCTGTTTAATTCCTTTATATTAAGCAGGGGAACTTGTCGGCTTATAAAATTGGTTCGCAGACCAAACGGATGTCACAAATCTTCTAGTTTATTTAATCGAGCCTCAACATCAAGCAGTCTGTCTATTCTTTGGGATAGATACACATTTGTGATGTAGTGCTTATTTATATAAACTATTTGGGATGTGAGATCGGATTGATTTCATATCTTAAAATTTTCAAACTTAAAATTATTTTCAAAATCAAATGCTACTTTCCAAATTATATATAAATTAAATTTAAAATATGAAAAATTGGCCGACAATTTCTGTAGGCGACACCTTTTCTAAAAATCAACACTCAACTTAAAAATATGCCGACACTCCTCAAACCCCTGACCTTGTACCATTATCTTTATGCCCCTCCAGGGTCTCATAATGATGATATAAATAATGTTGGCTACATTCTTACTGTCTCTAGTGATGACGTAACTGATCAAAACCTCTCTAACCTTGATTTCGATTCCCAAAATGATCCTCAAATCGTGATTTTTCCCGATAAGAATATTCACAAGAACAAAGAAGACATCGTCAATGCTAGCTATGATAGCACCGAAAGTGAGGAGCCTGTCCTTGAATGCAAAGGAACTCCACTTGCCATCAATGTGGACTTTTCAGATGCAAAAGAGCCAGATACAGTGATAGAAGGATCTCTGGGTCTAGAAGGAGAATAAATAATAGAAGTGCACTTAAGAAGTGGCAAGATGCTACCGCCAAGGACATCTCCAATGGATAAAGGAAAAAAGGCGATTACTCAAGAATAAGTGTCTCCAGCAATGGAAGAAGTACAAGTTCAAGATAAAATTGAAAGTTCAAACAAGGTGGATTACAACGTGCTAGCTTATCTCAAGAAGTTGCCAGCCAAACTAAGCATTTACGATGCTCTGATCCTGTCAAAGGAGATGAGTGAAAATTTGATCAAGGCTCTACTTGATCCAGATATTTGCTTATCATAGTTAGCTAGCACATCCTCAGATGAAGTTTGCATTTTAAAAGAATAGCCTGGCGTAACCTTCACCGATGAAAATTTGCTACTTGGTACAGCCGATCACAACCGTTTGCTCTACATTTCAGTCATCATCGGTAGGTTCGTACTTTCCAGAGTATTAGTAGATCCTAGAGGGTCACTCAGCATAATGAGTCTACGGACGTTAGCCTATTTGGACATCGACGCTTGAGAGCTGTCAATGGATAAAATGATGCTAAGAGGATTCAATCAAAAAGGAGAAAGAGCCCTTGGGTCTATAACACTACAAAGGAGAGTTGGAAATCTAGTAACAACTGCAAAATTCCATATCATCAATGTGGATACATCATTCGATACCCTGCTTGGTCGATCGTGGCTTCACAAGTACAATGTGGTCCCATCGACACTCCACCAATGGATCAAATACTACAAGGATGAACAGTAACATTGCCTTAAGGGAGATTTACAACCATTTTCAATAAATGAAGTAGGCATTCAAGAAGACGCCACCTATTACGCTCCCCAAAAGAAAACAATTCTTTCAGAGAAATTGTGACAAGTAAAGTAGAAGATTCAGAAGATTTACAAGAATGGGACCATATGACTCCAGTTCAACAGTCTCTCACTTCTCCTTCACAACCGGTTGGTGGAGGTCTTTTAGCCCATGCATTCGAGGTCAAGGCTAGAGACGTGGTCGAGGAAGAACTCACTGGATTGTTGAACGGACGAAGCCATTGATCAACATTAAAGTAGAAAGAAGCTCCGAGGAAGATAAAGAAATAATGATGATAAGTTAGAAGAAGCCTCAATTTGAGATTTCTATAGATGACACAGAAAGAGGTGAAAATGAATCAATGTATGATCAGATTAATCATTATGTGCAAACCAAGACTCTAACTCCGATCCTTCCTCAAAAGATCAAGAGTATGGAAGTCAAGGAAGTCCATAATGATGGTCTTAAACCGATCAAGTTTTATAAAGCTTCTTTTTCTACTTTTAAACCTTGTGTAATTCTCGAAGAAAATGATTCTAATGAATTAATGGAACTACCTTTTTGTTAATTTTCACCCTATGTACAAAAGTGAATTCAACAAGGACATGTGCCAAATAAATGCCGAAAGAAAAGTTACAAACATTTAAAAAATTATGGAATACAAAAGGAAAGAAATTCAACTCGAAAGAAGGTCTTGGGTTCGGTACGATTGGACCCGTCGATGACTCGGGATTTTGTATGGTTATTACTAGTCAGCCAGTGGAAGATTGCCTAAACTTCCAAGATGAATACAAAGATCAACTACTAGAAGAGGCTCTGCCAAAATTCGAAGAAGAAATCAAATCAACTGTGGACGAATTAAAAGAGATCAATCTCGAGACTGAGGAGCAGCCCCGGTCAACTTTCATAAGTTCGTTGCTCAACGAAGAAGAGGTTACAGACTTGGTCAGGTTACTGTTAGAATTCAAAGATTGCTTCACTTGGAGATATGACGAAATGCCTGGACTATCCCCTGAAGTCACTGTTCATCGACTAGGACTGGATCAAAGTACAATACTAGTAAAGCATGCTCCCAGGAGGATGCACCTTGAAATTGAACAAGAAGTTATGGCAGAGATAAATAAATTAATAGATGCAAACTTTGTCCGAGAGAAAAAATATTTGACATGGCAAGCTAACGTCGTGCCGGTAAAGAAGAAAAATGGACAGATCCGAGTGTGTGTCAACTTCAGGGATTTGAATAAAGCATGCCTGAAAAAAGAGTTTCCATTATCGATACCAGAGTTAATGGTAGACATCGTGTCGTCACACGAAATCTTCTCTTTCATGGATAGATCGTCAGGCTACAATCAAATCAAGATGGCTCCAAAAGATGCAATGCTTACAACATTCAGAACTCCAATCATAATTTACTGCCACATCGTGATGCCATTTGGATTGAAGAATGCAAGAGCAACATATCAAAGAGCAATGACCAAGATCTTCAATGACCTCATTCACAACCAAGTGGAATGCTACATGGATGATTTGGTCATTAAGAGCAAAGTAAAGAACAATCACCTAAATGATTTGAGGGTCGTATTTGAACGATTACGGTAATATAATCTAAAGATGAATCCCTTAAAGTGCACTTTCGACGTTTGCTTCAGGAAATTTCTAGGATTTTTTGTCCGTCATCAGGGAACTGAAATCGACCTGCAAAAGATTAAAGCAATATTAGAAATACCTCCTCCTAGAACCTCGAAACAATTACGTTCTTTTCGAGGCAAATTGGCATACCTAAGATGCTTTATATCAAATTTGTTAGGAAGGTGTCTCCCCTTTTTGAACTTACTTCGAAAGGATGTTACATTCGTTTGGGGAGAGCCGTGTCAACGGGTTTTCGAAGATATTACACGATATCTAACAATACCTCCTATCTTGGCAGCCCCTATATCGTTGATACTTTATACTGCGGCTTTGGACGAGTCTCGCAGAGCCTTACTTGCCCAAGTCAATGATGAGGGTAAAGAAAACACACTCTACTACCTGAGTCAACGTCTAATACTCACAGAAGCAAAGTAACGTCCTATTGAGAAACATTTTCTAGCTTTGGTTTTCGCTGCTCAAAAGCTTAGACACTACATGTTATCTCATAAGGTCAACCTGATTTCGAAAGTAAAGTCGTTGCAATATTTGATGACCCGACCAACACTTTCTAAATGCTTAGCAAGGTGGTCGATGATATTAGTGCAATTTGACATAAGATTCGTGCCCCTTCGCGCTGTCAAAGGGCAGATTCTCATAGATCTTCTTGTAGCGCACCCACTACCAGCTGGTCCCCGCTCAATGACGAACTACCAAACGAGCAAATACTACAAATAGAGCAGCCCAATGTCGGACGTTGGGAAATGTACTTCAAGGAAAAGCAGGAATCGGTTTGGTCTTCATAACTCTGGATCAGGCCATGCTGAGATTCTCCTATCATTTGACAGAACCATGTACCAATAATGAAGTAGAATACGAAGCTCTAATCACCAGTTTGGAATTAGCAATACTAATGAAAATAACGGACGTTGCCATTTATGGCGACTCACAACTCGTCATTCAGAAAGTGGCAGGACAGTACAAAATTCTGAAACCAAGATTAGAGGAATACCACCGATACACAATGAAATTACTCGAGAAAATTCTGAGTGTGATATTCTATAGAATTCCTCGAGCAGACAACGCCCACTCGGACGCTTTAGCTAAACTTGCTAAAGAACTGGCTTGTCTACCTGATGATTCTATAGATATTACAGTACAGGGACGTCAGGTTTTGTCACAGGTCGACCTTAATATTATACACAAGATTGGAAAAGAAAAGATAACAACAACAGAGGCAGATGATACAGAAGATTGGTGCCAGCCGTTGATAAAATATTTGTAAACAGAAAGGTTGTCAGAAGACAAGTCAGCAGCGCATTAGATTCAGAAGAGAGCTCTCTCATATGCCATAATTGATAGTGTTCTGTACAGAAGATCCTTCGATCAGATGTGGCTCAGATGCCTCAGTAGAACAGAAGCACAGAAAATCATCAAAGAAGTACATGACAGATTGTGTGGTGCTCACCAGTCGGGACCAAAGATGAAGATGAAAATCAAGAGACTCGGAAACTTCTAGCTAGCAATGATGACAGACAGCATGGATACAACAAAGAAATGTCATCAATGCTAAGTACACGGAGTGGTCTTACACCAACCTCAGAATGTTCTACACCCCACGATCGCCTCGTGGCCATTTGAGTGTTGGGGCACGGATATAGTGGGTCTGATAGACCCTCCGTCTTCTAAAGGACTCAGATTCATACTTTCAGGTACAGACTACTTCTCTAAGTGGACAGAGGCAGTTCCGCTACGAGAAGTTACAACACAGCCAGTTCTATAGTTCTTTAAAAATCAGGTTGTCCACCGCTTCGGTGTTCTGCGAAGAATCAGCTCCGATAATGGGTCCTCCTTTAAAAGCAAAAAAACCAATAACTTCATCAGAAGACATGGGATAGATTGGAAATACTTGAAAATTTACTACCCCAAAGCAAATGGCTTCGTAGAAGCCTTCAACAAGATGCTCGTCCAAATTCTAAAGAAGACGCTCGATGACAACAAAAGAGGATGGCACGAGAAATTGCTAAAAGCTTTGTGTGCCCACAGAATGACAGTCAGAACGCTGACACAATCTACACTGTATGCACTTGTGTACAAGTTTGAGTCAGTCCTTCCTTTAGAGGTTTAGCTACTGTCATTCCGAATCGCCATCTCCAATCAAATTACAACATAAGAGAACGCCAAACTATGACTGGCAAAAATGGAAAGTCTCGAAGGGAAAATATTGCTTGCACAATAGAATTTGGAGCTCTACCAAGCAAAGGTGATTCAAGTCCATGATAAGTTGGTCCGCCCGAGGTCATTCAAAACCGATGACCTCGTGCTTGTTCTTAGAAGGCCTATTCTTGCACATCGCAATATAGGCAAAAAATTTGAACTTACCTGGGAAGGGCTATTTGTGGTGGAGAAAGTTTACTCTGGAGGATCGTACCAGTTGGTAGATTTTCAAGGGGAGAGACCCGTATTGCTGATAAATGGATGATATTTCAAGAAATACTACGCAACATGAGGAATCTGGATAAAAAATTTTGCTTATGATGTAGAATTGGGCCAGCATCTGTGACTGGGTCTAAATCTTGTAATAATATAAAGTTAAATAAAATAAAGTAAAATTTTCTCACAAAATAAAGCACACTTGTTGAAATTTCTAAATCTAAATCTCAAAAAATTATATTAAATAAGATAATGACATCAAAATAGTTATGAAACTTATTAAAACTTGAAAGGTAATGATTTTTGTCCTTGTGCCTGTTCGTGCACAACACCACCTACTGACACTTCTATGTTTTCTTGTGCAGGCAGTGTTGGGTTGCGAGATGGTGTATGCCTTCGTAAACGGCTTGGACTTCGTGTCTTGAAAAAGAAACAAACGAAAAGAAGGCTACATATATGAAATTGATGAGGAAAGGTGGTCACAGAGAGACTGGGTAAACGTCAGGATTCGTCGACCTACACCCCCTCAACACAAGACATACTCAGATTCCATCCATGATCACTACTCCAGAAACTGATCTTTTTGCTGCTTCAGACAAGAGAGCTCTAGATGCACTGTTGGCATGAACAAAGATAAGAAATACAAATCACCGTAAGCATCGCCACTTGCACAGGATGGAGAGGAGACATGCTCGGGAACTAGCCGCCGCGCTATCTCCCATTCTAGAAAATTCTTGCAATCCTGAAATAAAAGGAACTGACGACAGTGCACCGCAAACCGATACTGAGCTAGAGACTGTAGAGGATCTTGTCATGACATTCAATCCGATGGAAGAAATTTTGACTGGGTGTCCGACTTGCAACTCGGGTTTACCCAGACTGCCTACAGTTTCAGGGGCATTTTCAAAATGCCCTGAATGTCATGTGTTACAGCTTGAAGAATATGGCACGTTTGAGGCATATGAAGCTGCCTCAATGCTACTCAGGAGCCGGGAATATCCAGAGGTAGAGCCATACGTGCCAAAGTTTGTCCTACCGCTGCTGCCAGGAGGAGTTCCGGACTACATCATGACAAAGATTAGAAGAATCAGAAAGCAAGAATTTTAGCACAATGAAGACATACAAGGAATGTTTGTCAATATCCTGGAAGGAATCGAGATATACACTGACGTATTTTCAAGGAAGGATGAAGAAGAAATTTTGTACTGCTTCGACAACCTACAGGTATTCTTCAGAGCAGGCCATCTGAGGCTAAGGACATATACAGAGCCGTCAAAATGGAAAAGAGGAAAAGGCAGGGTCACTATTAAGTGTGGCTGTTGTTATAACATCGCGATAGATCGACAAGGTAATCCCCTGGGGATCTTACAGCATGATGAGGTGAAATCGATGCTGCCACATATCAAGAAGATGATAAAGAGGATGGTTGAGTGGCACATGTTGCCTGCAGGCTGTAATCCTAACAGCTGCATCATAAATATTTATGAGGATGGGGATTGTATCACTCCTCATATCGACCACCATGACTTTGAGAGACCTTTATGCGTGGTCTCTTTAATAAGTGAAAGGAATATCTTGTTTGGATGAGAGATCCAGATTGTCGGACTGGGAGAATTCTGAGGTTCTGTTGAAATTCCCCTACCAGTCGGATCAGTACTGATATTAAAAGGAAATGGAGCAGATTTAACAAAACACTGCATCCCAGGAGTTACAAGAAAAAGGGTGTCAATCACCTTCAGAAGATTGAATGAAGATAAAGCGTCATTTTACTATGAGCCAGATCCAGAGCTGGAGAACCTTCATCCTTTGCCATTGTGACGGCTGTACCTCCAGGTGTTCGCTAGGGGACTTTTGTTCCGAAGTGTAACCTTGGCAGGTTGGCTCATCCTAGCAGCAGTTTCAGAGAGTAGAAATCTACCCCCTTACAACGGATCATGACAGTCAGTGTCGCAACTTTTGCAGCAGTCAGATGGCATGATATGTCAACTTTGTTCAGTTTTATGAGCATGATCTACTTTTGGATGCTTGTCAGCATGTGATCAGTTGTACTACTTTCAGCAGAAATAATGAAGATTTTTGTTTTAAAAAATGATTTCTTTTCAATGCGATAGTCAAAAGCCATTGAATCACGTGTTTAGTTCACAAATGAAAAGTTCAAAATAATAATGTAGAATAAAAGGATAAAATGAAAACATGACGAAATTAAAACTGACATGAACCCAAAACTTAAGTCAAATGAAAATGAAATTAAAATGTAATCAAAATTGAAATTTAAAATTGAAATTTAAAATAAAAATTAATTTAAATGAAAAATAATGAAACAAAACAAATTAAAAAATGATGATGATTTTAAAAGAAAAAGAAACGAATGATAATCTTGACTTTCTCGGGATCCTGAGTCTTTGCACTCATCTTCAAACCACCTCGCTTTCACGGGCACTCCACAAATTGTGCCACTTTTCATATAATGCCATTCCTCACAAATCTAAAATATCCCGATCTTGGCCGAATTGCACAAAATCGCTTTCTTTGAAAGTCAATTACCAAGTTTTACAAGATTCTCCTCAAATGAAATATCGGGATCAGTACCTGAGTTCTAATCCCTTTCTGTCACCTCCTAGGTTGGATATGAGTCATTCAGCTTCCCCTCTTAAAGTGACACCTTGGGCCGGATGTGAGTCTTTGAGCTTTCCTCCCCGAGATCTCCTCAAAATTCATTAATTTTCCATCTCCTTTTAAGAATTTTTCCGCGTTCCATGAAATTCCGGGAACGGAGCTTAGTCATCCGATTCCCATAAAATTCCCTAATTTTTCATCTCCTTTTGAGAAAATTTTTCGCCTTCCAAGAAATTCCGGGAACGGAGCTTAGTCGTTCGATTCCCCCAAAATTTCTCTAATTTTTCATCTCCTTTCTAGAAATTTTTCTGCTTTCCATGAAATTCTAAGAACAGTGCTTAGTCATTTGATTCTCCCAAAATTCCCTAATTTTCCATCTCCTATCCGAGAAATTCCCCGCCTTCCATGAAATTCCGGGAACGTAGCTTAGCCATCTGATCTCCCTCAAAATTCCCTAATTTTTCATTTCCCTTTCGAGAAATTTTTCCACATCCACAAAAATTCCGGGGTCGGTGCTGAAATTCTGATTTGCCCTCTACACTCAAAGTTTCCCACAAAATTAAAATCTTCAAAATTAAAATTCAGTGAATTCTGAAATTTCCATTGATTCTATAAAATTTTAAATTAAAACTCAAAAATCAAATTAAAATTTTAAATTTTAAATTTAAACTGAAATCAAATTAAAATTCTAAATCCTAATTCTAAATCAAAATTCCAAATGCAAATCGATTCGGATTGGACTCCTTCAGAGTTTAAAAGCTTGAAATCCATAACTTCTCGGATGAAGGTATTCCATCTTCCTTCCTCAGCAAAAGTTCCCAAGACTTGAAGGTTTATCTCCTAATCTCCAGTGGAAACTTCCTAGCTAAATTCTATTTTGTCTTGAGTTTTGACTCAGACAATTGCGTTGCCTTTGGTTATCTTGTCGGTCAACACCAATACGTGCAGTGTGCTTACCCAACACACCACACCTATTGGGGGTCCATTTATTGACCTCACTTTTGGTTGAGGTATAGTCCTTCTTTACAATAGCCTAGGGTCTAGCCATAGGCCTCTCCTGGTGACTTCCTTAGAAGACTAGTCATTGAACCCTCCCCATAGAAATTCAACCTTTTCTCACTTTACTGGAAGTTTTCATATGCTTAAGACCTAACCTCCAGTTTTGGGAGGAAGAGAACAAGCATAAGAAAGCCCAGGCGAAGTCATCTATAGTTGGTAAGACCATAGGATCTACCCGGGAGGTCTGGAGCTTACACCAACTCACACTCACAACCCTAAACAAAGCACATCACCTTTGATCTCCTAACTCTTTTGAAACTCATGTAAGTGGTTTTCCTAAGCTCTTAGCCTCAGGCTAGGGTTTGGATAGTACCAACACATAGAGGACCAAATGAGGGTGGCCCTTAGTCTATGGCTCAACCAATCCCAATTTTTCAAAAAATTTAATTTATAAACCCTTTTGTCCCAAAGTACCCTAAGTACCTAAAATAATCCTAAACTCCACCCTAAAATCAACCAAAATTCCCCACAAATTACCTAAAATTCCCAAAATTCCTCAAAATCATTTCAAACCAGTTCCCACCTCTTAAATCCACAAAAACACCCCAATACACTCCAAATAACCTCCACATACCCTAAATACCCCTTTTGGCCTAAAATTCCAGAAATTCCAAAAATTTCTATAAATTCCCAAAACATCCCAAATATACCTAATTTCATTTCTCTCAACTATCACATAACCCAATTTGGCCAATTTAGCCCAATTTAATCAAAAGCCCAAATTTGACCCATTTAACCCAAAAGTGTCTAAATCAAACCCAATATTGAACCAATTAATCCCAATCTTACCCAATTCCAATTCTAAATTTTAATCCAATGTCCTCAATGTCAATTTAAACTAAATCCAAGCTCAATTAACCCACATTTGAGTTCAATTTTACTTAAAACTCAAAAAAGCCCCAATTTTGCCCAAGTGACCCAAATCCCCCAAATTGACCTAATACCAATCAATTTCTCCCTAATTTCAGTTCTAAGCCCTTCATAACACTCACCGAAATTGAATTGAATGATCAATTTCCCTAAATTTGAGCGCAACACTCACCCAAATTTGCTTGAACCAAGTTTGCCTAATTTTGACCCAAACATGCCATATGCCCAAAATCTCCTAAATTGATTCCGTATTCCCAAAACCCACCAAATTGATATTGGGAGCTCTTCAAAACATTCCCCTAAACCATTTGAAACCTTCAAATGGGCCTAAACCCCACACTATCCTAATCTAAACCCAAACTTAGCAACTTTCCCTAAATTGGCCAAAATACCAAAATCCACTAAATTGGACCCCCAAATGATCTCAAAACTACTTTAAGTCTTCATGAAAAATCTTCCTCACAATCATACACACAATGTTGCTCAATCAATTTGGCCTAACTAAAGCTGAAACCCAAGCTAGCCTAACCTAAACCCAATGTGAACTAAATTGGACCTATGACCTAATGACACTTAAATTGAACCCAATTGAATCAATTTGACCAAACCAACTCAATGTCAGCCAACCCTAGAACTCCTGGGATTAGTTTGGCCTGACCTAACCTAGGCCCCTTGAGCCATGGACCAAAGGTCCACCACTTTAGACCATTGGGTTTAGCCACTTGGCTAAGCATAAAACCCTTCACCAAATCCTCCTCAAGCAACCTCCCTATTAGGTTTAGTTGCACTGAGCTCCTTCCCCACTCCTCCTCAGCTTGCCAGTCGCATGCCCTGTCCTTGTCAGGTGCCCTAGCCACCAGAACAGCTCAGCCTAAGCACCCTCATACCCCTTTAAACCTAAAATTGGACCTTGTCAGTGAGGGATCACCTCAATGATCAGTGGCCCTGCTCAGTGATCCATGAAAAAAAGTACCTATTTTTAGTGTGCATTTCATGCTAACTTTATACACATTTTTAAAGATATTACACTTTAAAGGAAGGAATTTTGCATATTTTGTCTTCAAGTATAAAAATATGATTTTAGAGAAAATGAAGCAAAAACTATGCAATTTTGAGCCAAAAGTAAGCAGAGAAGAAAATTCTGACTTGGTACATATCGATATGTCTTTCTATGCTTAATATCTTTTATATTTCTCACATGTTTTTGAATGAAATTATAATTTTGAGAAAGGTTATTTTTATGTCTATCTTATAGGTGAAGATGTTAGGAACGCAACGCAACTGAAATGGGGCGAAACGGAGCCAAACGGAGCAAAATGGTGGAGCTGCGCACAGGGTGGCGCCTAGGCGCCAAACCCAGCCCCTAGGCACCAGTGACGACGAGAAAACGACGCCTAGGCGCCAGAATGAAGGCCTAGGCACCAGAATCATCCAGAAACGGTTATTGGATGGATTTTTTACGACTTTGGGAGTTATTTTGACGGTGTTAAGTAGTTTCTAGACCATCTAGAAGCCTGAAAGTTATTCCTAATTTATAGGACATGTGATACACTGTATTTGGACACTTTGGAACGGTTTTAATCGCAAAGAGGTGCGACCCAAAGTGAAGGGGTGCGAAGACTTGGTTACAAGAGTCTGGCGCCTAGGCGCCAGATCCCGGCGCCTAGGCGCCAGATCGGTTTCTAGAAGATTCAATGAATGTGGATGATCACAGAAAAATATGTTAAGAAATTCATACCTACTTTTGATGAAATTGCACTTTAAAGAAAGGTATTTTCTTTATTTTATTGCAGGAATGAAGATTTATTGGTGATAGAAGCAAAATGCATGAAATGGAGCAAATTTGGATCAAAAGGAAGAAATTCATGCAAATATAACTACTTCGCCGACAGCGAGATCGAGGCCGCCGACGGCGAGATCGTGAGGAGAAATTTCGAAGGAATTATAACTACCTTGTCGACGGTGAGCCGAGCCCGCCGACGGCGAGATCGCGTGGTTTGAAGACCTTCAGAAGCCCGCGCCGACGGCGAGGTCGTTTCCCGCCGACGGCGAGCTAGTTCAAAATACATATACATTGAACCTGGACACTTTTTGAAGAGGTGTTTAAGCATCCCTTGGACCTTTGCTTACCTCTATAAATAGAGGCCGAATTCTAGAGTCTTAAGTGTGTCTTTTGAGTCTTCTGTGAGTCTATTTCTAGTGTCTTAAGTGTAGTTTGAGTGAGTTTAGTGAGTTTATTAGTTTAATTAAGTACTATTTAGTTGTTGTACTAGACGGAAAAGTCGAAAGGAACTTCTAGAGTCTGCTTAGGAAGGAAATTAAGATAAGTATCTTTGTTTATTGTTTTTAACTTTAAATGAAATCCATGCTTTGTTTTATTCTCATGCATTCGAGTAGTTTTCTTAGTCTTTCTCCTTGTTTATGAAAATTATGTGGTTTGATGAAATTAAATAAAGGCACTTAATATAATATAAATAAATTGTGATAATTATTACTTAAAACTTAATTTACTTTCAATCTGGGCAATTGATTAGTTAAAATATGTTGAATTATCAACTATAGTAAAAATTACATCCAATATTTAGGGAAATCAAAAGCCTTAGAAGGAGGGTGCAAATAAATAGGGAAATATTAATTATCGGGCGTAGAATTGGATATTTTAGTGTGACGGACTAAAATACTCGATTCGATCCTACTTGTTTGAGAGCTGAAGTGTAGATGTTAGCCCTCGGGTGAGGGGAACGTGGGAGCTCGAAGTGGCGGCCGGTATCCTACCGACCTAGCCGCGGATTCGGTAATCAAACATAGGATTAGTCAATGTTCTTTGCACTGGACCAAAGGGTAAAGAATAGGAATGCTCCTATTTGTCACAATACAATTCTAATTAAATTCATCATTTCACTTAATTTTCTAAAAACAAGGAGAAGGATACTTTTTCTGAATTAATTAAATCAACTTATTTCAAGCATTAGTTTACTTTAGTTTATTATAGTTACTTAGAATTTCTGTTCACTTTATTAAGTAATTCCTTTAAATTTAGCTGATAACAATTCTGTTAAAAACTTCCTTGTGGGATCGATAACCAGGACTCCACTAGAGCCCTGTATTACTTGATACGATACGTATACTTGCGTAGAATCCACATTATACATTAAATCATATTCCTATATTTAAAGCGGGATCAAGTTTTTGGTTCCGTAGCTATAAACATAAATTACATAAATACAAAAAGTGGGTCAAGTTTTTGGCGTCGTTGCCGGGGAAGTTAAAGAAATTATTTACTAAAGTAACGGACTTAGCTAAAAACTTATTTTAAAAATTGTATGCGAAAATTTGGAAACAAAAATTTAATACCTTACGATTCAGAATTAGAGCGTACAATTAAAAGAATTAGAAAACAAAAAAGAGAAATTATAAATTTAACGCAAATGGCAAATATTCCTGAAAATCAAAATAACAATCAACCAAGACCATTACGAGATTATGCCAACCCTACACTAGATGAAATTCATTTAACTATTCAAAACCACGATGTAGTTGCTAATTCATTCGAACTTAAACCTGCAATTATCCAAATGGTACAAAACAATCAATTTAGTGGTTCACCTACTGAAGATCCTAACTTACATCTTGCTAGTTTTTTAGAACTATGTGTTACTTTTAAATATGAAGGAGTATCTAACGATGTTATTAGACTTAGACTTTTTCCTTTTTCTTTAAGGGATAAGGCTAAAATGTGGTTAAATTCGTTAGTACCTGGATCTATTAAAACTTGGGGAGAATTATCACAAAAATTTCTATCCAAATATTTTCCACCATCTAAAACTGCTAAGCTTATAAATGATATAACTTCTTTTAGTCAGTTTGATGGAGAGTCAATATATGAATCTTGGGAGAGATTTAAAAAACTTCTTAGGAAATGCCCACATCATGCTTTACCAGATTGGTTAATTATTCAAACTTTTTATAATGGATTAGTAGGATCTTTAAGATCAATCATCGATGCTGCTGCTGGAGGATCATTAATGTCAAAACCATTTGATGAAGCCTATGCACTAATTGAAGAAATGGCAACTAATAATTTTCAATGGCCTGTTGATAGATTAAATCCGAAGAAAATAGCTAGTATTCATGAAAATGATGCAATATCTATGTTAGCTTCACAAATTGCTGCTACATCTAAAAAATTAGATCATTTTGGAATGAATTACTCTTCAACTATATTAGAAGAAAATTCATCTGGACAACTTAAAGAATCCCAATCTCAATATGAAACAATTAATGTAATTAACAACAGACCCAATAATCCTTATGCAAATTATTATAATCCTGGATGGAAAAATCATCCTAATTTTAATTGGAATAATAATACAACTAATCAACCATGGATGAATAATATGACACAACAATCAGGAAATCCATCTAATCAAGGAAATGCTAATTATAAAACCAATTATCCACCTGGATTTAATAATAATAACCCTCAATTTAAAGATAAGAAATTATCTATAGATGAATTAATATTAAATATGGGTCAACATCTACAAAATCAAGGAAATCAATTACAAAGACAAGGAAATCAATTACAAAATCAAGGAACAGCTATCAAAAATATTGAAACTCAACTTGGACATATCGCTACTACACTTAATAATAGAATACACGGAACATTTCCTAGTAATGTGGAAATAAATCCTAAAGACAAGGGAAATGAGCAAATTAAAGCGATACAATTACAAAGTGGAAAAGAATTAGAACCTCAAATTCAGAAAGAACTTGAAAGTCAAAAAGAGGAAGTGGAAATTGAAAAGGAAAAGAATCAACGAGATCCAAATTTAGAAAATCCTTTAATACCTATAAAAATTTCTGTTGAAAAACCTCCACCACCATTTCCTCAACGACCAATTCAACATAAAAAAGACAAACAATTTGCTAAATTCCTTGAAATTTTGAAGAAATTAACGATAAATATTCCTTTCGTAGAAGCTTTTGAACAGATGCCAAACTATGTAAAATTCATGAAAGATATTTTAAATAAAAAAAGAAAATTTACTGCTAATGAAATGGTTGCACTTAGTGAAGAGTGTAGTGCTATTATTCAGAAAAAACTTCCGAAAAATTAAAAGATCCTGGTAATTTCACTATACCCTGCGCTATTGGAGAAAAATTTTATGGAAAAGCTTTGTGTGACTTAGGAGCAAGCATCAATCTAATGCCTCTATCAATTTTCAAGAGATTAGGATTGGGAGAAATTTCACCTACTTCGGTAACTCTTCGGTTAGGCTGATCGTTACGTTACATATCCTAAAGGAGTTATTGAAGATGTATTAGTAAAAGTGGATAAATTTATCTTCCCTGTAGATTTTATTGTTCTAGATATGGAAGAACATAAAGAAATTCCTATCATTTTAGGAAGACCATTTTAGCCACTGGAAAAGCTATGATCAATGTTCAGAAAGGAGAATTAACTATGAGAGTAAATGATCAAAAAGTAACTTTTAATATTGCTAAATCAATGAAATATCTGCGCTAGAAAAAGATGATGAGAGTTTTCGAATGGAAGTACTCGATCAATTACAAAAAGAACATTTTAAGGAATATTATGAAGAAAAATTAGAAAAGGAAAATATTGAATTAATTGAAAAATCCGATATAAATGAAAAATTAAATTATATTCAAGAGAAATATGAATTTTTGGATAACACGAAAACACCTGAAAAAAATATAGTTCCATCAATTATTAAACCTCCCGAACTTGAGTTAAAAATGTTACCTAATCATTTAAAATATGCTTACTTGGGAAATTCTTCAACTCTACCAGTTATTATTTCATACGAATTAAATGAATCTCAAGAACAAAAACTTTTAGATACATTAAAAAAATATAAGAAAATTTTTTGTTGGACCTTAGCGAGATATCAAAGGAATTAGTCCTTCAATCCGTATGCACGAAATTATTTTAGATAATGAACATAAACCTAAAGCGAGATCCACAAAGGAGATTAAATCCGATAATGAAAGAAGTAGTCAAGAAAGAAATTTTAAAATGGTTAGATAATGGTATTATATATCCTATTTCGACAGTGCTTGGGTAAGCCCAATTCATCGTGTACCTAAAAAAGGAGGAGTGACTGTCAAAGCTAATGAAAATAATGATCTTATCCCTATAAGACAAGTCACTGGATGGCGAATATGTATTGATTATAGAAAATTAAACACAGCCACCAGAAAAGATCACTTCCCTTTACCATTTCTAGACCAAATGTTAGATAAATTAGCTAGACACAAATATTTTTGTTTCTTAGATGGATATACCGGTTATCATCAAATACAAATTGCTCCCGAGGATCAAGATAAAACTACATTTACTAGTCCTTATGGAACTTTCGCTTTTCGAAGAATGCCTTTTGGATTATGTAATGCATCTGCAACATTCCAGAGATGTATGATGTCTATTATTTAGTAAATTAATTGATAATGGAATAGAAGTATATATGGATGATTTCTCTGTATTCAGAACAACATTTGACACATGCTTAAATCATCTTGAAAAGGTATTTGAAGTATGTGAGAAAACTAATTTAGTTCTAAATTGGGAGAAATGTCAATTTATGGTTACAGGCGGCATTGTATTAGGGCATAAAATTTCAGAAAAAGGCATGGAAGTAGACCCTGCAAAAATTCAAGTAATAGCTAAATTACCACCTCCAACTACGGTAAAAGGGGTAAGAAGTTTTCTTGGACACGCTGGATTCTACAGGCGCTATATTAAAGATTTTTCAAAATTACTAAACCTCTATGCCAACTTCTTGAAAAGGACAAGAAATTTGAATTTACAACTGAATGCCTGAATGCTTTTGAATTATTAAAAGATAAATTAATTACAGCACCTATAATAGTTTCACCTAACTGGGAGAAACCATTTGAACTTATGTGTGATGCTAGTGATTATGCTATAGGAGCAGTTCTTGGGCAAAGATATGATAAGATTTTCAAAGTTATATATTATGCTAGTAAAACTCTAAATAATGCTGAAATAAATTATACAGTTACTGAAAGAGAATTATTAGCAGTTGTATATGCTTTTAATAAATTTAGGCACTATCTAATAGGAACTAAATGCATTGTACATACTGATCACTCTGCTATAAAATATTTAATGCAAAAGAAGGATTCAAAACCAAGATTAATCAGATGGATATTATTAATGCAAGAATTTGATTTTGAGATAGTTAACTAAAAGGGAACTGATAATCAAATTGCTGATCATTTATCAAGATTAGAAAATCTGAATTATACGATACTGATTATGAAATTTTAGACGGTTTTCCTGATGAACAACTTTATAATATTAATGAGTTGAAAATACCTTGGTATGCTTGATATAGTAAATTATATTGTAAATGACATTTTACCACCTATGTTAACTTTGCAACAACGAAAAAATTCATTCACGATACTAAATCATACTTTTGGGATGAACCATACTTATATAAGCAATGTAAGGATCTAATTATTAGAAGATGTGTACCTTATGAAGAAATTGAACCAATTATTCAAAAATGTCATGATTCTGATTTTGGAGGACATTTTGGGACAGATAAAACTGCATATAAAATTCTACGATACTGGATTCTACTTGGCTTACTCTATTTAGAGATGTATATAGATATATCAAAACTTGCGATAAATGCTAAAGAGTAGGAAACATTTCAAGGAAAAATGAAATGCCTCTGAATTTTATATTAGAAGTTGAAATTTTTGATGTTTGGGAATTAGATTTCATGGGACCTTTTATTCCGTCATTTGGAAACTCATATATATTAGTAGCTGTTGATTATGTTTCAAAATGGATTGAAGCACAAGCTTTATCTAGGTGTGATGCTAAAAGTGTTTCAAAATTTTTAATGAAAAATATTTTTACTAGATTTGGAATGCCGAGAGTGATTATCACTGACGGAGGAACTCATTTTAGAAACAAATACATTCACAAACTAGTGGAAAAGTATAATATTATGCATAAGATATCAACTGCTTATCATCCACAAACTAATGGATTAGCTGAAGTTTCTAATCGAGAGATTAAGCGTATATTAGAAAAGTACTGTAAATCCTAATAGATCGAGCGGTCTATAAGACTAGACACTTGCATTATGGGCATACGGGATCTGCTTATAAAACTCCGATTGGAATGACTCCTTACGAGGCTTATATATGGAAAAACTTGCCACTTACCAGTCGAATTAGAACATAAAGCATATTGGGCGATTAAAGAATTTAATTATAATATGAAAGAAGTTGGTGAGAAGAGATTGTTGCAATTAAATGAATTCGAAGAATTAAGGAATGAATCATATGATAATGATAAGATTTATAAAGAAAGAATGAAATTATGGCATGATCGGAAGATTAATCAGAGAAATTTTGAACCAGGACAAGAAGTTTTGCTTTATAATACTAGATTTAAATTATTTCCTGAGAAATTGAAATCTCGATGGTTAGGACCTTTCAC
Source organism: Papilionanthe hookeriana x Papilionanthe teres (assembly GCA_022702705.1). Classification (NCBI taxonomy): domain Eukaryota; kingdom Viridiplantae; phylum Streptophyta; class Magnoliopsida; order Asparagales; family Orchidaceae; genus Papilionanthe; species Papilionanthe hookeriana x Papilionanthe teres. The sequence goes on along the minus strand of CM040427.1, from coordinate 93,465,985 downwards.
TGTAACTCAAATATTTTCATATGGAACTATAGAAATTGAAGATCCAAAAATAGGACATAGATTTAAAGTAAATGGACATAGATTAAAACCATATTACAAAAATAAACAATCAAATTTTAAAGAGGTTTTAATGCTTAGTCAACCTGAACACTAACTGAACTAGGTCGGGCTGACGACGTTAAACCAAGCGCTTTATGGGAGGCAACCCATAGTAGTCTTTTATTTTTGTATATCGACATATTAGTGAATCTATATTATTAAAATAAATCTTACTACTCAAATTCTTATTTAGAATCATCACAAAAATTGAATTTATTATATGAGATCAGAAAATATTCAGACTAGAGCGAAAACGGGCAATTTTTACGAATCTCGCCGACAGCAAGCCCGATCCCGCCGATGGCGAGATCGTGGACCATTACTCATTCAGTTTTATAACTAAGTCGCCGACGGCGAGGAACTTCCCGCCGACGGGGAGGTAGTTTAAAATTTGGTTTCTTAAAGATTTTTCGTGCGGTTTTGGACGAATCTAAGCCATTCCTTCGTAAGAAATTATTCCAAATCCGATTTTACACCATTTTCTTTTTTAGGAAAGACTAGAGACCAATCCATTCCATCCAAAATGGCCTCAAAATTCCTAGAAACCACAAAAACTTAAGTTTTCAACCGGTGAAAATTTGTTAGTTCGGAGGCACAACGAATCTTTAACAAAGGCTTGATGAAGAAAAGACTTATCAAAGAAAGAGGATTCGTCAATAGAGGAGTAGAGAATGCTACTACAAAAAAATCGAAGAAATGATCGCACAGCGGCATTGGGAGGTATTTTGTTATACAACTTCCGCTGTAGTTATACCAGTAGTCAAAGAGTTTTACTCTAATTTACATGCGATCAACCATTGAAATGTGTACGTCAGAGGAAGATGGGTAACATTTACTCCCTGCAAGGGTAAATGAATTGTTTTCCGTAGAAAATACCTCTCGTTTGTCACTATTCCGACTTTGTGCCTTCAAGATATAATATGAACGAGATCTATAGATATCGATCGATGAACACGATGATTGGTAGTTACGAGAAGACGGGTATGTTAGTTTTTCCGCATCACTTCTAAACCCTGTCTTGAAGCACTCGGCATTTCTTTATATCATCAAAATTATTACCTACCATGAGAGTAAATAAAGTTTCGAAAGGAATGCGCTATTTTAAACTATTGTATTCAAATTGGATTACCTATCGATGTTGGATCAATAATAGTAAAGTCTGCATTGGGATTAATCGTGCATGGGTCAGTGCATGGTCTTGGACACCCATCTACTATATTTGCTTTATGCAGTTAGTACCAAGTTTCTTTTGAGGCTTGGGAAAAAGTACTTTTACCATGGAAACCCCTGGATTCTACTGATATGTTTCCCACTTTGGATAACAATGATGAGATCACCGTTATTTCTGACAGAGCATCACAGAACAATCCTTTAGCAAGACCTATTACTGATAAGACTAATTTTATTACGAAGAAGATTAAAGGATTGGAAAAAGAATTGCAAAATGTGATGAATTCCATTGACAATATCTCTGATATGTTTGATCATATTGATTGGAGAATGAAGGAGCACTTTGATCATACTGGACATCTAGAGGCTTGTTTTATTCATCTACTAAGACAGAAAGGATGGATTAATGAAGATCTACTGCAGAATTCCCTTTCAGGCCTTTCTACAATTTATTTGTGCACCTGCGTCACATCGGAAATATCAGAGAAGATATTAGTTCAGACACGGAGGAGTAGGAAGGATTTATATGTTTATGTTATATTTGTATGTGTGAGTGTTTGTATTGGAGTTTAAGTTTTATTATGAGTCGAACTTTAGATTTGATAAGATTTTATGTAAATTGTTATGTCTCAGCATTTAGAGTGTTGTGGTTTGGATTGCGATGCTGAGTGGTATGGATTTGAACAAATAATTTAAGTATGTGTGAAGTTGTTAGTGTGAAATTTGTAAGTTTGATGGATTTCATTTATAAAGATATTTTGTTTGTTTTGTGTGAATTTTTGTAAGTATAGTACCTAATCTTCTTATTAATATTCAAATTAAGTGATCGGAAGATTGATTAATGGCAATTCGAGGTTGAAAATGATTTACGAAATTCAAAAATTGAAATTTTTAGGACTTCGCCGACGGCGAGAATTATCTCGCCGACGGCGAGAATTATCTCGCCGACAGCGAGAAAACCCGCTGACAGCGAGACCGAGCTCGCCGACGGTGGATTTTTCCCAAAAATTTTGCCTTATAGAATTAATTAGCTCGCCGATGGCGAGAAAAATCTCGCTGACAGCGAGAACGCGAAAAGACCTATATTTGACCGGTCAACCGACACTATTCATCATCCCCTTCCTAAAATTTTCGAAAAAACCGACCTAGGGCTTGAGAGATCTTGGATTTGAAGCAATTTCAACACTTTTTGACACCGGATTTCATCTTCCCTTGGTAAGAGCTTCACTTCTATGCAAAAATTTTTGATTTTCACCATGAATTTCTTCTACATTGGGATATTTTGAAAAAATTTTGAAATGTGAAGAAAATACTTGGAAGAATTTCATAGAAATCGATTTAAATGGATTTTAGTTGTTGTGGGAAGCCTTTTTAGTAATATTTTTGAGTTTAGATAAAAGTTTTGTAAATTTCACAGATCAAGAAATGGCTCCACGACAAAAGCGACGATTAGATTTTGACGAAACTCGATTCATTAATGCGAGAGCACAAACACGATATTTTCAAAATATTCAAGCAAGAAAGTGCATACAAGATCGAGTTTTGAAGAATCCAGGAGGAGAAGTAGAGCGAGTTATAAAGGAGCGAGGATGGGAAAACTTTTGTTTCGTTACCAACAGAGCAGCTGTGGAAGTAGTAAAAGAATTTTATTCAAATTTAACACAGGCTGAAGATGCACCAGTAAAGGTTAGAGGATTTTTCGTAGATTTCAGCGCTGCTAGAATAAACACATATTATGAAGTTCAAGACACCTGGAGCGAATATGAAACTTTTGGAACTATGGAAGGACCACTGGAAGAGGTGATTGACTTTCTCACTGATGGGAAAGGAGTCTGGAAGATAAAGTAGCGAGAACGGGTAAACTTCCCTCTTTCTATGCTAAATGCAACATAAAAAGCCTGGCATTATTTTATTTGCTCTACTTTGTTACCTATCTACCACCATAGTGAGGTAACAAGAGATGAAACGATTCGAATTTTGTATTCAGAACCAGAAGAATATTAATGTGGGAAATGTTATATATAAAAACATATTAGCCACTGTTAGAAATGAAAGTGGAGGAGGATTAGGACATCCTGGTCTTATCTATGCACTTTGCCAATTATCTGGGGTAGAGGCAAGAGATGATGAGGAATGGATAGAGCCTATGAAACCCCTAACTCGAGGCTAATATAAAGAAATATGAATCCCACGAAGGATGGAGATCTGGGACAAGGGATTATGTACCTTCTTCAAGTAGAGATATACCCTCTACTAGTTATGAACCACCCCCTCAGTACACTACTCCTACCCTTCAAGATCTGATGAATGAATTAACCCTGAGTAGAAAGAGTTTTGAGTCATTTGGAGAAAATATGGAAAGAAGATTTGAGCATATAGATCAAAGAATTGGAGGCTTGGAGAGAAGACACGATCATGATAGCGAATATCTCCAGCGACATTCGGAATACGAGATTGCATACTATGAAGTTGAACGTCGTTATAGGAGTGGTGATTTAGATGTTGTCTTTCTTGAGTGCCCCCGATATTCACAGTACCAGCCTGCTCAGCCTTCTCAGCCTGGAGATCAGGGTGACGGCATAGTTTGGGATTTTAATGTAGAAGACTAGAGTCTTTGTTTGCTTGATTTGTTTAGATTTGTTTAGATTTGTTTAGATTTATTGTTTTGCAAACTTTATTATTTCTGTGTGTAATATTTTAGTACTTTATGTAGACTATGGACTTAGTATGTTTTGTTTGTTTGATTGAGCTATGATGTTATATTTCTTATGTATGTTAAATTAGTTGCAAATTTTTATATATATATAGGATGTTAGTTTTTCTTTAATATATTATTGTAAATGTATGTGTAGTAACAAATTAAGTTTTCTATGTTATGTTTGATACTTATTTTTTAAAATTTCCATCCCTGCACTTTCTTTTTAAATATTATATATGGAAGAATACTAACAGTACAGGTTCTGTAAGTAATGAAAAAGCCTGCAAAAATTTCAAAGAAAAGAAATACCTAAAGCTCAAAGGTATGATGAATTTTATATACTTTCCCTTTTTCACTATATAGTATAGATAGAAAAATTTAAGTTTGGGGGAAGGTAAAAATACAAATTTAATTATTAAATTGTTCTCAAATTCTATTTTCAAAAATTATTAAATGATTTTCTATAGTAATTTTCAATTCAATAAATATGAGTTGTTTTATTTAATTATTATATAAAGTTACACAAAATACTTCTAGTAATTCAATTAAATTAATAGAAGAAGATATTTGGTTAAAAGGAATAAGAATATAGTAGACTATTTAAAGTAAGGGAAACTATATTCTAAAAATTGGAAATTCTAAAGTATATAGATGAAAAAGAAAGAATAGAAACTTAATGAAGTAAAAATTATGATATATATATAAGCAAAGAAGTATTTTAAGTTTCAAAATTAGGAAGAGAAATTGAAGTTCAAAATTATTAACAGGCTTTCCAGATACAGTAATCCTCACTTTAAAAAAAAAAAAAAAAGAAAAAAAAGAAAAAGAAAAGAAAAGAAAAGAAAAATATAAGTGAGGAGAAGCTTGAGGAGATGCCTTATCAAAAATTGGCTTCAATGGATTCAACCTAAAGGGTAAAACTTAACTATATTTTTAAACTTATATTTATGAATTAGTATTTTACTAAATAGAGTTTTCTTGAATTTCCTATCATCTAAATATCTTAAGTAATTTATTAAATTTTAATATTGTCTTTCCTGAAATAAATAGAAAGCTAGAAATCTTAGACCTAATAACTAAATAATCTTATCTCTATAAAATTATTTGAAATTACTTAGAAATATTTCTTTTTAACTTTATTATAATGTTATTTAAAATTAATTCATATATTCTTTGAGTTGAAAAATTCTATTATAAAAATCATTATTTTTATTTAGTATTAAAATTACTTGAGGACAAGTAATAATTAAGTTTGGGGGATTTTGATCACAGAAAAATATGTTAAGAAATTCATACCTATTTTTGATGAAATTGCACTTTAAAGAAAGGTATTTTCTTTATTTTATTGCAAGAATGAAGATTTATTGGTGATAGAAGCAAAATGCATGAAATGGAGCAAATTTGGATCAAAAGGAAGAAATTCATGCAAATATAACTACTTCGCCGACGACGAGATCGAGGCCGCCGACGGCGAGATCGTGAGGAGAAATTTCTGAAGGAATTATAACTACCTCGCTGACAGCGAGCCCGAGCCCGCCGACAGCGAGATCGCGCGGTTTGAAGACCTTATAGAAGCCCCGCTGACGGCGAGGTCATTTCCCGCCGACGGTGAGCTAGTTCAAAATACATATACATTGAACCTGGACACTTTTTGTAGAGGTGTTTAACCATCCCTTGGACCTTTGCTTACCTCTATAAATAGAGGCTGAATTCTAGAGTCTTAAGTGTGTCTTTTGAGTCTTCTGTGAGTCTATTTCTAGTGTCTTAAGTGTAGTTTGAGTGAGTTTAGTGAGTTTATTAGTTTAATTAAGTACTATTTAGTTGCTGTACTAGAAGGAAAAGTCAAAGAAACTTCAAGAGTCGCTTGGGAAGGAAATTAAGATAAGTATCTTTGTTTATTATTTTTAACTTTAAATGAAATCCATGCTTTGTTTTATTCTCATGCATTATGAGTAGTTTTCTTAGTCTTTCTCCTTGTTTATGAAAATTATGTGGTTTGATGAAATTAAATAAAGGCACTTAATATAATATAAATAAATTGTGATAATTATTACTTAAAACTTAATTTACTTTCAATCTGGGCAATTGATTAGTTAAAATATGTTGAATTATCAACTATAGTAAAAATTACATCCAATATTTAGGGAAATCAAAAGCCTTAGAAGGAGGGTGCAAATAAATAGGGAAATATTAATTATCGGGCGTAGAATTGAATATTTTAGTGTGACAGACTAAAATACTCAATTCGATCCTCTTGTTTGAGAGGCCGAAGTGTAGATGTTAGCCCTCGAGGTGAGGGGAACGTGGGAGCTACGAAGTGGCAGCCAGTATCCTCCCAGCCTAGCCGCAGATTCAGTAATCAAACATAGGATTAGTCAATGTTCTTTGCACCTGGACCAAAGGGTAAAGAATAGAAATGCTCCTATTTGTCACAATACAATTCTAATTAAATTCATCATTTCACTTAATTTTCTAAAAACAAGGAGAATGATACTTTTTCTGAATTAATTAAATTAACTTATTTCAAGCATTAGTTTACTTTAGTTAATTATAGTTACATAGAATTTCTGTTCACTTTATTAAGTAATTCCTTTAAATTTAGCTGATAACAATTCTATTAAAAACTTCCTTGTGGGATCGATAACCAGGACTCCACTAGAGCCCTGTATTACTTGATACGATACGTATACTTGCGTAGAATCCACATTATAAATTAAATCATATTCCTATGTTTAAAGCGGGATCAAGTTTTTGGTTCCGTGGCTATAAACATAAATTACATAAATAAAAAAAGTGGGTCAGTGGACTACTTTTGAAGAGGTGCCTTAAGCAACCCTTGGCCATTTTCAGAACTCTATAAATAAGAAATATTTCTACAGGAAAGGGGACCTCTCTTGCCTCTCTCTCTCTCTCGTGTCTCTTCTTTCTTTCTCTTACTCTCTCTCTCTCTCTCTCTTCCCTTAGTCATTTTAGAGTCATGAAGATGTAGATTTATACATCTTATGGAGAGATTGGTGAGGGATTTTGAGATATTGATGTAAGGGATGTACGAGCGGTGCATGGATCGATGGGAGACTTTTGTGGAGAGATCTTCTTCTTTCCTTCATAGGGAAAAAGCTAAGTATTGTGTTCTTCATTCTCTTGTAATTATTGTAAACACTTTCTAGTAAATTTTATTTATTTTAAACCGTGTTTTCTGTCGTAATTTATCCATGCTTCGTAAGTGATTTTCTTTACTCTTTCTTTTAATATGAAGTAGTGGCAAGTGTAGGAAATTTATTTTTATGATGGAATTATCTATTAGATGCTTCTAGGTGACAGATAGTTGCATAAATATAATAGAATACTAATGAAATAAGTTCCTGGTTGGCACTTAATTTATAACACAATTCTATCAAGGCTTTTACTTCTTATGCCATTATTTTCATTTACTTTTGTTTTGTAATGAAATAGATGCATGTTTAGGAATTAAGATTTGCTTAGATATTCTCTTATTAAATTATGGTGATGATATTCATATCGGATCTTCATTTACTTTACAAATTGATCACTTGTATTGTTAAAATCTGTTGAAGAATTTTAAGACCTGGAAGGAGATAAATTCTTAACTGGTAAATATCACATGAATCCTTTGGTAATCGAAGGCTTTATGCAGGGTGAAGTGCAAATAAATAGGGAGATATGATTTTTGGGCGCAGAATTGATTAGTTTTTAGAGTGACAGACTAAATTCTAATAATTTGGTCTATAGAAAGGGAACGGGTCACTGGTAGGGCCGACCATAGCCACCCTTGGACATCTAGAAGTGTGAGTCTAGATTAACCCATTCTACTAATAAAACATCTTGAACTGATCTGTAGATTAGCCAATAATCTTTACACCTGGACCAAAGGGTAAAGAATATGATTGCTTCTATTTGACACTACTACATAAAATTCTAAGCATTTCTTTCCCACACGTTATCTATGTAATTGCAAGAGAAAGGTAGACTTTAACATCTCAAAATTCTCCAAACCAATTTATCCATAAGTTATCTTTTTATTTATGAACTTTATTTAGCATTAGTTATTAAAAAAACCATTTTAATCGAAATTCCAAATTTAAGCCTTATAGAAATAGGCTAGAATTAGCCTAAAGAATTTCTTACCTCACTTCTCTGTGGGATCGATACTAGGGTTATAAAAGAAAACTTTATATTACTTGAAACGATACGTAAACTTGCGTAGTACCCCTAGTGTGTAAATTATTTTCTAAAATTTTACAATATTTTAATTTTATACACTAGCCACTATTTATAAATTGGGTCAAGTTTTTGGCCATCTTTTGGATACAAAAATTACTGCGTTATTGTGGGTCCTGTCAAGTTTTTGGCGCCGTTGCCGAGGAAGCTTCGGTAAGAATTTTAGGAGAATTTTAGTTGAAATAATTAGGTTTAGACTTGAAAAACTGTAGTATTGTAAAAACTATTTATGTGTGAAAAGAGTTTTTTTTATATGATAAGTGTTGCAAAAAAAAAAAGAAAAAAAATTGTTTGTGTGAAAAATAAGGTGTTCGTGAAAATGTTTTGTTTTGTTGAATATATTTCATCTATTATTTGTTTAATTGTTAATGAATTGTTTGTTGTGCTATGTATGCGAAACAAATAATCTGCAAGACTTATGCCTTATGATCCCGAGTTTGAAAAAAATAAAAAAGTAAAAATACAAAAAGGACTCAAAAAACTAGAAATGGAAATGGAAACTTTCAAGATAATAACTTGGAAAATCATCATACTTCATTGAGAGATTACGTAAATCCTACGACAGATTAAATTCACTCAAGTATACAAAACCCTGTCATAGAAGCTGACTCATTTGAAATAAATCCTGAAATTATCCAACTGGTGCAGAACAATCATTTTGGGGGAACTCCTTTGGAGGATCCCTATTTACACTTATCTAGTTTTCTAGAACATTGTGCAACATTTCGTTATAACGATATGTCAGACGATGCTGTTAGGCTAAGACTTTTTCCTTTCTCACTAGTTGATAAGGCTAAATTATGGTTATACTCATTAGCACATGGCTCTATTAAAAATTGGGAGGTGTTAACTCAGAAATTCCTAGCTAAGTATTTTCCACCTTCAAGGACTAGTAAACTTAGCAACGATATTATCTCATTTTGTCAGTATGAAGGAGAAACAATATACGAAGCCTGGGAAAGATTTAAGGAACTCCTAAGAAAGTTTCCACATCATGCTCTGCCCAATTGGTTAATCATTAATACTTTTTATAATGGGTTAGTAGGATCCCTTAGGTCTATAATTGATGCTACTGCTGGTAGTTCATTAATATCAAAATCAATTAATGAAGCATATGCATTAATTGAAAAAATGGCTACAAATGAATTTCAATGGCTCTCTGCAAGGGTAAATCATAAAAATGTAGCTAGTGTTCATGATATAGATGTGATTACAATTCTTGCATCTCAGGTTGCCGCAATATCAAGGAAGTTAGACCAATTTGGAATGAACCAGCCTCAATTTACATATGTAAGTGAGGAAAGTTCATTAGGGTGTATAATTGATTCTAACTTATCATATGAAGCTTTAAATACCATAAACAACCCATATTTTAACTTTTACAACCCGTGTTGGGAGAACCATCCTAAATTTAACTGGAATCATACTACTGATGGTGGAAACCAAAAAAGGGAAAATAATCATGGGAATCCTAATGGAAGTTGTAATAATCAGAGGAACACAAACTATTGACCTTCATATCCACCGGACTCTAACAATGATCAAGAATTTGAGGATAAGAAGATGTTTATGGAAGAAGTGGTAATGTAAATGGAAAACCAGTTACAAAGTCAAAATGCTGCGATTAAAAATATGGAGAATCAACTGAGACAAATTACTAATTCACTTAGAAATAGACCCGAAGGAACACTTCCTAGCAACATTGAGATCAATCCTAAAGAGAACACTAATGAACAAGTAGAAGATGTTCGATTAAAAGTGGAAGAGAGATAGAGGATGTGGTTAGAAAAGAGAAAGAAGTTGTGAGAGACACAAAGGAAACTAAAAGACATGAAGAACATGTTTCTAAGGATCTGGAAAAATTAATATCTCCATTTAAAATCAATTTAGAAAGACCACCACCTCCATTTCCTCAAAGGCTTAGACAACATGAGTTGGATAAAAAATTTTCAAAGTTCGTGAAAGTAATTAAGAAGTTAACGATAAATATTCCTTTCACTGAAGCTTTGGAACATATGCCAAGTTATGCAAAGTTTATGAAGGAGATATTGAATAAGAAAAGGAAATTTGGGGATACTGAGACAGTTGCACTAAGTGAGGAGTGCAGAGCTATACTTCAGAAAAATTTTTCTCATAAATTTAAAGATCCTTGTAGCTTTACAATTCCTTGTGCAATTGGAAAAAGATTATGTGGAAAAGCTTTATGTGATTTAGGAGTAAGCATTAATGTGATGCCTCTATTTATATTCAGAAGGTTAGGTTTAGTCGATATTTCTCCCACTACTGTAACCATTATGTTAGCTGATCGATCTATCATTTATCCAAAAGGAGTTATAGAAGACGTGCTTGTTAAAGTGGATAAATTTATCTTTCCTGTGGACTTTATTGTATTAGATATGGAGGAAGATAAAGAAATCCCAATTATTTTAGGGAGTCCTTTCCTTGTTACTGGACAAGCTATGATGGATGTGCAAAAAGGAGAGTTGATTATGAATATTAATGACCAGAAAGTCACTTTTGATATATTAAAGACTATGAAATATCCAGCTGAGAGAAAAGATGATGATTGTTTTTGGATGGATAAAATTGATTATCTAAGTAAAGACCATTTCCAAGAAAGTTTTAAGAGTAAGTTAACAGATGAGATTGAAATGGATTTTCACGATGATTCAAAAATGTTATTTAAAGAAGACTGTATGTATGTTCAGGAGAGGTGTAAAATGATGGAAGTTACCAAAAATAGTAAAATTTAAATTCCATTTGTTGAAAAATCTCTTGAACTTAAGATGGATGTACCCCATACAATTTTAAAGCCTACCTATTTAGGGAATTCATCTACACAACCAGTCTTTATATCTTTAGATGCGACTCAATCACAAGAAAAACCTGAATTAAATGATGAATAAGATAAAATTATTGAACTAGGACTTGGAAGAGAATTTGAGGATATATTTCAAAAGAAATTTGAGTTGAGAAAAGAGGATAAGGATATTGGAAGACCATTAGAAGAAATTCCTAAGAAATTAGAAAAACTTATTTCCTCAACTAAGATAGATCCTCCATCATTTAAAAATTATAAAGGGAAGAACTAGAAGATAACTTGAATCAGAAGAGCAATATAGAAGAATTTGATCCAGAATCTGAATTATCTAAAGAGAATCTGATCCAAAATTTGGGAGACCTTGAAGTATCTTATAAAGATCCATTTATTATAAATTTCATGGATGATATTAATATGAAAATTCAAAAAATTAATAGAAGAATATTGGATCTAGAAAGAAATATGAGGAACAATGATATAAATCAAACTGAAAATGAAGAACTGAGTGAAAAATTAAAATTTGAGGATTTTATAGGAATCCCTAGATCTGGAAATGATTGGGCAATTGATCGAGGATTACTTAATTGGAATTTTGATCCAGGTGGAATCATATGTCGGGCCCGCGACGTTAAAACCAAGTGCTTTATGGGAGGCAACCCATAGTTATCAGTGTGCTTTGATTTAGTGTGCTTGCGAGTCATGATTGTTTATGTGTTGTTTTGTGTTTTCTTTAGTGCAGAATAGATTAATGTTGTGAGGTTATGCCTTGGTCTTGACTAAATTTATATATGACTTCTGGTAATAGCAGGCTGACGAGTCTGTTATAACTCAGTTCTCAACCGGAGCTGAGCATTACCTTGAAGCATGTAGAGTTTGGACTTGGACCACTCCATGTCAGTTCTATTACTTCCTTTATCTAACTTTGTTTTCACTATGTAAGGTCATGAAATTGCTTAATGAACAATTTATGAATGAACTACACTATTATTTTTTATTTATCAGATTATCGTTAGTGTAGCTTCTTCCGTTAGAAATTGAAAGTAAGGAGGGAAAATGTGAGTAGAAAGGAGATCAAATTAACCTCAATTAATATTTATTTATGAATCTGTGAGTCTATGTATTTTAGTTTGTGTGTTTGTGTTTGTGTTAGTGTTACAACAATTTAGAGATTTGAAGAACACTTAAATATATTCCTATGCCGATACATGTCCTGCTTATTTAACCTTTATTTAGTTTAATTTTATTCTAGAATTTTTAGTTTAGATTTACTTTCTATTGCAAATTGTTATGTCCTGATGAATTTTTGTAGATGTTTTTGACAAACATTTGTGGTAGATAGAATTTCTGAACTATTTTTCTTCCTACTTATATTTTCTGTGCTGAATGCTATACATGTTCAAATTTAAGTTTGAAGGTAAGAAGAAAAATATATTTTAAAGTTAATATACTTCCTTTAAGTTTAATATTATAACAAGCATGTGGTATGCTAGATTTACTTTCTTCTGCAATCATTCTATCCTGATTATGCATGTATATAAATTTGATAGGATGTTTTAGTAGTTAGTAGATTTATCTTTTATTTTTCTTCCTCCTACATTTTATGGAATTAATTGTAAAATATTTTAAAATTCAAGTTTGGGGGTGATGAAAAATGAATTTTGAAAAACTTAAATTTTATTTGTCCTAAAAAATGCTATAAATAAATTTGATTTTTGACTGAAAAATAATTATGTGTATGAAGTTATATTAGAAAAATAAAATTTTGAATATAGAAATGAGTAAGAGAATTTAATTAAAATTTATAGTAGTGATGAAAAATTTAAAGTTAAATTTTTCTTAGTGAAAAAATGATAAGTATTGTGTAACCATCTTTAGTAAGAAAAGTTGTATTTTTAGAAAAATAGAAGGGTTAGACTTTTGTTTTCAATATTTGAATTTTTTTTATTGAAAATTAATTTTCAAAACTATTATTATATTTTTAAGTAAAAGATATATATCTACCTTATGCTTTAGGAAAGGAAGGGTGGAATTCAAAATTATTAAAGGCCTATCCAGATATAGTAATTCTTGCTTAAAAAAAAAAGGGAAGAAGAAGAAGAAAGAAAAAGAAAAAGAAACGAAAAGTATAGTATGTGAAAAAGTAAGGAGAAGCTTGAGGATTAAAGGGCCTTATCAAAAAGTGGTTCCACACCTGAGCTTTTTAAAGTATAAGATTTGAGAAAATCTTAAGCTTAAAAATATAATATAGTTAGTATAATTATTTTTAATAAAGGTTTTTAAGTAAAGAAAATAAAGAGCCTAACCCCTATATTTTGAAAAATTTACAAGTATTTCTGAATTAGATAGCAACACATATTTTCATACTCTTTCATCTAAGAGATTTCTAAACTTCAAATTGGTCTCATTTACTAAAATTTTTTCTAAATTGGACTACTACATTTCTAGAACAAAATTTTAGAAACTCCTAAAGAAACTCATACACATGATTTGCTTATGTGGTTTTACATGATTATAGTGTTACTTGAGGACAAGTAACGTTTAAGTTTGGGGGATTTTGATCCATGAAAAAAAGTACCTATTTTTAGTGTGCATTTCATGCTACATTTATGCACATTTTTAAAGATATTACACTTTAAAGGAAGGAATTTTGCATATTTTTGTCTTCAAGTATAAAAATATGATTTTAGAGAAAATGAAGCAAAAACTATGCAATTTTGAACCAAAAGTAAGCAAAGAAGAACATTCTGACTTGATACATATCGATATGTCTCTCTATGCTTAATATCTTTTATATTTCTCACATGTTTTGGAATGAAATTATACTTTTGAGAAAGGTTGTTTTTATGTCTATCTTGTAGGTGAAGATGTTAGGAACGCAACACAACTGAAATGGGGCGAAACGGAGCTAAACGGAGCAAAATTGTGGAGTTGCGTACAAGATGGGGCCTAGGGACCAAACCCGGCGCCCAGGCGCCAGTGACGACGAGAAAATGGCGCCTAGGTGCCAGAATCATCCAGAAAAGATTATTGGACGGATTTTTGACGACTTTGGGAGTTATTTTGACAGTGTTAAGTAGTTTCTAGACCTTCTAGAAGCCTGGAAGTTATTTTTAATATATAAGCATGTGATACAATGTATCTGGATACTTTAGAACAGCTTTAATTCCAAAGAGGTGTGACCCAAAGTGAAGGGGTGCGAAGACTTGGTCACAGGAGTCTAGCGCCTAGGCGCCAGATCTCGGTGCTTAGGTGCCAGAGTCGGTTTCTAGAAGATTCAATGAATGTGGACTACTTTTGAAGAGGTGACTTAAGCAACCCTTGGCCATTTTCAGAACTCTATAAATAGGAGATATTTCTACAGGAAAGGGGGCCTCTCTTGCCTCTCTCTCTCTCTCGTGTCTCTTCTTTCTCTCTCTCTCTCTCTCTCTCTCTCCCCTTAGTCATTTTAGAGTCATGAAGATGTAGATTTCTACATCTTATGGAGAGATTGGTGAGGGATTTTGAGATATTGATGTAAGGGATGTACGAGCGGCGCATGGATCGATGGGAGACTTTGGTGGAGAGATCTTCTTCTTTCCTTCAGAGGGAAAAAGCTAAGTATTGTGTTCTTCATTCTCTTGTAATTATTGTAAACACTTTCTAGTAGATTTTATTTATTTTAAACCGAGTTTTCTGCCTTAATTTATCCATGCTTCGTAAGTGATTTTCTTTACTCTTTCTTTTAATATGAAGTAGTGGCATGCGTAGGAAAATTATTTTTATGATGGAATTATCTATTAGATTCTTCTAGGTGACAGATAGTTGCATAAATATAATAGAATACTAATGAAATAAGTTTCTTGTTGGCACTTAATTTATTACACAATTCTATCAAGTCTTTTACTTCTTATACCATTATTTTCATTTACTTTTGTTTTGTAATGAAATAGATGCATGTTTAGGAATTAAGATTTGCTTAGATATTCTCTTATTAAATTATGGTGATGATATTCATACCGGATCTTCATTTATTTTACAAATTGATCACTTGTATTGTTAAAATCTGTTGAATAATTTTGAAACCTAGAAGGAGATAAATTCTTAACTAGTAAATATCACATGAATCTTTGGGTAATCAAAGGCTTTATGCGGTTTATTCATGGTGAAGTGCAAATAAATCAGGAGATATGATTTATTGGGCATAGAATTGATTAGTTTTTAGAGTGACAGACTAAATTATAATAATTTGGTCTATAGAAAGGGAACGGGTCACTGGTAGGGCCGACCATAGCCACCCTTGGACATTTAGAAGTGTGAGTCTAAATTAACCCATTCTACTAATAAAACATTCTGAACCGATCTATAGATTAGCCAATGTTCTTTACACCTGGACCAAAGGGTAAAGAATAGGATTGCTTCTATTTGGCACTACTACATAAAATCCTAAGCATTTCTTTCCTACACATTATCTATGCAATTGCAAGAGAAAGTTAGTCTTTCACATCTCAAAAATCTCCAAACCAATTTATCCATAAGTTATCTTTTTATTTAAGAACTTTATTTAGGATTAGTTATTAAAAAAAACCATTTTAATCAAAATTCCAAATTTAGGCCTTATAGAAATATACTAGAATTAGCCTAAAGAATTTCTTACCTCACTTCTCTATGGGATCGATACTGGGGTTATAAAAGAAAACTCTATATTACTTGAAACGATACGTATACTTGCGTAGTACCCCTAGTGTGTAAAATATTTTCTAAAATTTTACAATATTTTAATTTTATACACTAGCCGCTATTTATAAATTGGGTCAAGTTTTTTGCCATCTTTTAGATGCAAAAATTACTGCGTTATTGCGGGTCGAGCCACTCAGCCCTCACCCTAAGCGGCCCAAGGCACTCATTGCCTGGCCTTGAGCTCCCCTCTCCGGGGAGTTCTATAAAATGGCTCCTCCTCGGCCAAGTTTGAGGTGCTGAAATTTTCTTCATGAATCCCTCCCAAATTGCTCCCAGACCTAATTCCAGTCAAGAGAAGAAGATCCCCACCATTCTCCTACGCTGAATTCCACCACTTGAGTCCAATTTCTCAGTCCAAATTTAGGCCAGAAATAGGACACCTCTAAAACCTCCACCAAAATTAAGTTAACTTCAGCCACACCATCCCCACACCAAGCGGAGAAGTTCCCCAGTGAAAGCCCCATCACCAGGCCACCCATCTGTGTTATCGGCCAGAGCTCCAAATTAGCCTTGGTTGAACTTGGGTCTAGGCATTTTACCATGACCAGAGGCTCAATCCGTAGGCTCCTTGGACTTCCATGAACGTGCCGAGCATCTCTTACTGAGGCCTCACCTCTTAGAGCAAAGGTATTGAACTCCTTCTCCTCCCGAGCATCCATGAATTCTACATTTCATTGTACTTAATTTCAAGGCATGTTGGCCGTATGGATATATTCGCCATGCTTAGGCGAGTTCATAGGATCAAACCCCATATGATTTAGTTGAGTGTAGCTCGAGATCTTAGGATTTTAGTGTGGACGGCTCACGAGTTACACCAGTTGAAGATGATGAAGGAGCGCAATTAGATCGAGCGTGTAACGCTTGGATGGCCAGAATTGTGGAGCATAAAGCACGTTATGAGTCAGATGGCGGCGCCGAATGGGGAGATGACGCGTGTGTTTTCGGAGCCGTTAAGGATGTGATGGCGCTGATTCACTTAAGTGGAAAAATCCCTATTTTCTGATTTATTTAAAAAGCCATAACTTTAAAATTTCATATCTTGGCCTAGAAAAATAAAAGAAAAATACCCTCTTGCTCAATGAATAGAGGAGAACAATATGAAATTAAAATCAAAATATTTTGTCTTATGTTTGATTTTTAATTATTTATTTACTTTTCTGAGTCTTTCAATTCTCCATTCACATACATACTTCACCATGGCATGAGATTATAAGGCTTTTGTATCCTCTAATCTTGGGAACATTCACTATAAGGCTTTTGTATCCTCTAATCTTGGGAACATTCTCTGGTTTTTCCAATGTGAGGGGTTATGTTTAGAAGGAGTTATCTATTTTCCAAGTTTAGGGCCATTTTCTTGAAGATTAATTATGGAAATTAGCACGTTGATTATAAAAATCTAGAAAAACTAAGGGAAGTGTCTTAGGACCAGAGGACTCTAGAAAAAATATGCTTTGATTTAATTCACTAAAAATAACCCTAATTTGACCAAACACACAAAACTGAAATTAAATTAACTTGGAGTAACCACAGATCAAAATGACATGAAATCAATTCTTCACTGTACTTTAGGATTAGGAGAACGTCATATAAAAATTTTAAGTCAATTGGAGTTAATTCAACCCATTAAATGAATCACCTAAGTGGCATAACCATATTTTAAATTAAAAAATTCATAAAACCCAAAATATAACTTAAAAATTTACCAAATCAATTTTGGGAGTTCTCTGAGATCAAAGGAATCCAGGAAAATTAAAATTAGAATTTTCATAAAATTTTTATTTTTAACCTATTTTTAAATATTTAATAATTAAAAAATCATAAAAATCATAAAAATATTAAAATTCACTAAAATGTCACATTTGGCCTCCTAATCACTTGGGAACCAACAAAACATTTTTCCTAAGCCTCTAAGTAAAGATATTAAACTTTAAAGGCTTAAGGTAATCTTTAATATTTAAAAATGGATTTTCCAAGTCTTTCATTAAAATAATTCTAATAATTCAATGAAAAATTTTAAAAGTACAAAGTTTATTTCTATGAGTTCCTTGAGCTCAGAGAGATTTAAGAAAAATATAAAACCTAATTTTCCTCCTCAATCTTATTTTATAATTAATTAATACTCCAAAATTTAAAATAATTCTAATAAATAAATTAAAATTCAAAAAATCACCCAAATTGGTCCAATTGGTCCTCTAGTGAGTTGGGACCTCCCATAATTTTCCTAAGGACAGAAGTCTTACCTTTGTCATGTTGCTGAATTTTTATTGAAAATCGCTATTTTCCACTAAAATAATTATATAAATTAAATTAAAAATAGAAAAAATCACATTTTCTCCTATGATGTTTTAACTGACATGTGAGTAAGATGGCATAAAAATTGCAAATTTATTTAAGTTTAATTTAGTGAATTATGAGATGAACAAGCTTAAGAGGGCATAAAAGTAATTAAGGAACTTTAGCTTTACTTAATATTTAGGCTTAACCAAAGGGGAAGGGTTAATATTTGATCTTGATTTTCCTCTTGGATGAATGAAACATAGGGAACTAAGGGATAGAAACTCATTAACTACCTTTAACATTAAAGAAGAAATCTCAATTAATTAAGTCATCAAAATTTAGAAGTTAAATAAAGCATCAATTGTTAAGGTTAATGGATGTGATGAAGGAGGATTCTAATTCTTTGAAATTGAATCCCTAACCAATGAATTAATCAAACACCACCTAAATTTTATTAATGAAACCATAAAATGATGATTGAAATTAAAAAGAATAATTTTAAAATCTTAAGATTAAATTAAAACAAATTTAAAACATTAAGATTAATTTGAAATAATTTAAATCATTAAAATTAATCTCAAACATCATATTTAAACAAAAACAATGTTAAAATTAGTTTGAAATAATTTAAAAGTAAGTTTAAATTATTAAGATTAATTTTGAAATAACTTGTAATTCATAATTAAACTGAATCAATTTAAAATATTAAAATTAACCTTAAATATTATAATTAAATAAAAACAATTTAAGATATTAAAACATAACTGAATCAAATGGTTTAAACACCTTTCCAAATTAAAATAATTTATAATATTTAAAAATCAAACCAAAACTTTAATAGCTAAATCATTTCAGAATCATTGATTAAACTTTATTTAGGAATGGTTAAGTTCCTTACGAATTAATTTGCCCCTAAAGGCTTTCACCATTATAACTCTTAAATGAAATGTCAAACGAAATGTCACCTTACTCACAGGATAATCAAACATCCAAGTTCACCGAGGAAGAGTCAAAACTCAACTAAACCCCAGATGATCAGTTCATCCACATGATGAAATTCATTTGGACTCAAAATGATCCCAGAAGCATTGAAAAATGTTCAGGACTTGTCCAAAGTACTTTCACAATCCAATGGGATGTTTTAGAAGAACAATCGAACTTCATTATTCTTTGATGAAGAAAATCATCCTCAAACACACCTTAGGAATTGACTAGCGATAGGATTAGAATTTGGTAGACAACCAGCACCTTCCCTTAGCTCTACCTAGGTGTTTCCTTTTGAATGTTTAAATGTCCTAACATGCATTTTAAGTGCAGTTGGAAATGACGAGAAGACTCTCTGAGTACGCTTTTATTTTATTGCAATTTACTTACCTACATTGCACTGTACTTTCCTCTCTTGCAAGCTTGCATGTTAAAATAACAATGTCACCCTGCATGAAAACTAAAACCTTCAGGATAGCCACAAAACCAAAACCAAAACTAAACTAAAAATCACAGCAAGATAAAACTCATCGCCACAACAGTCAAAATATAAAACAACTCAAAATTTAATCACAAATAAAACAAAAACTACAATTACAACTAAACTAAAACGTCTCGTTGGATGATCAGGAATTCCTTGGAGGAGGTAACCCACATGTTGCTAGCAGGGTTTTCCCACTGTCTGAATGAAAGTATGGAACCCATTAAGTTGGGTTTAGTAAATTCATTTAGACTAAGTGAATCCGATGAAAATAACAGTGTCGAGTTGATGGAACCGTGGGATCTTAACCGATGTTGTTATAATCAACTTTAATGTTTCCGTAATAAAATATTATGACATCTCAATTTTAATATTTCTAAAACATGATACTTCTCTTTTCTCCTCAATTGACACTTCTTTAAACTAAACCTACTACGACAAGGAGCTTGGAGCATGCATCATGGACATCACAACCATCTTCGACAGCAAAACCCGTTTACATCAACAAAACCTTTCCTTAGTCTAAACAATGAGCCATAGGACTTCGAGGTAGCTTGTCTAGTGCAACAAAAATCCTCACCTTTTCTTTAGTCCTTTACACAGCCCTGCCATGCAATATAAGCTCTAATTCGCTTTAGGATTCTGAGGTTTTCGTGCTCTACGACATAAATCCTCCCATCTTTCAGGTCATTTGCATAATCGGATATTATGCGAATATAATTCCTATAATTAATTGGCAAGATTGAAACTTAAATAACTCAATTTTTAAGATTTAAAGCCAAACTATAGGATATTCTGAGAGGACATCAAGGTTTCGCTTGAATTTGTGTTCTTCCCCTAGCCTTCTCTCCTTTGGATTCTGACAAAATAAAATGTTCCAAAATTTTAGCCATTCACCTATTAAATTTTTGATTGTCACATTTTCTTTGAAAACCTTACCTTTGGAAGTCATGAATATAGATATTTCCTTATCTATATCAAGAGTTTTCTTAGGTGACTTCGGTTATCTAAGATGTAATTAACTATAGGGGCTTGCCCTTATAGGACACTTAAAGACCCCAGATTAATATAAACCTTATCTAATTCCTTCATATTATATAGGGGAAATTATCGGTCAAAATGAATTGCAGATCGAATGGATGTCATAAATTCTTTAGTTTATTTGATCAAGCTTCACCCCAAGCCATGTACTTATTCTTCGGGATTAATACGTGTCTTGCGGTGAAATGCTTGATTATTCAAACTATGGAAAATATGGTGTCAGTTTGATTTCATATTTTTCAAAATAATATATATATATATATATATATATATATATATATATATATATATATATATTAATTTCAATATCCATACATACACAAATTAAATTAAATCAAGTTTTTGTTTTATAAAATTAAAACCTTTTTCAAAACAAAACACACAAAAACATATTTTCAAAAGACATGAAGTGAGAAGATAAACAAAAATGACATGCACGGTGTAGCAGTAAATTCTGATCAGAGTTCTAAATGCTGTGAGCGTTGCTTTGATTAAATCCCAACGATCTATCCATGAATGAAAAAATCTCGTGTGCCGACGCAATGTTCACCATTAGTTCTGGTATCAGTAAGGGAACTCATCCTTTGGACATGCTTTATTTAAGTCTCTAAAGTTGACAATAATCTGTCTTTTTTTTTACAGGTACAACATTGTCTAGTCACGTCGGATACTTTTCTTCTTGCACAAAGTTAGCATCTATCAACTTCTTCACCTCATCTGTGACTTGTTGTTCTTTATCGAGGCACATTCTTTTGGGGGCTTGCTTTACTGGTTTTATACTAAGATCTTGTCCAATTCACTGAACTACCACCTCTAGAGATAATCCTGATATTTCATCGTAACTCCAAGAAAAATAATCTTTGAATTCTGACAATAGCTTGTTCAAATCTGTAGATTCCCCTTCACTGAGTAGCAAACTTATAAAAGTTGATCGGGGTTGCTCCTCAGTCCCAAGGTTGATTTCCTTTAGTTCATCCACTGTTGATTTGATGTCTTGTTCAAACTCTGGCGAACCATCACTTATCGGTTGATCTTCAAATTCATTTTGAATGTCTAGTCAATCTTCATCAGACTGGCTAGTAACAACCATGCAAAATTCAGAGTCATCGATTGGTCCAATCGTTCCAAACCCAAGACCTTCTTTCGAATTGAGTTTCTTTCCTTTTACATTCCATAATTTTTTAAATGATTGTGATTTATCTTTTGGCATTTTGTTTGGAACATATCCTTGTTGACTTATATTTTTTACATGACGAAAAGTAACTAGAAAGTAATTCTATTAATTTATTAGAACTGTTTCCATCGAGAATTACATAAATTCTAGAAGTAGATGGAGAAGCTAGGTAAAACTTCATCTGTTTAAAGCAACCATTATGGAATTAATTAACCTCCATACTCTCAAACTTTTGAGAATAGATCGGAATTAGGGTCATGGCTTCAACATAATGGTTAATCCAATCATACATTGTTTCATACTCTTTCCTCTCTGTGTCTTCCAAAGAGATCATGAACTGCGGCTTCTTTTGGCTTATCTTTATTGTTTCTTTTCTGAATTCATCCTCTTCGGAGCATACTTCTATTTCGATGATGATCACTGGCTTCATCCGTTTAACAATCTGGTGAGTTCTCCCTCGCCCGCATCACGGGCCTCAATCTTGATGCATGGGCTAAAAGAACCTCCACCAACTCGTTGCAAACGATTGGTGGGAGATCATTGAAGCAGAGGTGAATGGTCCCATTCTTATGATCTTTCAAAATCTTTAACTTAGCCTGTCACAACTTCTCTTGAAAGAACTGCTTTTTTAGGGGGAGCGTAGTAGGCAGTGTCTTCGTGAATGCCCACTTCATGTATTGAGAATGGCTAAAAGTCTCCCTTAATTTAATGCTCTTTTACATCTTTATAGTATTTGATGCATTGGTGAAGTGATGACGGCACCATATTGTACTCGTGAAGCCACGGTCGACCAAGCAGGGCATTGAACAAAGTGTCCACATCGATGTCTTAGAATTTTGCAGTTGTTACTAGACTCCAACTTTCATCTGCAGGGTAATAGATCCAATTGCTCTTTCTCCTTTCTGGTTGAATCCTCTTAACATTATCTTACCTGCAGTGAGCTCTAGTTCGTCGATGTTCAATTAAGCTAACGTCCAAGACCCATTATGTTAAGCAAAGCTCCAAGATCTACTAACACTCTAGAAAGTACAAATTTGCTAATGATGAAAGAAATGTGGAGCAGACGGTTGTAATCGGCAATACCGAGTAGCAATTTTTCATTGATGAAGGTTACCCCAGGCTGTCACTTCAAAGTACAAACTCCATCCGAGGATGTGTTAGCCAACTGTGCTAAGCAAATGTCCGAATCAAGTAAAACCTTGAACAGATTTTCTCTCATCTCCTTTGACAGGATCAGAGCGTCGTAAATGCTTAGTTTGGCTTACATTGTAATCCACTTTATCTAAATTTCAAATATCATTTCGAATATGTACTTCTTCCATTGCTGTAGGTAGTTCTTCTGGAGTAATCATCTATTTTTCTTTCTCAACTAGCTATCCTTGATGGTTGTACTGATGGCGGTGAAAATCTTTTTTGTCGACTTGCATCGCTATCAATTCTTGTATCATGTCAATGTCAAGGAGTCGCCACTCTCTTTCTCTATCTATCGCTCTAATTATTATTCTACATAGACTTATTGTCAAGTCTTTGGAGAATTTGAAGAAGGATTAATCTTGATAGAGATTAAGAGGAAAAGAGATCAAATGATAATCTCATAGAATAAATATTCAGTAATTACTGAAGTTTTTTGTATGAGAAATTCATATAAAGATCTAGGGTAACCAGAGAGGTCTTATAGGTGAAATAACTATCCTGAGTTCTTTAATCTCCTATAGGAGCAAGCTCCTATAGTTAATTACATCCTGAGTAATTAATGCTGCCTAGGAAAACTCCCGATTAAGGTTAACATTTATCCTCGAAAAAGTGTAAGTATTTCTGTGGCAGTGCGTTTCTGAAGAATTGATACTACTATAAAGTTTTGTTTATGTTGGGTGTATGTCGTTCCTTTGTGGTGTTTTGTTTTGTTGTTTAGGTGTCATGTCATGTGTCATGTCGGGATGTCGTAATTTGTATGTCATACTATTTTATGTCATGTGATCCCCGATAAATATATGTTCTTACAAATATGATATGAAAATTGGAAACGGCGCCAAAAACTTGGTCCCGCCCGGTAGATATATGTATGTGTGCCAAAAACTTGACTCCACACCAAATATATGTGATTTAGATATGACAATTATGATTTTATAATATGGGATACTACGTAAGTATACGTATCGTTTATCAAGTAATATAGGACTTTCTGATTAAGCCCCGAGATATCGAACCCACAGGGAAAATGTAAAATCTTTAAAGGAATTAGAGAAATTATCTTTTTACTTTCTTTGATTGTTTTCAAAAAAGTTTTCTTGATTTTGAAAAGTTTTGAAGGTTGATATGTCTTTTGAAATTTTCTTAATAAAATGCTAAACAAAAAATTAAAATTACAGTAACTAATAACGAGTGGATGTAAAATACTATTAACTAGAATATCTTTTTCTTTCCTTTCATGAAGTAGTAATAATTCTTAAAGTATTGTTGTGGAAGTATTCAAATTTTTGTTGTGACGATAGAAGCAAATGTGTTCTTTACCCTTACTTGGTTCTATAAAGAACATATGTTAATTTGAAATTTATATTATTTTGAACATGGTTAGGCAGGGAAGATAACAGTCTCTCACTCTAGAGTTTCGTCGATTCCCACCACCTGGGGGCTAACTTCTCATAAAAAAACTCAAAACTTCAAACCAAATTAGGGGGTTTTAGCCTGTCACTCTAAAATCCTCTAATTTTACTCCATTTCATAAAAATATCTTCTAATATTATATTTAATTATATGAACTACAGTTCTCACCCATATAATTACATGTGATTCCTACTAACTTTTATGAGACAATGATGCATTGGATCTTACATAATCTCAAGAAATTTTACAACTTAACAGGCCAAATTAAGAAGTAAACAAAGTTTTTAGAATCAATCTTCACAACTTCTTCCAGCTTTTAAACACTTATACTTTCCACAACAAATCTCTTTAAATTAATTACTTCTCCATTTAAGAAAGAAAAAGATAAAGTAAAGTACTCATAATGCATTGAGAAAATATAAAAAACACATTGATTTGAAATTAAAAAATAACGATTAGAAAAATAATAAACGAAAATAAGTATTAATAAACTAAATAAAAGTAAAAACTTATCTGAAAATCCTCTTCACAAGACTAAAGAAGTTCCTCTGAAACTTTGACTCTTCTCTAAACTACTCAGAGCAAGTCTCCCAACTCTGATGACTCAGAATACAGACTTCCGACTTCAATAAAAACTAAACTAAAAGAAAGAAAAGAAGTGGGAAGAAGAATACTTCACTCCAACCCTTTTCTCCTTTCTACTCTCTACTCCTACTCTAAAATAAAAACTCTTAAAAATGCAGTGGAAGAACAAAAGAAAAAAAAAATAAAGAACCCTTCAAAATGCAAAGGAAGTGTCTCTTAATCTTTCCTAAGACTCTCTTTAAATAGTAAACCAAAAGGTGTCTTGGTGTCTCTTAAAAATGTGTCAAGATTCGATGTATCTACCAAAGAACACACCCCTTCATTCAAACTTGCCACCCAAAGGAAGTTATGGACGTTACCACCATAAGTTGCATCCCATCCCCTTTGAAATTGGCGCCAAATCCATTTTAAATTCGATTTTTAACTGTGGCGGCTAAGAGTCGGCCCAACGGCGCTTAGTCGCCAGTGCCAAATTTTTTATTTTTCAATTTTTTTGCTCCAAATTTGATCTAATTTTGCTCCTTTCATCATGACCATCCATTTTCATCATACCTGCAAGAAAAACACAAAATACCTTCCATTAAAGTGCAATATCATTAAAAATAAGTATAAAAATGTGCATAAAAATACTATATATTTTAGGTGTATCAAAATCCCCCAAACTTAAAATGTTACTTGTCCTCAAGTGACAGTTAATCTCATAGAACATTTTAGCATGCAAATTATGTAATGCGTTTCTTAGGAAAGATAACAAAATTTTGTTCTAGAAATGGAATAGTCCAATTTAGAAATAATTTCGGTAATTAAAACCAACTTAAATTTTAGAAAGTTCTTAAGTAAAAGAAAATGATAAATACAAGTCTCTATCTAATTCAGAAATATTTGTAGATTTTTCAAAATACAGGATTCAAACATTTATTTTTCTCTCTTAAAAATCTTTATTTGAAAAATAATTTTACTTACTATGTTACAACTTTAAGCTTTAGATTTTCTCTGAACTTATATCTTAAACTTTAGGTATGAAACCAATTTTTGATTAGGCCATTAAATCCTCAAGCTTCTCCTCCCATTTCATATACTATATTTTTTATTTTTATTTATTTATTTATTTATTTATTTATTTATTTATTTTTAATAGGGCAAGGATTACTATATCTGGATAGACCTTTAATGATTTTGAATTCCATCCTTCCATTTAAAATAAAGATCAGATATACATCTTTCACTTAAAAATCATAATAATAGTATCTGAAAATTACTCTTCAATAAAAGAAATTTAAGCTTTGAAGAATAAAAGTCAAAACTTCTATTTATTCAAAAATACAAAACTTCTTACTAAAGATAGTTTAACTTTATTTAACACCTCTTTAGTAAGAAAATTTTAACTTTAAGTTTTTCATGATTACTATAAATTTTAACTAAATTCTTTTATTCATTTTTATATTCAAAATTTTGTTCCCCTAATATAACTTCATGTACATAATAGTTCTCAATCAAAAATAAGATTTATTTTTAAGTATTCTTGAGAATCAAATAAAATTTTAGGTTTTTGAAAATCTTTGTTTTTTTAAAATCCCCCACCCCCAAACTTTAAATTTTTAATTAAGATAAAACATTTAAGTATGAGAAATGATACATGGGTGAGAAATAAAAACTTACATATCATGCTTGCAGGAATTTTTAATATCCTAATATGCAAGTATAACAATTTAAATACAGGAGTAAAATGAAATCAAATTTAGTTTTTTAAAACATTTTTCTTTTTTTTAATAATAAGAAAAGTAAAAATTTCAGAAGACTTCTACAGTAGTGGAGGTTTTCAAAGCAAATACACACCAACTAAAATAACACACTAATACAGATAACAGATCATAGTGGAATTTGAAGAATTTTAAACATGTATTTTTCCTAAGTAGATGTTCCTAATAATGGTTTATAATTTCCTAACAATTTTTTTTTTAAATTAAAAATGCACACTACTAAAAACTCTTACATAACATACACATAAAAACATTTACTATTATATACTACCACACATCAACATATAATTCCACAATAAAACAACATCAATACTTGAATATGCATAACACATAAACAGTACAACTACAACCTGCATACTATTAAGGTTCACATCACAACACAATCATCAAACAAAATACTAGATAAAGTACACAGTGACACAACACATCAATACAACAACTAAAACAAACAATATACATCTACTCTTCATCCTCATCATCATCATCATCTTGCTCGTTCCAATCTCTGGATGGCACATAAGGTATATAGAATGGATGAGGTGGCATCTCAGCACACTGATCTCCTCTAATCAGTCTATCCAAATATTGCTGATAATTCTTCTTATATTCATCATGTTTTACAATATATCTCTCAACATTATCCAGCTTACCATCCATATCTCTCACATGCTCTCGAGTAAGACTCACTTTTTTCAAAATCTTTCTTAATAAACCAGTCTGTGAATCAGTAGATGATGAAGCACGTGAAGTAGTAGCACAAGAAGTAGAAGCAGCAGAAGCCCTACTAAATCCTCCTCTCCAACCAAACTTTGAATGTACAGTGTAAGTTCCAACGTTTACACTGGCAATTGGTCTCAATGGCTGAAGTACCTATTCCCAGGTTTCAAATTTCACTCCAAATCTTTCACATAGTCAATGAATTAAGGAAGGAAATCCCATACCTACAATCGTGGTTGATCTAGCACAGTTCAAAACATAATCATAAATTATCCCTCCAATATCAATAGGCTTCCCATGCTAAATACAATGGTTCAACACCGCTCTTTCTCTCGTCACTTCACTGGTATGACTTAAAGGTAACAACTTAGATGAGATAAAATAATGCCATGCCTTAGAAATGGCATTTAATTTGGAAGCAGGAAAGTTCACTCTTCTATCATTTGTAATTTTCCATAACCCTCTTCCATCAGTCAGATATTCCATAATCTCATCTAATTCTCCTTCCGAAGGATGATACTTAGAATAAAAACATAACATATCAGGAGGTAGTTCATAAAAGGTATTGATTGCACCTGAAGAGAAGTTTACTTCATGCCTCCTAACATCACCTAATTTTACTCTACAGCAGGTAAATTTGCATAAAATTCTCTTACCACAGAAACAACAACAACAACGAAGAAGCAACAGTAATTCTGCCAGTTTCTTCTTGCAATCATATCTTCAATCACCTCTCCTGGCTTACTAAACACTCGCTCAAAAATCATCTTACTTGATTTCAATGCTGTCGGCATATTTTTTTAGGTTATGTGTGTTTTGTTTCGAAAAGAGGTCGCCTACAGAAATTGTCGGCGAATTTTAATTTAATTTAAATAAATAATTTGAAAAGTAATATTTTATTTTGAAAATAATTTTAAATTTGAAAATTTTAAGATATGAAATCAAACTGATCTCACATCCCGAATAGTTTATATAAACGAGCGCCACACCACAAACCGTGTATCTATCCCGAAGAATAGAAACACTGCTTGATGATGGGGCTCGATTAAATAAACTAGGAGATTTGTGACATCCGTTTGGTCTGCGAACCAATTTTATAAGCCGATAAGTTCCCCTGCTTAATATAAATGAATTAAGCGAGGTTTATATTACTCGGGTTCTTAAAATTCCCTATAAGGGCAAGCCCCTATAGTTAATTACATCTTAAGTGACGGGAATCACCTAAGAAAACTCTCGATAATAATCGGTAGTTACGCTCTCAAGAATTTCGAGGTTTAAGTTTTCGAGGATTGAGTTTTGGAATTTCAATTGGAGATGGATCAAATTTGAAACATTTTGTTTTGGGAATTCAAAGGAAGAAGGGTAGGAGAAATCACGGATTCGAAGCGAACTTCGGTAATTTCCGACTATCCTATTGTTTGGCTTGGATTTAGGAAAACCCTAATGTTTATTTAGTATTTTGATCTTGCCAATTTTAATTAGTTAGGACTTATATCTGTATGATAAAATCATACAAATAGCCTTGAAGATGTGAGGGTCTATGTCGTATCGGACGACTACCTCGGAGTCCTAAGACCGATTAGGGCTTAATTTACATGACATAATCATGCAAATGCCTAACGAAGAGTTGAGGATTTATGTTGCACTAGAGCAAGCTACCTCGAAGTCCTATGGCTTGGTTATTTAGTTCTAAGGAAAGTTTTGTTGAAGTAGATTCGGGTTTTGCGACGACGATGGCCGTCTTGCCCACCATGCTCCGAGCTCCTTGTCGTTGCAGAGGTTTAGTTTTAGAAGTCATAAATCGGGAGATGAGAGAAGTGTTTGGTTTTAGAGAAAGTCTTAATTTCCATGTGTCTTTAATATTTTAGTTAAAACAAATCTTAAAGTTGATTATAACAACACAGGTTAAGATCCCACGGTTCCATCCTTCCGGCATCGTTATTTTTATCCGATTCACTTAGTCCGGATGAATTTGCTAAACTCAATCGAATGAGTTCCACACTTTCATTTAGACCGTGGGAAATCCCGTTAGCAACACGTAGGGTACATCATCCGAGGTATTTCCGATCATCCAACAAGACGTTTTAATTTAGTTGTAGTTGTAGTTTTGTTGTTCGTTTGTGATTAAATTTTGAGTTGTTTTATATTTTGAATGTTGTGGCGGTGAATTTTATCTTGTAGTGTCTTTTAATTTAGTTATGGGTTTCAGTTTTGGTTTACGTCCTAAAGGTGTAGGTTTTCATGCAACTGTTGTTTATCATGCAAAAAGAGTAAAGTGCAACACGAGTAAATGAATTGCAGGTAAGATAAATTGCAATAAAATAAAAGCGTACTCGGAGGGTCTTCCCGTCATCCCAAGCTGCACTTAAAATACAATTTAGAGCATTTAAGCATTTATAGCAATTTCCTAGAGTAAAGCTAAGGGAAGGGTTATGGTTTTCTACCAAAATCCTAATCCTATAGCTAGTCATTTCCTATGACGTCTAGGTTCTTGTATTTTAGTTTGAGGACGATTTTCTTCATCAAAGAACAACTAAGTTCAATTGTTCTTATAAATATCCTATCATATTGAAGAAGTGCTTAAGACGAATCTTAAACATCTTTTCAATATTTCTAGGATTGTTTTAAGTCCAAATGAATTTAATTACACAAAATGAATTAATCGTCCGAGAGTTTAAGTTTTGTTGTCTTGCTCAGTGAACTTAGGACATTTGAATATCCTTATGAGTGAAATGACATTTCATTTGATACTCCATTTAGGAGTTATAATAGTAAAAGCTCCTAAGGGCAAAATGATATTTAATGATTTGTGATTCAAATTTAAGTTCAATTTGATGATTTAAGTTTGGAATAGTGTTCAAGTTATTTTAGATTTATTTTTGAGTTCTTCATGTCTTAGGTGATGTTATTTTTAATTCAATTTAATTTAACTTTAATTTAATTTAATTTGGTTTAGTTTCAATTTTAATTTAATTTGATATATTTAATTTAATTTAATTTTAATTTTAACTTGGTTTTATTTTAATTTAATTTAATTTAATTTAATTTAATATGTTTTAATTTAATTTAATTTAATTTAATTTAATATGATTTAATTTAATTTAATTTAATTTAATTTCATTTAATTCAATTTAATTTGATTTAATTTGATTTAATTTAATATGTTTTAATTTAATTTAATTTAATTTAATTTAATTTAATTTTATTTTTAATTTTAATTTAATATTTTATTTTTTTATGTTTTAAAGATGATTTAATTTTAATTGTTAAAGTATTAATTTAATTGAAATTTTAAAAGGATTTAATTTAAATAATTTAACTTTAATTTACTTTAATGATTAAGTCTTTTAGAATTTTAAATCTTAAATTTGGGTTATCATTTTAATTAGGACTTAAATATTATTGAGATGATTAATTTAGGGATTCTTAAATTAAAGAACAAATCTCTTCCTAATAATATCCCTATTTTAATAATTCTAATTTTTCATTCTTCCAAATTTAATTAATTACTTAATTAAGGTTTATTTTAATTATTTTTAAATTGCTTAGTAGGTTTTTACCCTTTAATTATTTAAATTTCAATCATCCAAATCAGATTAAGATCAAATATTTTACCTTTTCATTTTATTAAGCCTAAAGTTTTAATTAAGGGTAAAAATTTTAATTACCATTTTGCCCTTCAAGCTTAATAATTTCATAACTCATTAAATTGAGCTTAAATGAACTTGAAATTTTTATTTGACTTCACTCATATATCAATGAAGACATTAGAGGAGAAAATGTGATTTTTCTGTATTTAATTTATTTATATAATTATTTTTGGTGGAAAATAAGGATTTCCAAGGAAAATTTAATAATATGACCAAGGGAAAGTTTCTGTCCTTAAGAAAATTATGGGACATTCCTAATGACCAGAGGACCACTTGGACCAATTTTTGTGATTTTTTGAATTATATTTTATTTATTAGAATTATTTTAAGTTCGGAGTATTAATTAGTTTAAAAATAGAATATAAGTTGAAAAATGAAATTTATAATTTTTAAAATTCTCTCTGATATCAAGGATTCCAAAGAACTAAATTTTACAATTTTCTGATTTTTCTTTGATTTATTAGAATTATTTTGGTGGAAATGCTAGAAAATACATTTTTAATTTTAAAATTACCCTAGGGCTTTAAAATTTAATAACTCATCATAGAGACCTAGGAAAAATATGGGATTTGTTCCTAAGTGATTAGAATTCAAAATGTGACATTTTGGTGAATTTTATTATTCTTGTGATTTTTATTATTTTATTAATTATTAAAATATTAAAATAATGCAAAAAATCAACTTTTTTAGAAAATTGAAATTTTAATTTTCTTAAATTCCCCTAATATCAGAGAGGCTCCAAAACCAATTTGGTGAATTTTTGAAAAGTATTTTGAAAGTTATGAATTTTCAAAGTTTAAAATGACTAAATGGCTTAATCAACCCATTTAGTAAGGCTAACCAAGTCCAATTGACTTCGAACTTTTGTGGTGGTTTCCTCTGATCCTAAAGGTCAGTGGAGAATTGATTTCAAGTCAATTTGATCTATGGTTAACTCTATTTAATTAAAGTTCAATTTTGGGTATTTAGGCCAATTAGGGTTAATCTGAGTGAATTAACTCAAGTCTTATTTTTCCTAGGGTTCTCTGGTCATAAGGAACTTTACCAAATTTTCCTAGAATTTATTTCACAACATGCTAATTTTTGGAATTAAAATACTCAAAACAGCAACATGCATTTGAAAAATCAATAACTTTTCACAGAGATGGCCTCTGACCTTGGAAAATTCGGGGAATGTTCCCAAGTTCGAGGCTTCAAAAGCCCTATGGTCTCATGCCATGGTGAATTGTATGAATGCATGGAGAATTAAAACAATGCAGGGAGTAAATAATTAATTAAAAATAAAGTACTTGGACAAAATTAATTAATTTCTTTTGCACATTATTCTCCTCTGTTCATCTGAGCAAGAGGGTATTTTTATTTTATTTTTGTGATTTTTCTACACAAAGATATGCATTTTTGAAGTTATGGGTATTTAATAAATAAGAAAAAATCCCTATTTTCCTACTTATCCACGCGGCGCCGCGTCAACCTCGGCAGCTCCGAATCGACACGCGTCGCTCCCTGATTCGGCGCCGCCATCTGACTCGGCTGTCCGGGGCCCCGCGGTTCACGTACCATCTGCCGGTCCGACGCAATCCGAGCCGTCCATCCGATACACGCGCGATCCGACGGTTCCTGGTCATCGTCTACGACTGGTGCGATCCCGTGACCGTCCACACTCTAACCCTAAGAACTCACTCGATTCTCAACGGATTTTCGTGTTCTTATGCTCTATGGATTCGTCTTGAAGAGACGAACACATCCATATGGTGAACATGCTATGAAATCAAGCCAATCAAAATGGAGAATCGGTCGAAGCTCGGGCGAAGAGGGAGTTCATACCTTTGCTCGGAGAAGTGAAGCTTCGATCTGAGGGTTGTGTCACGTTCGATTGGGTCCAAGCAAGCTCCAGATGAAGTCCCTTGGCTTGGTGAATTGTCTAGGTATGATTTCCACCAGAGCCGATCACAACCTTTGGAGTCTGGAACAACTGGGTGGCCTGGAGAGGGGGCTTTCCTCTGGAAAACTTCTTCTCTTGGCTTGGTGAAGGTGTAGGTGAGTGTAATTTGATTTTGGTGAAGGATTCGGGAATGTCCTGTTCGGCACGAGAATTGAGCTCCAAAATTGAGCTCGATCGATGGGGATTAGAGCGGGGAGAACGGTGGGGATCAATTGCTCTAAGTCCGGAGGGGAGTGAGGAGTGATTTTGGCGAGTTTTGGTATGGTCCGGTTCAACACCTCTTTTGGCCGAGAGGGTGAGGGGTTTAAATAGGAGAGGTCGGAGGGCCTCCCGGGGGAGTTTAAGGCTGGGGATCAAGCTGCTCAGTGAGGAGAAGAAGAGCTATGCTCGTCCATTTGGGTTGAGACAAGTCGGCGAGGGAGAATTGAATTTTTGGCTCCTCTCAATGTTTCGGCCATGGTGTTTTCCGTGCGGCTGGTGGCTGGGCCGGCAGAGTCGAGTCACCCTCAAGCTCAGGGAGGTCAGGGGTTGAAGTTAGTGAATTCAATTGAAGCCTTACATGTGTAAAGTGGCTGGATCAAAATGGCATGGGGAGGTGGCTTCTTTTGCACTTGGTTTGGTCAACCCATTGAAAATGGGCTTGGTTCACCTCCCCATGGTTGATTTGGGCTGAGGTCACCATCCATGAATATTTTGATTAATCATGGATTAAGGTGAAGCATTAAAAGGGTTAAAACCTTTTTAAGGGGGCTTAAAAGAGGTTCCTCCTTTTGCCATTAATGGCTTGATCACATGTCAAACCTTCCATGGCTTCATGTGGCTTGTTCATGGCTTGCATTTGGCTCCATTTGGCTTGGGAAAAGTTTAGTCAATTTCATGGAAATAGAATTTAGGAATTTTGGTATTTTAGGGGTGATTTGGCATGAGGCTTGATTTGGAATTATTTGATGATGTGATTAGAACTTAGGGAATGGCTTTGATTAAGTGGATGGCAAATGGAAATGTCATGTGGGCTTTAGGGTGGATTTTGGGCTCTTTGAAATGGTTTTAGATGGGCTTTTAAAATGGTTTAAGGAATGGGCCTTTTAAGTTTAAAAATGAATTTATGAATGGAAATTTTGTAAAGAGGTTGGGCCAAATAATTGTTGAATTTGGTTTAGAGATGTGTCATGAGTGGTTTGGAGTCAATTTGGTGTGATTTTGACTTGAATGGGTTTGAATTTGGGTTTATTTGGTAAGTGGACCAATGTAGGTCAAATTGGGTTAACTTGGGCCAATGTTGGGCTAGAGTTGAAATTGATGTAAAATAAATGTTGGGAAATGTTTATGGGAGTGTTTCAAAGAGGTTTTGGCTTTGGTTGGGTTTTGATTTTGGGGTTTGGGTCTTTTTGGGTTAGGTTTGGGTTTAGGCCAAAATTGGGCTTTTTGATTTTGGGTTGAATTTGAGTGGGGTTTGGGTCAAAATCTTGGGAAAATCATGTTAGTGTTTTGTTTATGGGGATGTTAAGGAAGGTTTAGAAAAGATTTGGGGTTAATTGGAGTTGAATTGGGTGAGTTTGGGCTAAGTTTGGGTCATGGGTCCAAATTGGGCTTTAAGGCCAAAAGTGAAATTGGATCCCAATGCCAATCAAATTGGGCTTGGATTTGGTCTAGATTGGTGTTGGGGATGTTGAATTGAAGTTTAGAATTGAATTGGACCAGAATTTGGGTCAATTGGGTAGGTTTAGTTTGACATTGGGTTTACTTTGGGTTAAAATGGGTCAAATTGGGGGTTTTGATAAAAGTGGGGTAAATTGACAAAATTGGCCTATGGTGTAGTTGGACAAAATGAAATTGGGAATATTTGGGATTTTCTGGAATTTTCTGGGAATTTTCTGAATTTTTGGATTTTTTTGGCTAAGAGGGGTATTTTGGGTATTTGGAGGGTATTGGGAGGTATTTTTGGAATTTTGGTATTTTTGGGTATGGATGATCAATTTGATTGGTGTGGGAATATTTAGGATTGATTTTGGAGAATTTTGGGTAGTTTAGGTGGTTTTGCAAGTTTTGGAGGGTTTCAAGGGTTTTGGGTAGGCTAGGTGGGTGTAGGGTCCCGGGGGTCAAAAATTGAAAATTTGGAAAATTGAAGATTGGGTGAATGTAAGTGGAATGAAATCATTTTTGTTGAGCCATGAAGCCATATCAAGTCCACATGAGCCATGAAGGGACTCATTTGAGGCATCCAGCTATGTTGTTCCTAACCCTCTTAGCCGAGGGCTTAGGGGTTAAGGACCATCCATGTGAACCACTCGCATGAGTCGGGGAGGTCAAATTGGGTATGGGTGTGTTTTTAGGAGGTGTGTGAAAGTGTAGTGTATAGGTGTAGTGTGTGTTTAAGTCAGCCCCTTCACCGAGACCGAGGCCACCGCAGGCGGTCCTAAGGCCAAAGAGTCCCATAGGAACTCATCTTTTAAACTTCCACATTTGATCTCGACCCTCCAGGTGATTAGGGGTCTACAATCAAGTTTGTGGAGTTTGCGGGGAGTTAAGAAGTGGTTTGAATTTCTAAGTGGTGGGTCCCAATTCTAATCCTCTAGGATAGTCGAAGGAAAAGCCTAAGGCTAGATCCTAAGTACTAAAGAGAAGAAGAGAAGACCTCATCGAAAATGAGGTCAACAAATGGACCCCAATAGGTGTAGTGTGCTAACCAAGCACACCGCACGTATTGGCGTTGACCGAAAAGATCAACAAAACCAACACGGATGTCCAAGTGACAAACTTAGGACGAAGTAGAAGAGTTTCACTGGGGAGTGTCGAGTATATCTCTAGGACCTGGAGATTCCGAACTCTCGGCAGGGAAAGGAAAAGGAGGTGAATCCCAAATCACATGATGCGGGGAATTCAATTTAGATTTTCGTTTTGTTTTAGTTTAAGTTTTGATGTGTAAGTTTAGATTTTGAGTTTTAATTTAGATTGAAGTTTAGTTTAAAATCAATTTGAGAAAATTTGGATCTGAAGTTTGGATTCGAAACGAGGTTCCAATCCCGGGATTGCAAGGAAAACCGGAATCGGGGTACCAGCCGCATAATGAGAATCGGAGTTTAAGTGTTGATTGAAAAGGATGAGAATCAGAATTTAGGTACTGATCTCGAAAGTTTAATGAGAATTGAAACGGAGTTTCAACCTCGAAAGTTTAAGGAGAACTGGAATCTGGTTCCGGCCTCGAAGGTTTAATGAGAATTGGAAACTAGTTCCAATCTCGAAGGTCTAAAGAGAACCGAAATCTGGTTCCGGCCTCGAAGGTTTAATGAGAATTGGAAACTGGTTCCAATCTCGAAGGTTTAAAGAGAAATGGAAACTGGTTCCAATCTCGAAGGTTTAAAGAGAATTGGAAATGGATTCCAATCTCGAAGGTCTAAAGAGAAATGGAAACTGGTTCCAATCTCAAAGGTTTAAAGAGAATTAGAAATGGATTCCAATCTCGGAAGTCTAAAGAGAAATGGAATCTGGTTCCAATCTCAAAGGTTTAAAGAGAATTGGAAATGGATTCCAATCTCGGAAGTTTAAAGAGAATTGGAAATGGATTCCAATCTCGAAGGTCTAAAGAGAAATGGAAACTGGTTCCAATCTCGAAGGTCTAAAGAGAAATGGAAACTGGTTCCAATCTCAAAGGTTTAAAGAGAATTGGAAATGGATTCCAATCTCGGAAGTCTAAAGAGAAATGGAAACTGGTTCCAATCTCAAAGGTTTAAAGAGAATTGGAAATGGATTCCAATCTCGGAAGTTTAAAGAGAATTGGAAATGGATTCCAATCTCGAAGGTCTAATGAGAATTGGAAATGGATTCCAATCTCGGAAGTCTAAAGAGAAATGGAAACTGGTTCCAATCTCAAAGGTCTAAAGAGAAAAGGAAACTGGTTCCAATCTCAAAGGTTTAAAGAGAATTGGAAATGGATTCCAATCTCGGAAGTTTAAAGAGAATTGGAAATGGATTCCAATCTCGAAGGTCTAAAGAGAAATGGAAACTGGTTCCAATCTCGAAGGTCTAAAGAGAAATGGAAACTGGTTCCAATCTCGAAGGTTTAAAGAGAATTGGAAATGGATTCCAATCTCGGAAGTTTAAAGAGAATTGGAAATGGATTCCAATCTCGAAGGTCTAAAGAGAAATGGAAACTGGTTCCAATCTCAAAGGTCTAAAGAGAAATGGAAACTGGTTCCAATCTCAAAGGTTTAAAGAAAATTGGAAATGGATTCCAATCTCGAAAGTTTAAAGAGAATTGGAAATGGATTCCAATCTCGAAGGTCTAAAGAGAAATGGAAACTGGTTCCAATCTCAAAGGTCTAAAGAGAAATGGAAACTGGTTCCAATCTCAAAGGTTTAAAGAGAATTGGAAATGGATTCCAATCTCGGAAGTTTATTTGTGTGAAGAGGGATCTAGTCCCATGTCATCAGAACCAAATCGAACAAAGTTCGTGGCTCCGTGTCAATAGACCTAGTCGATCTCCATACGGGAAGAAAAGGTAGGCCACAAAAGTCGAAATGATTTTGATGTGACGAAAAAGGTTTAGGGTTCGAAATTGAAGTGTGGGTCTCTTGTGAGGAAGAGTTGTCCTGACGAGAGAATTTCAAAGCTTCTTGAGATAAATCTCGATTTGGGGTTGATTTGAAAATGCTTGAAAAGATGAATTTAGAGTGGGATCCGATTTGAAATTCATTTTCATTTTGTTTGTCCTTTAACTTTCCAAAATTTTTTAGCTGTGTAGTTAATGTTCATGTGAATTTCATTTAGCGTTCACGTGGATTTTGAAGTTATTTTTATGTTTGGATTTTTTTTAAGGAAAAATAATTCTCATTTATTATTTATATTTTTATTTTCTCTTCTTTTTTTTTATATCTTATTTTGTTTTATTATTATTATTATTTTTTTTCTTCTGTTCTTTGTTCGAAGTTCGTTTAACTTTAATGGCGTTTCCCAGTCAATTTGCACAAAAGAGGTGAAGGCCAAAATTGTGACATGGTCACTTTCATTCCAATCATGTTGAAGATACATCATATAACTCGATATGGAATACATCTCATACAATCCATGTAGACTCAAAACGGACTATATTTGGTCTTTGTCGATCCATCCAAAAAGGTATCTGTCAAAAATCCATGTCTGAATAGCGAGGTACATGGTCATTAACATCACCTTCCAAGCCATCCTTGGCAAGGATGCCGTATGGATGTACGTTGGAGGTGTGATATTTTCCATGCAACTCACAGCTCGTAAGGTCGGAGGCTCTCTAGCTCCGAGTCTGCACTGGAAGTGGTAAGGTGCTTTCTTGTCGTCCATTCTTCGAAAGTAAGCGAGATTCGCTTCATCGGTACTCCTGGTATGCAATGTTTAGCGACGTACGCTCCCTTGCCCTTCGGTATCATGACGGAACCTACCGGTAATGGTATCTTTATTGGCCCTCGGAACTCACCTGGGCCTGCTATCCGGAGGTCAGATCCGAACATGATATTACACTCATTCAGAAAAGAAACTGTGCAGAAAGGTCTAACAAAGTCGTGATGATCTATGTGCGGGGGAATGCAGTCACCCTTCTTGTAAATGTTAATGATGCAACTGTTGGGTATGCAATCTGCTGGCAGTACCCTCCATGTTATCATTCTTTTTACCATCCTTTTAATGACTAATGGCATTGGATCCACCTGGCCATGACGGAGTATCCCTGGTGGGTTTCCCTTCCTGTCTTATGCGAAGTTGTAGCAGCATCCACATTGTATTGTAATTCTCCCCTTCCACGGCATCCATCTCCGGGGTTCGAGTAAGTGTTTTCTCTTAAGCGACCTGCTCGGCCCATCTTTTTC
This sequence comes from Papilionanthe hookeriana x Papilionanthe teres, assembly GCA_022702705.1. Taxonomy (NCBI): domain Eukaryota; kingdom Viridiplantae; phylum Streptophyta; class Magnoliopsida; order Asparagales; family Orchidaceae; genus Papilionanthe; species Papilionanthe hookeriana x Papilionanthe teres. The sequence goes on along the minus strand of CM040427.1, from coordinate 93,427,192 downwards.
AAATCCCGGATGCGATCCACGATTTGTTGTTGCTCGTATTCGAGAACACGTCCGTATGTAGCTCGAGGCCTTCTAGTATATTGATCCTCCCTGCCTGCGATTCTCTCGAAGTATTCAAAAGTTTTCTTCGGACATTACGTATCCTTTCTAACTCGTATTCCGGAATAATTTGCAAATGACGAGGCACTGGTGACGTCCTGTGGGATATATGGCTCAATCCCTTCACGCTCTCCTGCATACCTCGGCTCCTCGGGGGTGATGTCCATCGGGACATCCTCCGGGGTTGCTTCTGCAACAAGGTCATGCATTACTGGTGACTTTATCTGGTGGCGTAGTAGCCTTCTTTCTTCTGTTCTTCTTGAGATTTCTCTGGTTTCTTCTGTCATCCTGGGAGCTGGTCTCCTTTCTTCAGGTTCCTGGCGAACCGGTATCCTCGAAGTGTATGTACTGGCAGTAGCAACCGCCTCGTCGCGCTGGTCCGCTGCTAATTTAGTTAACATCTTGCGGATACGACGATTTTTATTTCTTCGTTGAGTTGCTGTGAGAGTAGCTCTTCGTACTTCCTGAGTTTCTGTGGGCGTGGCGCTGACAAGTCCGCCTTCGCCGTAGCGACTACGGATTTGATCCTCTTGTCCTCTTCGGTGTTTATTTTTCTTTTCTTACTGCTCGGATTGGTGGCTTGGGCCACCCACTTTCATTATCGTCCGACCGGGGCGGTTCCTCTCGGTCAATCGGGACCCGGTCACTTTCCTCGTATTGCGAGCCCGTCGGTGCGAAGTCCGAGTCAATCTCTATTATCGCTCCATCTTTCACCCTCTTTTCATCGAGTACAAGGCTTATGCCATTTCTAAAGTTCAGGACCAACCGCCCGTTCGACATTTCCCTGCGAAAAGACAAGGGAAAGGATCAGGGGCTGCACTAAGAACAAGAACATTAAGAAAATGTTTATTAAAGACAGTTTTTTTGTTCATTTTATATTTTTAAATTCAACAGGAATGAAGTGGGATAAGATCAGGAAAGAGATTTTGATTTGGAAGAGAGAAAAATAAGGAAAACTTTATTATCATTATTTTATTTATTTTAGCACATTTTTTTATTATTTTGGGTTCGGACCCAATCATAAGTAATTACTTCACCCGTGCTTCTAGGGATGGAAAATTCATTCCTTCGAAACATCAGGTAGCGTAATACTTTTTTAAGTATCGTCCATTGATCGGAAGCATATGTCGTTCTCCTTGGCAATTCACTAACTGGTAGAAGCCTCCTGAGTAGACTGCCTCAACTACAAACGGTCCCTCCCAAGTGGGTTCAAATTTTCCTCCTATCTTGCGGTGTGCAAGAATAGGTCTTTTGAGAACGAGAACTAAGTCACCAACTTTGAAGGTTCTTGGGCGGACCAGTTTGTCATGGGCTTGAACCATCTTAGCTTGGTATAGTTCTAAATTCTGCTGCGCCGCAAGTCTTTTCCCTTCCAGGCTTTCCAATTCTTCTAGTCGTAATTTGGCATTCTCTTCGTCTTGATTTTGTTTGCAACTGCAATTACGAGTAAAGGAAGGCTGGAGCTCTAAGGGTAACATCGCCTCGGACCCATACGCCGGAGCGTAAGGCGTAGCTTGAGTAGGAGTTCGAAGGTTGTCCGGTAGGCCCATAAGGCTTCTAATAACTTCTCGTGCCAATTTCTCTTATTGTCGTCTAAAGTCTTCTTTAAAATTTGAACGAGAGTTTTATTAAAAGCCTCAGCAAGGCCGTTTGCTCTCGGGTAGTAAATTGTTGAATATCGTCAGTCGATTCCATGTCTCCTGACAAAATTGTTGATTTGCGTGCTTCTGAATGCTGACCCATTATCCGAGATGATCCTGCGCGGCACCCGAAACGGTAGACAACTTGGTTCTTGAAAAATTGTAGCACGTGATGTGCTTTCACTTCTCTGAGTGGAACTGTTTCTGCCTACTTGGAAAAGTAATCTGTAGCCGCAAGAATGAAGCGATGTCCTTTTGACGACGGTGGTTCTATTGGACCCACTATATCCGTGCCCCAACATTCGAATGGCCACGACGCAATTGTCGGATGTAGCACATTTGGAGGTTGGTGTAGAACCACTCCGTGCACTTGGCACCGGTGACGGCTCTTGGCGATTTTCATGCAGTCGGTCATCATCGAGGGCCGGTAGTACCCTAGTCTTTTAATTTTCATTTTCATCTTCGGACTCGACTGGTGAGCGCCACAGAGTCCTGAATGTACCTCTTTAATAATTTCACGGGCCTCGGACCCGCTTAGGCACCTTAGCCACATTTGATCAAAAGACCTTCTGTATAATGTATTGTTTATTAATGCGTAGGACAGAGTTCTTTTCTTGATCTGGTGGGCTAACGACCTATCGTCTGGTAGTTTTCCTGTTTGCAGGTAATCCATTAATGGCTGTCGCCAATCTTCTGTGTTTTCTGTCACTGCTGCAACTGATCCTTTTTCTTTTTCTGATTTGTGTATTGTGTCTATGTCGAGTCGTGATAGGACCCGACGTCCGTGAGCCGACACTTCCATCGATTCATCTTGCAAACGGGCAAATTCTTTTGCGAGACGGGCTAGCGCATCCGCTAAAACGTTTTCTTTTCGGGAATTTTGTAGATTGTCACATTCGGAATCGTTCCAACAATTCGTATGGCATACTTGGAAGTATTGCTCGAGTCTTGGTTTTAAAATTCTGTATTGTCCGGCGATTTGTTGAATGATTAACTGCGAATCCCCGTAGATGTTGATGTCTGTTATACCCATTTGAATAGTTAATTCCAGTCCTGTTATGAGGGCTTCGTATTCTGCTTCGTTATTTGTACACGGCTCTGTCAAGTGGTAGGAATATCTTAACATCCCCCGCTCCGGTGTTATAAAGATTAGTCCGATCCCTGCCTTACCGGGTACTATCACTTGCGATTCTTCGTCCTTGTGTGCTGAAGATGCTCCGTCGAAATACAATTCCCAACGTCGATCATCAGGGTCTTCTAAGCTCATTATTTGTTCATCTGGCAAGTCGTCATTGAGAGGAGATTCTGCCGGCAAAGGGTGTGCTGCGAGGAAGTCTGCTAGGACTTGTCCCTTTACGGCACGAAGAGGCACGAAAGTTATATCAAATTGCAATAATATCATTGACCATCTGGCAAGTCTGCCGGAAAGCGTTGGGCGGGTCATCAAGTATTGCAATGGATTAAATTTCGAAATCAGGTTGACCTTATGAGAAAGCATGTAATGCCTAAGCTTTTGAGCGGCGAAGATCAGGGCCAAACAATGCTTTTCAATTGCGGGATACCTTATTTCCGTCGGCGATAAACGACGGCTTAGGTAATAAAGAGCATTTTCTTTACCCTCATCATTGACTCAGGCTAACGAGGCTCCGAGAGAGTCGTCTAAAGCCGCGGTATAAAGTATTAGCGGTCTACACGAGGCCAGGGCTGCTAAGACGGGAGGTGTCATTAAATATTGTTTAATGTCCTCGAAGGCCCTACGGCATTTCTCTTCCCAAATAAATTTGGCATCCTTTTTAACTAGTGCCGAGAAAGGCTGACACCTACCGACAAGTTTGAGATAAAGCGTCGAAGATATGCCGGCTTCCCTTGAAAAGATCGTAGTTGTTTTAAGGTTCACGGGAGGTGGCATTTCTAAGATAGCTTTAATCTTTTCCGAGTCGATTTCAATTCCGCGATGTCGGACAACGAATCCTAAGAATTTCCCGGAGGTGAGGCCGAAGGCGCATTTTAAGGGATTCATCTTAAGGTTAAATTGTCTTAATCGTTCGAAAATAATTCTCAAATCATACAGGTGGTTTTCCTTTACTTTGCTCTTGATGACCACATCGTCCACGTAGCATTCGACTTGATTGGGGATGAGATCATCAAAAATTCTTGTCATCGCTCTCCGGTAGGTTGCTCTGCGTTCTTCGGTCCGAATGGCATCACTGTGTAGCAATATACTCCGATCGGCGTTCGAATGTCGTATGTTTTTCATCTTCTGGAGCCATTTTTATTTGATTGTATCCTGAAGATCCATCCATGAATGAGAATATTTCATGTGTTGAAGCAATGTCGATCATTAATTCTGGGATCGGTAGAGGAAATTCATCTTTCGGACATGCCTTGTTTAAATCTACGAAATCCACACAAATTCCGATCCGACCATTCTTCTTCCCGATCGGTACCACATTGGCTAACCAAGTCGGGTATTGTTCTTCACGGACAAATTTAGCATCTATTAGCTTTTTAACTTCGACTATGACTTGTTGTTCGATTTCTAGACGCATTCTTACGGGACCTTGTCTCAGCTGGAACGAAGTAGGATCCACTCCTAGCTTATGGACTGCGACCTCTGGAGCTAAACCCGGCATCTCATCGTAGCTCCAAGCAAAACAGTCTTTAAATTCCATTAATAACTTGATTATTTCTTCGGAGTCTTCTTTATTGAGTAAGGAGCTAACAAAGGTAGGTCTAGGTTCTTCGCTAGTACCTAAGTTAACTTCCTTTAACTCATCTATTGTAGATTTGATCTCTTCTTCGAATTCTAGTGGAGCATTTCCAATTTGTAAATCTTCAAGTTCTTCTGTAGTTTCCATGCAGTTTTCATTAGACTCGCAGGTGACAACCAAGCAAAATTCGGTGTCGTCAGTCGATCCTACCGTGCCGAATCCGAGACCATGTTTTGAATTGGGTGGACGACCGGAGTTATTCCATAAATTTTCAAAATGTTGTGATCGACCTTTTGTCCATTGTCGAGGTAAGAAACCACGCCGAATTAAATTTTGAACACGGGGAGAGTACCACTCAAAAGGCAATTCCATTAATTCGATGAAGTAGCATCTTCAAATTGTACATTATTTTCAGCTTTGGAGGAAGGAGCACCACGGTAGAATTTGATGGGCTTTGCACCACCGCTACGTACCTCTTTGACCTCCATACCCTCGATCTTATTAGAATGGATCGGGGTCAGGGTCATAGTATGTACATAGTGGTTAATCTTCTCGTACATCGATTTATATTCTTCGTTTCTTTCATCTTCGAGAGGGATTCTGAATTGCGGCTTTTTCCGACTTATCGTCGCTGCTTCTTGTTTGATTTCTTTTTCTTCTTCAGAACTATCTTCCCAATCAACATTGATGGCTGGTTTCCTCTGTCCAACTGTCCTAACGTCCCTACCACGACCTCGTCCCCGGCCTCGTCCTCGGATGCGAGTTGTGGAGAAACCTTCACCATCTCGCCGTAAGGGAGTGGTGAGTGACTGTTGGACTAGAACTTCGGGTTCTTCGTTGTCCCAAATTTCTTTTGCTTCATTTGTTATGGTATCTCTGGAGAAGATTGTTTTCTTCGGAGGTGCATAATAAGCTGCATCTTCATGGATTCCGATTTCATGTACGGAGAACGGTTGTAAGTCACCTTTAATGCACTGTTCCCCTCCATCGTAGTACTTGATGCATTGATGTAGAGATGATGGTACCATCCGGTTTTCATGTATCCATGGTCGGCCCAGTAGAGCGTTGAACGACGTTTCTGAATCAATTATGTGAAATTTCGCGGTTGTCTTTGCTAAGTCACCGGTCTTCATTAGCGAGTGTTATTGATCCGAGGGCTCTTTCTCCTTTCTGGTTGAATCCTCTTAATAACATTTTGTCCGCCTCGAGCTCGCGAGCATCAATTTCCAAGTATGCTAGCGTTCGAAGATTCATTATATTGATTGATGCTCCTGGATCCACCAATACTCTGGAGAGTGTAAACTTCCCAATTGTAACTGAAATGTACAACGGTCGGTTGTGGTCTGCTGTCCCAAGTAGTAGGTCATTGTCCGTGAAGGTAACACCTCGCTGTTCCTTTAACGAGCAAACCTCATCTAAGGAATCTCCGGCCATTTGAGCTAAGCAAATTTACGGATCAAGTAAGGCCTTGATCGAGCTTCTCTCATCTCCTTTGATAAGATGAGAGCGTCATAGATGCTCGGCTTGGTCGGTAATTTCCTAAGATGGGCTAGCACGTTGTAGTCCACTTTGTTTTCATGTGCCTCGTTTTCTTCTCGAATGGGTATTTCTTCGTCGGGGTTGGTTCTTCCCGAACAACCACTCGCTTTCCTTTGTCTTTTGGACCCATTCTCGGAGGTAGAACTCTTCCACTTCTTAAGTTGACTTCGTGATTTCTTCTAAGTTTAGCATTGAGTTTGCTGGTGTCTCCTTCTGAATTGAAACGACAGGTTCTTCAGGATTAGCTTCGGAGTCTGAAGGCTCTAACTCTATTGTGACGGAGCTCCTCGAAACTCGCAAATAGATTCGTTGCTTGTTGAACTCTCGTAGCCTTCCTGGTGGATGTCTTCTTCATCATTGTGATCGTCGAGATTGTGTATGATTTGAGAATTGTTATTTGTATCGGAATCGACGTCCGGATTAGGTTGATTGTCGCTAGTTACGTAATCGTTAGAAACGATCGAAAACGTAGCCAACACCATAACCCTCATCATTATAAGATCCCACCGGAGTGGGCAGATAATCATACAGAGTCAGAGGTTCGAGGGATTTCTCCCCCGAATCGGAAACAACTATCCTAGGATAAGCAGCCCCTAGTCTAGCCTTAGGTGCCTCGGTTTTCTCTTCTTCGTCAATTTTCTTCTTTTCTTCAATTGTCTCTTGTTGAGGGGGTTCTTCTATCGCAAGTGATAGCGCCGACTTGACAGTTTTCGAACTTTGAATTGAGGCTCGCACCGAAGCGGTTTGGATGTGATCCAAAACCTTCTTCGAAGACTTTGTCCAAGCGGTAGTCCATCCGTCATTAGTCGCATAAGGATCTATCGGAACAATGAAATCCGTCGAGATAACATTGACGGAACCTCCTTTCTGGGGTTCCTTCATGTATTCTTTCGGGATCGTTATATTCCCTTTCCGAAGATTGTCATTGAGCCAACTCTTGAAGGTAATACAATCTTCTATCTTGTGCCCAAGCATCCGGTGGTAAGGGCAAAAGTTGGGGTCACTTTTCTTGTCGACTTCTTCTGGTCTTTTAGGCTCGCGCGGTTGGAAATCTGGAGTCTTCATCGAGTCGCGGAACATTTTCGGCATCGCCTCATTCTTGAATGGATACTCCTCGCTCGGGAACTCCCTAAACGTACGTTGTGGACGAGGCGGTTGTTCATACTGTTGAGACGACCGATAGCTGGGTCGGGGTCTTGCTGGTACTCGTTGAGGTTCTTCGTTGCCGTTCTGAAGATATTTGTATCGGCTGCTTGCCTTTATCGACTGCCGTGACGATCCCGGACTTCTTTTCAAAAGTTTTCACGGGCTTCTGTTTGTCTGCTTTATCGGTGAAACTTAATTGCTTCGCCTCCTCTTGCAAGCTTCCGGCCTTGCTTAACAACTTCTCGAAAGTCTTAATAGTAAATCCCTTGAGGAGAAGTGCTTATCGGGCCATGGATGCTTTTTAGTAAAATGCCGATCGCATGCTGTTCTTGTAACTGTGGCTCACACTTCATACTTAGGTTCCTCCATCGAAGTATGTAGTCCACCAAGGTTTCGTTCGGCTTCTGCTTCTCTACCACTAAATCACCTATAGTGATGTGGTGCTGAGCTCCGGCAAATCGCTTGATGAAGAGGTTCTCTAATTCGAAAATGTCTTCACCGAACCGTTTGGTAATTCCGCATACCAATCAAAGGCAATCCCCGACAGGCTGCTGACAAATTGTCGGAAGAGTAAAGCATCACTTCCGCCGGCATTGCAACAAGCGGCACGAAAATGTGCAACATGCTGCCGAGGGTGTCCGGTTCCATCAAAGATCTTGAACAGAGGTGGTACAAAGCCTTTCGGATATTGGACAGCGTCGAATTCTTCAGGGTAAGGTCTACCTGTCCGAATGGATGTCCCGCTCTTTGATTGTGCCAAGGCTTCTCGAACCTGCTGTTCCACCAAGCTCTTGATATCCTTTTCCGGAATCATACTTTGTGTTGTATCCTTCTTTAATTGATCATCCCCGTTGACGGATGTAATCTCCTTTCCTCCGTCTACAATGTGAATAACCTCCGGGGGTGTTTCCCTTTGGGGTTGAACCTGACTCTGGAGAGTGGCTAGGGCTACAGCCATCTCTTCCATCCTTTTTGCCATTTGGGCAATCGTATCGTCTTTCTCTTGAAGCTGCCTCCTCATTACTTCCGGCTCCTCTCTTCCGCGGCCGCGGGAGCACCTTGTGAAGCTGATGAAGCTCGTGTTTCTACCATGTTAATTTCTGCATACTCATCATCCATGAACTCTGACGAGTCAACTTCATCTCCGAACTTCTCTTCTCTTTCCCTTGCTAGTCGACGAATATCAGTTCTTAACTTTTCCATAGCATCTTCTAGCGGTCTTTTCTGTATATCCTTGCAGTTGTCATGTGATAATTGTCGAGTTTCTTTCTCATGAGTTCCCTTTACTGCGGTAGCACTTTCTTCGGACTCAAGTCTCCTGACGAGACTTTCCTTTTCTAGTCGTTGTTTCGGTCTTAATTGGCGGTAGTGGGACGCCATACCATCCTTCTAGCGGCGAAGGCCTGGGACCGGATGGTCCGTCGCGTGAATGCTTTGGAAGGTGGTATCCTCCCCGATCCGTAAACTCGAAACAACAACAGGTGGACTAGCCTTCATCTTCTTATTAGGCTTTTCTGCAGCGATAGCAGATTCTACTCGCGGCCCAAGACGGGATTTGGCCGGCACCCGCCCTATCCTTCTTAAAATTTTCGATACGGGGCATTTTTCTTTCTTTGCTAACCTTTCAATCACAGTCTGTAGTCGGCTAAGTGGTGTAACCCTGGCCCTCTTTCTTCTGTTGTCGTTATAGTATGCGGGCCGAGGTAATGTAGAAGCAATCCTGCGGACATTTTCCTCGTCAGCTGCGGCGGAAAGGGGATGGAATCTACTCCCTTCCAAAAGGGGTGTATACTCAGACAATGGTATGTATTCAGGTAGTGGTGTGTACTCGGGAATTTCTTCTAGGAAAGCGACTTCAGCAGCTACGGCCTTCCTGGCAATCTTCCTGCCTCTGTTTCTCCTCCGAGTCCGTGTTAGGGGTGGAACCCTTGAGCTGGACCCAATTTCAAAAACGAAGGTCTCGCACGGAAATCTGTACCCTCCACGGTAACATGCTCGTTACAAATTTGAACTTCCTTCCCCTTCAGTTTGGCGGGAGCCGGGGTCGGTGCAGAGACGACTAGACCAGTGGGGGTAGAGATAACGGTCCTTCTATGGACAACGGTATTCCCTTCAGCTGGAACCCTTTGCAGAGGCGGAAATTCTTGGGTTGATTTAAGGTTGAACTCAATCATGGGTTTCTCAGTTTCTGACACTTTGCCATCAGTGCGAAAAGGGTAACGTCAGTGATCTTGACATTTGTGTTTTCGAATCCTTGTCCAAACCGGATGATCCCATTGTCGGGCAGCTCATCCTTGTAAACGACGAAGTCCGAGTCCATTGGTGAAGGAGAAAATCAGTTTTGGGGCTTCCATTTCGCAAGGTAGATTCTGATTGTCAGTCCCAAGTTATGCTTCTTCTCATCAGGACGAAAAGAAAGGAATCGAAAAGAGTCCGAACACATTCTTGTTCATGTATATTTGTTAAAAGAGTCATTCATTAGAGGGTTTGTTTATTAGGAATGGAATGTTCAAAGGTGTAGAGAAAGTAATGAATCTGATTCAGAGTTGGAAAGGAAAAGAAAGTCTTACGCAAGACTTCTCGACTCGAAGGATCACTCCTAAACTAACACCTATTGGGGGTCCACCCCACCTCAGAAATGAGGTAAAAGGATCTCGGAACCTCTCTGTTTAGGGGTGTCTAAACAGTGGCTCCTAAATCCGAGAGAATGTTGGCTATACTCGTTCAAGGTAGAAATGAACATAATATTCCAACGGAAAGAAGGGTAGTTTGATCCATTAGGGACATGGATACACCACCGATTTTTGAAAGCAAAACTATTTGATTAAAAATGGAGAGAGGAATTGTCCCCAGCGGAGTCGCCAGAAATTGTCGGCATATTTTTTTAGGTTATGTGTGTTTTGTTTTGAAAAGAGGTCGCCTACAGAAATTGTCGGTGAATTTTAATTTAATTTAAATAAATAATTTGAAAGTAATATTTGATTTTGAAAATAATTTTAAATTTGAAAATTTTAAGATATGAAATCAAACTGATCTCACATCCCGAATAGTTTATATAAACGAGCGCCACACCACAAACCGTGTATCTATCCCAAAGAATAGACACACTGCTTGATGATGGGGCTCGATTAAATAAACTAGGAGATTTGTGACATCCGTTTGGTCCGCGAACCAATTTTATAAGCCGAACAAGTTCCCCGCTTAATATAAATGAATTAAGCAGGGTTTATATTACTCGGGTTCTTAAAATTCCCTATAAGGGCAAGCCCCTATAGTTAATTACATCTTAAGTGACGGGAATCACCTAAGAAAACTCTCGATAATAATCGGTAGTTACGCTCTCAAGAATTTCGAGGTTTAAGTTTTCAAGGGATTGAGTTTTGGAATTTCAATTGGAGATGGATCAAATTTGAAACATTTTGTTTTGGGAATTCAAAGGAAGAAGGGTAGGAGAAATCACAGATTCGAAGCGAACTTCGGTAATTTCCCGACTATCCTATTGTTTGGCTTGGATTTAGGAAAACCCTAATGTTTATTTAGTATTTTGATCTTGCCAATTTTAATTAGTTAGGACTTATATCTGTATGATAAAATCATACAAATAGCCTTGAAGATGTGAGGGTTTATGTCGTATCGGACGACTACCTCGGAGTCCTAAGACCGATTAGGGCTTAATTTACATGACATAATCATGCAAATGCCTAACGAAGAGTTGAGGATTTATGTTGCACTAGGCAAGCTACCTCGAAGTCCTATGGCTTGGTTATTTAGTTCTAAGGAAAGTTTTGCTGAAGTAGATTCAGGTTTTATTGACGACGATGGCCGTGCTGCCCACCATGCTCCGAGCTCCTTGTTGTTGCAGAGGTTTAGTTTTAGAAGTCATAAATCAGGAGATGAGAGAAGTTTTTGGTTTTAGAGAAAGTCTTAATTTCCATGTGTCTTTAATATTTTAGTTAAAACAAATCTTAAAGTTGATTATAACAACACCGGTTATAATCCCACGGTTCCATCCTTCCGGCATCGTTATTTTTATCGAATTCACTTAGTCCAGATGAATTTGCTAAACTCAACTGAATGAGTTCCACACTTTCATTTAGACCGTGGGAAATCTCGTTAGCAACACGTAGGTTACATCATCCGAGGTATTTCCGATCATCCAACAAGACGTTTTAATTTAGTTGTAGTTGTAGTTTTGTTGTTCTCGTTTGTGATTAAATTTTGAGTTGTTTTATATTTTGAATGTTGTGGCGGTGAATTTTATCTTGTAGTGTCTTTTAATTTAGTTATGGGTTTCAGTTTTGGTTTCTGTCCTAAAGGTGTAGGTTTTCATGCAATCTGTTGTTTATCATGCAAAAAGAGTAAAGTGCAACACGAGTAAATGAATTGCGGTAAGATAAATTGCAATAAAATAAAAGCATACCCGGAGGGTCTTCCCGTCATCCCAAGCCGCACTTAAAATACAATTTAGAGCATTTAAGCATTTATAGCAATTTCCTAGGTAAAAGCTAAGGGAAGGGTTATGGTTTTCTACCAAAATCCTAATCCTATAGCTAGTCATTTCCTATGACGTCTAGGTTCTTGTATTTTAGTTTGAGGACGATTTTCTTCATCAAAGAACAACTAAGTTCAATTGTTCTTATAAATATCCTATCATATTGAAGAAGTGCTTAAGACGAATCTTAAACATCTTTTCAATATTTCTAGGATTGTTTTAAGTCCAAATGAATTTAATTACACAAATGAATTAATCGTCCGAGAGTTTAAGTTTTGTTGTCTTGCTCAGTGAACTTAGGACATTTGAATATCCTTATGAGTGAAATGACATTTCATTTGATACTCCATTTAGGAGTTATAATAGTAAAAGCTCCTAAGGGCAAAATGATATTTAATGATTTGTGATTCAAATTTAAGTTCAAATTGATGATTTAAGTTTGGAATAGTGTTCAAGTTATTTTAGATTTATTTTTGAGTTCTTCATGTCTTAGGTGATGTTATTTTTAATTCAATTTAATTTAACTTTAATTTAATTTAATTTGGTTTAGTTTCAATTTTAATTTAATTTGATATATTTAATTTAATTTAATTTTAATTTTAACTTGGTTTTATTTTAATTTAATTTAATTTAATTTAATTTAATATGTTTTAATTTAATTTAATTTAATTTAATTTAATTTAATTTAATATGATTTAATTTAATTTAATTTAATTTAATTTCATTTAATTCAATTTAATTTGATTTAATTTGATTTAATTTAATATGTTTTAATTTAATTTAATTTAATTTAATTTAATTTAAATTTTAATTTAATTTTATTTTTAATTTTAATTTAATATTTTATTTTTTTATGTTTTAAAGATGATTTAATTTTAATTGTTAAAGTATTAATTTAATTGAAATTTTAAAAGGATTTAATTTAAATAATTTAACTTTAATTTAATTTAATGATTAAGTTTTTTAGAATTTTAAATCTTAAATTTGGGTTATCATTTTAATTAGGACTTAAATATTATTGAGATGATTAATTTAGGGATTCTTAAATTAAAGAACAAATCTCTTCCTAATAATATCCCTATTTTAATAATTCCAATTTTTCATTCTTCCAAATTTAATTAATTACTTAATTAAGGTTTATTTTAATTATTTTTAAATTACTTAGTAGGTTTTTACCCTTTAATTATTTAAATTTCAATCATCCAAATCAGATTAAGATCAAATATTTTACCTTTTCATTTTATTAAGCCTAAAGTTTTAATTAAGGGTTAAAATCTTAATTACCATTTTGCCCTTCAAGCTTAATAATTTCATAACTCATTAAATTGAGCTTAAATGAACTTGAAATTTTTATGTGACTTCACTCATATATCAATGAAGACATTAGAGGAGAAAATGTGATTTTTCTGTATTTAATTTATTTATATAATTATTTTTGGTGGAAAATAAGGATTTCCAAGGAAAATTTAATAATATGACCAAGGGAAAGTTTTTATCCTTAAGAAAATTATGGGACATTCCTAATGACCAGAGGACCACTTGGACCAATTTTTGTGATTTTTTGAATTATATTTTATTTATTAGAATTATTTTAAGTTCTGGAGTATTAATTAGTTTAAAAATAGAATATAAGTTGAAAAATGAAATTTATAATTTTTAAAATTCTCTCTGATATCAAGGATTCCAAAGAACCAAATTTTACAATTTTCTGATTTTTCTTTGATTTATTAGAATTATTTTGGTGGAAATACTAGAAAATACATTTTTTAATTTTAAAATTACCCTAGGGCTTTAAAATTTAATAACTCATCATAGAGACCTAAGAAAAATATGGGATTTGTTCCTAAGTGATTAGAATTCAAAATGTGACATTTTGGTGAATTTTATTATTTTTGTGATTTTTATTATTTTATTAATTATTAAAATATTAAAATAATGCAAAAAATCAACTTTTTTAGAAAATTGAAATTTTAATTTTTTAAATTCCCCTAATATCAGAGAGGCTCCAAAACCAATTTGGTGAATTTTTGAAAAGTATTTTGAAAGTTATGAATTTTCAAAGTTTAAAATGACTAAATGGCTTAATCAACCCATTTAGTAAGGCTAACCAAGTCCAATTGACTTCAAACTTTTGTGGTGGTTTCCTCTGATCCTAAAGGTCAGCGGAGAATTGATTTCAAGTCAATTTGATCTATGGTTAACTCTAATTAATTAAAGTTCAATTTTGGGTATTTAGGCCAATTAGGGTTAATCTGAGTGAATTAACTCAAGTCTTATTTTCCCTAGGGTTCTCTGGTCATAAGGAACATCACCAAATTTTCCTAGAATTTATTTCACAACATGCTAAGTTTTGGAATTAAAATACTCAAAAACAGCAACATGCATTTGAAAAATCAATAACTTTTCACAGAGATGGCCTCCGACCTTGGAAAATTCGGGGAATGTTCCCAAGTTCGGAGGCTTCAAAAGCCCTATGGTCTCATGCCATGGTGAATTGTATGAATGCATGGAGAATTAAAACAATGCAGGGAGTAAATAATTAATTAAAAATAAAGTACTCGGACAAAATTAATTAATTTCTTTTCCACATTATTCTCCTCCGTTCACTTGAGGAAGAGGGTATTTTTATTTTATTTTTGTGATTTTTCTACACAAAGATATGCATTTTGAAGTTCGGGTATTTAATAAATAAGAAAAAATCCCTATTTTCCTACTTATCCACGCGGCGCCGTGTCGACCTCGGCAGGCTCCGAATCGACACGCGTCGCTCCCTGATTCGGCGCAGCCATCTGACTCGGCTGTCCGGGGCCCCGCGGTTCACGTACCATCTGCCGGTCCGACGCAATCCAAGCCGTCCATCCGATACACGAGCGATCCGACGGTTCCTGGTCATCGTCTACGACTGGTGCGATCCCGTGACCGTCCACACTCTAACCCTAAAAACTCACTCGATTCTCAACGGATTTTCGTGTTCTTATGCTCTATGGATTCGTCTTGAAGAGACGAACACATCCATATGGTGAACATGCTATGAAATCAAGCCAATCAAAATGGAGAATTGAGCTGAAGCTCGGGCGAAGAGGGAGTTCATACCTTTGCTCGGAGAAGTGAAGCTTCGATCCGAGGGTTGTGTCACGTTCGATTGGGTTCGAGCAAGCTCCGGATGAAGTCCCTTGGCTTGGTGAATTGTCTAGGTATGATTTCCACCGAGCCGATCACAACCTTTGGAGTCCGGAACAAGCTGGGTGGCTCGGAGAGGGGGCTTTCACCGGAAAACTTCTTCTCTTGGCTCCGGTGAAGGTGTAGGTGATTTTAATTTGATTTTGGTGAAGGATTCGGGAATGTCCTGTTCGGCTCGAGAATTGAGCTCCAAAATTGAGCTCAATCAATGGGGATTAGAGCGGGGAAAACGAGTGGGGATCAATTGCCCTAAGTCTGGAGGGGAGTGAGGAGTGATTTTGGCAGAGTTTTGGTATGGTCTGGTTCAACACCTCTTTTGGCCGAGAGGGTGAGGGGTTTAAATAGGAGAGGCTGGAGGGCCTCCCAGGGGGAGTTTAAGGCTGGGGATCAGCTGCTCTGGTGAGGAGAAGAAGAGCTATGCTGTCCATTTGGGTTGAGACAAGTCAGCAAGGGAGAATTGAATTTTTTGGCTCCTCCCGAGGTTTCGGCCATGGTGTTTTCCGGCGGCCCGGTGGTGGCCGGCCGAGGTCAGTGTCACCCTCGAAGCTCAGGGAGGTCAGGGGTTGAAGTTAGTGAATTCAATTGAAGCCTTACATGTGTAAAGTGGCTGGATCAAAATGGCATGGGGAGGTGGCTTCTTTTGCACTTGGTTTGGTCAACCCATTGAAAATGGGCTTGGTTCACCTCCCCATGGTTGATTTGGGGCCGAGGGAGGATCAGGTGAATCAGCTAGAAAAGGGTGGAGAGGTCACCATCCATGAATATTTTGATTAATCATGGATTAAGGTGAAGCATTAAAAGGGTTAAAACCTTTTTAAGGGGGCTTAAAAGAGGTTCCTCCTTTTGCCATTAATGGCTTGATCACATGTCAAACCTTCCATGGCTTCATGTGGCTTGTTCATGGCTTGCATTTGGCTCCATTTGGCTTCGAGAAAAGTTTAGTCAATTTCATGGAAATAGAATTTAGGAATTTTGGTATTTTAGGGGTGATTTGGCATGAGGCTTGATTTGGAATTATTTGATGATGTGATTAGAACTTAGGGAATGGCTTTGATTAAGTGGATGGCAAATGGAAATGTCATGTGGGCTTTAGGGTGGATTTTGGGCTCTTTGAAATGGTTTTAGATGGGCTTTTAAAATGGTTTAAGGAATGGGCCTTTTAAGTTTAAAAATGAATTTATGAATGGAAATTTTGTAAAGAGGTTGGGCCAAATAATTGTTGAATTTGGTTTAGAGATGTGTCATGAGTGGTTTGGAGTCAATTTGGTGTGATTTGGACTTGAATGGGTTTGAATTTGGGTTTATTTGGTAAGTGGACCAATGTAGGTCAAATTGGGTTAACTTGGGCCAATGTTGGGCTAGAGTTGAAATTGATGTAAAATAAATGTTGGGAAATGTTTATGGGAGTGTTTCAAAGAGGTTTTGGCTTTGGTTGGGTTTTGATTTTGGGGTTTGGGTCTATTTGGGTTAGGTTTGGGTTTAGGCCAAAATTGGGCTTTTTGATTTTGGGTTGAATTTGAGTGGGGTTTGGGTCAAAATCTTGGGCAAATCATGTTAGTGTTTTGTTTATGGGGATGTTAAGGAAGGTTTAGAAAAGATTTGGGGTTAATTGGAGTTGAATTGGGTGAGTTTGGGCTAAGTTTAGGTCATGGGTCCAAATTGGGCTTTAAGGCCAAAAGTGAAATTGGATCCCAATGCCAATCAAATTGGGCTTGGATTTGGTCTAGATTGGTGTTGTGGATGTTGAATTGAAGTTTAGAATTGAATTGGACCAGAATTTGGGTCAATTGGGTAGGTTTAGTTTGACATTGGGTTTACTTTGGGTTAAAATGGGTCAAATTGGGGGTTTTGATAAAAGTGGGGTAAATTGACAAAATTGGCCCATGGTTTAGTTGGACAAAATGAAATTGGGAATATTTGGGATTTTTTGAAATTTTCTGGGAATTTTCTGAATTTTTGGATTTTTTTGGCTAAGAGGGGTATTTTGGGTATTTGGAGGGTATTGGGAGGTATTTTTGGAATTTTGGTATTTTTGGGTATGGATGATCAATTTTATTGGTGTGGGAATATTTAGGATTGATTTTGGAGAATTTTGGGTAGTTTAGGTGATTTTGCAAGTTTTGGAGGGTTTCAAGGGTTTTGGGTAGGCCAGGTGGGTGTAGGGTCCTGGGGTCAAAAATTGAAAATTTGGAAAATTGAAGATTGGGTGAATGTAAGTGGAATGAAATCATTTTTGTTGAGCCATGAAGCCATATCAAGTCCACATGAGCCATGAAGGGACTCATTTGAGGCATCCACTATGTTGTTCCTAACCCTCTTAGCCAAGGGCTTAGGGGTTAAGGACCATCCATGTGAACCACCCTCATGAGTCGGGAGGTCAAATCGGGTATGGGTGTGTTTTTAGGAGGTGTGTGAAAGTGTAGTGTATAGGTGTAGTGTGTGTGTAAGTCAGCCCCTTCACCGGACCGAGGCCACCTGTGGGCGGTCCTAAGGCCAAAGAGTCCTATAGGCACTCATCTTTTAAACTTCCACATTTGATCTCAACCCTCTAGGTGATTAGGGGTCTACAATCAAGTTTGTGGAGTTTGCAGGGAGTTAAGAAGTGGTTTGAATTTCTAAGTGGTGGGTCCCAATTCTAATCCTCTAGGATAGTCAAAGGAAAAGCCTAAGGCTAGATCCTAAGTACTAAAGAGAAGAAGAGAAGACCTCATCAAAAATGAGGTCAACAAATGGACCCCCAATAGGTGTGGTGTGCTAACCAAGCACACCGCACGTATTGGCGTTGACCGAAAAGATCAACAAAACCAACACAGATGTCCAAGTGACAAACTTAGGATGAAGTAGAAGAGTTTCACCTGGGGAGTGTCGAGTATATCTCTAGGACTCGGAGATTCCCGAACTCTCGCTGGGGAAAGGAAAAGGAGGTGAATCCCAAATCACATGATCTGGGGGAATTCAATTTAGATTTTCGTTTTGTTTTAGTTTAAGTTTTGATGTGTAAGTTTAGATTTTGAGTTTTAATTTAGATTGAAGTTTAGTTTAAAATCAATTTGAGAAAATTTGGATCTGAAGTTTGGATTCGAAACGAGGTTCCAATCCCGGGATTGCAAGGAAAACCGGAATCGGGGTACCAGCCGCAGAATGAGAATCGGAGTTTAAGTGTTGATTGAAAAGGATGAGAATCAGAATTTAGGTACTGATCTCGAAAGTTTAATGAGAATTGAAACGGAGTTTCAACCTCGAAAGTTTAAGGAGAACTGGAATCTGGTTCCGGCCTCGAAGGTTTAATGAGAATTGGAAACTAGTTCCAATCTCGAAGGTCTAAAGAGAACCGAAATCTGGTTCCGGCCTCGAAGGTTTAATGAGAATTGGAAACTGGTTCCAATCTCGAAGGTTTAAAGAGAAATGGAAACTGGTTCCAATCTCGAAGGTTTAAAGAGAATTGGAAATGGATTCCAATCTCGAAGGTCTAAAGAGAAATGGAAACTGGTTCCAATCTCAAAGGTTTAAAGAGAATTGGAAATGGATTCCAATCTCGGAAGTCTAAAGAGAAATGGAAACTGGTTCCAATCTCAAAGGTTTAAAGAGAATTGGAAATGGATTCCAATCTCGGAAGTTTAAAGAGAATTGGAAATGGATTCCAATCTCGAAGGTATAAAGAGAAATGGAAACTGGTTCCAATCTCAAAGGTCTAAAGAGAAATGGAAACTGGTTCCAATCTCGAAGGTTTAAAGAGAATTGGAAATGGATTCCAATCTCGGAAGTCTAAAGAGAAATGGAAACTGGTTCCAATCTCAAAGGTTTAAAGAGAATTGGAAATGGATTCCAATCTCGGAAGTTTAAAGAGAATTGGAAATGGATTCCAATCTCGAAGGTCTAATGAGAATTGGAAATGGATTCCAATCTCGGAAGTCTAAAGAGAAATGGAAACTGGTTCCAATCTCAAAGGTCTAAAGAGAAATGGAAACTGGTTCCAATCCCAAATTTTTATAATTAAGGTATATGCACTAAATCACTTTGTTATTTACCCTTACTTAGTCCACAATAATTAATTCTCCCCACAAATCTTCTAATACTCCAAATCAAAATTAAATAACCAATGATTCCACATAAATTTCACAAAAACAAATTTATATTAAAACAAACATAAAACTTAATGCAGTACTAGAATTTTTATCCAAACATAAAGGATAAAATTCTCAAAATACAAGACACTATAATCTTAAACTGATAAGTGTACATCTCTAAGATGTACCCATCACATCATCAGGCATATACTTAAACATTAAACACAACAAATGTGAACTCACAAGAACACTAACATAACACATACGACACTAAACAAATAGAAACAAAAAACTTTCAATTCCACTCTCCATTAGGCGGAATATAACCAGGACCACTATTATTCTCATTTGACCCTTCAGGAATATAAATTTAATAGAACGGGCAATAATTGTTCATTCTTATATCATCTTCTTCAATCCATTTGTTCTTCACAAACATTGTCCTATATATTTCTTCCACACACCTTGAATGATTGAATTGCATCTTGAGTTGTCATCTCATGTGATCTAAATGTAAAGTAATATCATGATCTTTGCTTCCATTGAAGTCACTCGGGCTTCAATTTTTGCAATCATCTCTGCAATACCTTGAATGCTAACAGACAGATATCCATTAAATAATTCCTTAACACTATCACTAATGAACTGACTTTTATCAGAATCTTGCTTCTTCTTCATCTCGTTCTCCCAGGAAGACATGGTGCTCTCAAAACTCTCCTCTTAGACTTCAAAAATGAAAATAGGACTTGGAGCAAGTGTTTTCCTTAAGTCAGGAACTTTTTATAGACTTGAGAGATGCTAGAATAATCTCCAATACATTTAGAATCTCTTAAATAACTCCCACAACTTCTCCCCCACGATCTAGGCTCTAAATTCACATTTTTCACGTTTTTTATAACTGTGGCGCCAAGCGCCAACTAGTCGGCGCTTAACCGCCAGTGCACAATTTAGCACAGGTCTGCTAAGTGTCCAAATTCTCATTCTGACTTCTCCAAATCATCAATTAAGGTCAAATAAACTCCACTTAAGTTTAAAAACTCCAAATTACAATGACTATAAACATAAAAAAATCCAAACAAAGAAAACAAAACACACAAAACAAACACAAAGCAAAGCACACCGATAAAAATGGGTTGCCTCCCACCAAGCGCTTGTTTTAATGTCTTCAGCATGAAATACCCAGAACTCATTCTGAGTGACCCAACATTAAATTCTCATTAGATTTAGATTTATTGACTGAAAAATATGGTTTAAGTCTATGTCCGTTAACTTTAAATATTTTTCCAGTCTTAGGATCTTGAACATCTACAACTCCATCAGAATAAACTTTTATCACAATGAATGAACCCATCCACCTGGACTTAAGTTTTCCAGAAAATATTCTCAATCTAGCATTATACATCAAAACTTTTTGGCCTGGTACAAGATTTTTAGTAAGAATCTTCCGATCATGCCATAACTTCATCTTTTCCTTATAAATCTTAGCATTTTCATAAGATACATTCCTTATTTCTTCAAGCTTATTCAATTGCAATAATCTCTTTTCAGCAGCATCCATCAAATTATAGTTGAACTCTTTAATAGCCCAATATGCTTTATGCTCATGTTTAAAAGGTAAATGACAAGCTTTTCCAAAAATCAGCCTATATGGGGACATTCCTATGGGTGTTCTGTAAGCTGTCCTATAGGCCCACAAAGCATAATCCAGTTTAATTGACCAATCCTTTCTATTTGGATTAACATTTTTTTTTAATATTGTTTTAATTTCACGATTGGATAATTCAACCAAATCACTTGTCTGCGGATGATAAGTAGTAGCAATGCGATGATTAATATGATATTTCTTTGCTAACTTCCCAATAACCGCATTTCTAAAATGACTTCCCCCATCAGTTATGATTACTCTTGGTATTCCAAATCTACAAAATATATTCTTTTCTAAAAACTTTGCAACACTTTGAGCATGACATCGAGGTAAAGCATTAGCTTCAATCCATTTGGAAACATAATCTACTACTTTCAAAATATAAACATTTCCAAAAGATGGTGTAAATTGTCCCATAAAATCTAATCCCCAAACATCAACTATTTCAACTTCAATATATAATTGAGGGGCATCTCATTTCTTGTAGAAATATTGCCTACATGCTGACATCTATCACAATTTTTAATATAAACATTCACATCCTTAAAAATTATAGGCCAATAAAATCCTGATTGTAATATTTTATATGTAGTTTTATCACTTCCAAGATGTCCCTCATAATCAGAATCATGACATTTTTGAATAATTTCATAAGTCTCTTCCAAAGGTACACATCTTCGAATTATAAGATACTTTCCTTGTTTATATAAAAAGGGGTCATCCCAAAAATAAGTTTTAGCATCAGACAGAAATTTCTTCTTTTCATGATATGTCAAACCATAGGGTATAATATTACTATCAATAAAGTTTACTATGTAAGCATACCACAGAACACTCCATTGTTTAACTGTTAACAATTTTTCATCAGAAAAATGTTCATTAATTTCTTCAATATGACAGAAAGATTTTTTTGTTTCAAGCCTGGACAAATGATCAGCAATTTGATTATCAGAACTCTTCCTTTCTACTATCTCAAAATCAAATTCTTGCAAAAAAAGAATCCATCTTATAAGTCTCGGTTTTGCATCATTTTTCTTCATTAAGTATTTGATAGCATAATGATCAGCATGCACAACACATTTAGTTCCAATTAAGTATGATCGAAATTTATCAAAGGCAAATACTATAGCTAATAACTTTTTCTCAGTAGTGGTATAGTTAATTTGAGCTTCATTAAGAGTTTTACTAGCATAATAAATTACTTTGAAAATTTTATCATATTTCTGACCCAAAACAGCACCAATAGCATAATCACTAGCATCACACATTAATTCAAAAGTTTTTTCCTACTTTGGTGAAATTATTACAGGTGCAGTGATTAATTTTTCTTTTAATGTTTCAAAGGCTTTATGGCAGTCATCATCAAAATTAAAAATTGCATCCTTTTCCAGTAAACGACCTAAAGGTTTTGTAATCTTTGAAAAATCTTTGATGTAACGCCTGTAGAATCCAGCATGACCTAAAAAACTTCTAATTCCCTTTACATTGGTTGGGCAAGGTAAATTAGATATAACTTGAATTTTTGCAGGATCTGCCACCAAACCTTTTTCTGAAATCCGATGTCCCAAAATAATTCCTCCTGCTACCATAAATTGTCATTTTTCCCAATTAAGGACGAAATTAGTTTCTTCATAGCCTTTTAGAACTTTAGATAGATGTTCTAAACATGATTCAAATGAAATTCTAAACAATGAAAAGTCATTCATAAAAACTTCAATCCCTTTTTCAATTAAATCACAAAAATAACCATCATACATCTCTGAAATGTAGCAGGGGCATTACATAAACCAAAGGGCATTCTTCTAAAAGCAAACGTACTATGAGGACTGGTAAACGTAGTTTTCTCTTGATCCTCAGGAGCAATTTGAATTTGGTGGTAACCAGTATATCCATCCAAAAAACAAAAGTATTTATGACCAGCCAGTCTATCCAATATTTGATCTAGAAAAGGGAGTGGAAAATGATATTTCCTTGTGGCAAGGTTTATTTTTTAGTAATCAATGCATATTCACCACCCTGTAACTTGTCTTGTTGGTATCATTTCATTCTTTTCAGTAATAATCACAGTTACTCCTCCTTTCTTAGGAACACAATGAATATGACTAACCCATGCACTATCTGAAATAGGTTAGATAATTCCAGCATCCAACCACTTTAAAATTTCTTTCTTAACAACTTCTTTCATGATAAGATTTAATCTCCTTTGGGGATCAGCCCGCGGTTTGCTATTATCTTTCATAAGAATTATGTGCATACAAATTGAAGGACTGATTCCTTTAATATCAGTAATTGTCCATCCAAAGGCTTTCTTGTGCTTCTTCAAAATTTCAAGCAAACTCTATTCTTCTTTTTTAGTTAATTGAGAAGAAATTATAACATGCAAGGTTGAGGATTCACCTAGGAAAACATATTTCAAATGATCAGGAAGCATTTTTAACTCAAGTTCAGGAGGTTTTTCAATTGATGGACCATAAGATTTATCTTTTTCAGTCATATCCAACAATTCAAAACTTTCATGAACATACTTTAAATCTTCCTCTTGAAGATCTTCAGAATAAAATAACTCATCTTCTTGCTTATATTCAAATTCTTCTCTTTCATCTTTCTCTTCATAAGTTGATTTGACATGACATTCATTTAAACATTCAATAACATCCATCCTAAAACACTCATTTTCTTTACCTCTTGCAGGATATTTAATCGATTTTGAAATATTAAACGTAACAGTCTGATCATTAACCCTCATCATTAATTCCCCTTTTTGGACATCTATCAGGGCTCTACCTGTAGCTAGAAAAGGTCTCGCCAAAATTATGAGTATCTCTTTATCTTCCTCCATATCTAACACAATGAAATCCACAGGAAAAATAAATTGATCCACTTTTACGAAAACATCTTCTATAACTTCTTTAAGATATGTGATCGAAAGATCTGCTAATTATAGAGTTACAGTAGTTGGGGTTATTTCTCCTAGTCCCAGTCTTTTGAATATTGATAGAGGCATAAGGTTAATTCTTGCACCCAAATCACATAAAGCTTTTCCACATAATCTTTCTCCGATTGCACAAGGAATTGTGAAACTACGAGGATGTTTAAGTTTTTCAGGAAGCTTTTTATGAATTATCGCACTGCACTTCTCACTAAGTACAACAGTCTCATTTTCTTTAAACCTCCTCTTTTTATTAAGAACAGCCTTCATAAATTTCGCATAGCTTGGCATTTGTTCTAGGGCTTCAGCAAATGGAATATTAATGGTAAGCTTCTTTAAAATCTCCAAGAATTTTGAAAATTTCTTATCCAACTTTTGTTGACGAAGTCTTTGAGGAAATGGAGGTGGTGGTTTTTCTAAATCAACCTTAGGCGGAGAAATAGGTCTTTTAAAACCTTTTGGAGCTTCCTCTTTAGGTCTTTTAATCCCTTCTTTCTCTACTTCAGTTTCTTTTTGAACTCTACCTTCCAATTCTTTTCCACTTCTCATTTGAATTGCTTTCACTTGTTCTTTATTCTTTTCTCTTGGATTCACTTTAGTATTACTTGGAAGCATTCCTTGGGATCTATTACTCAAGACATTTGCAATTTGCCTCAATTGATTTTCAATTTTTGTGACGGTTGCTCCTTCAATTTGTAATTAATTTCCCATATGTGATACTACTTCATCCATAGACAACTTCTCCTTATTTTGTAAAGCATTGTTATAACCTGAAGAATAAGTTAATCTATTATTATTATTACCTTGGTTGTTCCAATTCCCCAATGGGTTTACTTGGGTGTTCCCCCATTGTTGACACCAACCTGCTTATTGATATTCCAGTTAAACTTTAGATGATTCTTCTAAACTGGGTTATAATAATTGGAATATGGGTTGTTAGGTTTGATTATAGCATTCACAGTTTCTGGTGAAGAATAAGAATCAACCATTTGGCCTAATGAATTTTCTTCAATCATAAGATTTGGTTGAGAAAAATTCATCCCAAATTGGTCTATCTTCCACGATACGACGAGCAACTTGATTTGCTAACATTGTAAAAGCATCATTTTCATAAACATCGGCTACCTTTTTAGGATTTAACCTTTCGAAGGCCATTGAAAATTATTAGTAGCCATTTCTTCAATTAAAGCATAAGCATCGGAAAATGGTTTAGACATTAATGATCCACCCCAAAGCAACATCGATGATTGATCTAAGAGATCCAACTAATCCATTATAAAAAGTTTGAATTATTAACCAATCTGGTATCGCATGATGTGGACATTTCCTGAGGAGATCTTTAAATCTTTCCCATGCTTCATATATTGATTCCCCTTCAAACTGACAAAAAGATGTTATATCATTTCTCAACTTTGCTGACTTAGATGGTGGAAAATATTTAGCAAGGAATTTTTGTAACATTTCACCCCAAGTTCTAATTGATCCAGGAGTTAACGAATGTAACCACATTTTAGCTTTATCCCTTAGTGAGAAAGGAAAAGGTCTAAGTCTAATAGCATCATCCGAAACACCATCATATTTAAAAGTAGCACACAACTCTAGAAAATTAGCAAGATGCAAATTAGGATCTTCAGTTGTTGCTCCCCCAAACTGATTATTAGACACCATTTGGATAATAGCAGATTTAAGCTCAAAAGAATTAGCAGCTACAGCAAGGTTTTGAATACTAGCACGAAACTCATCTACTATAGGGTTAACATAATCTCTTAAAGGTCTTAATTCTTGATGGATGCCAACATTTTGATTTTGATGATTTGTCATTTTTTGAATATTTTTTTCTTTTTTTGTATTTTTAATTTTTTTGATTTTTCTGATAGTTCTTTCTAATTCAGAATCATAAGGCACAAGTCCTTCAGAACCTAAACTATGCATACAACAATAAAACAAAACAAAATACAACACACTAACAAAAATAAAGAAAAGTAAAAATTTGTAATTTCTTAATTCTCTATAAAATGCAATTTCAATTAATTTTCCCCGGCAACAGCGCCAAAAACTTGGGGCATGAGAAATATATGTGCTTATAAATATGATATGAAAATTGGCAACGACACCAAAAACTTGGTCCCGTCTGGTAGATATATGTATGTGTACCAAAAACTTGACTCCACACCAAATATATGTGATTTAGATATGAAAATTATGATTTTATAATATCGGATACTACACAAGTATACGTATCATTGATCAAGTAATATAGGACTTTCTGATTAAGCCCCGAGATATCGAACCCATAGGGAAAATGTAAAATCTTTAAAGGAACTAGAGAAATTATCTTTTTACTTTCTTTTATTGTTTTCAAAAAAGTATGTCTTGATTTTGAAAAGTTTTGAAGGTTGATATGTCTTTTGAAATTTTCTTAATAAAATGCTAGACAAAAAATTAAAATTACAATAACTAATTACACTGGATGTAAAATACTATTAACTAGAATATCCTTTTCTTTCCTTTCATGAAGTAGTAATAATTTTTAAAGTATTGTTGTGGAAGTATTCCAATTTTTATTGTGACAGATAGAAGCAAATGTATTCTTTACCCTTACTTGGTTCTATAAAGAACATAGGTTAATTTGAAATTTATATTATTTTGAACATGGTTAGGCAGGGAAAATACCAGTCTCTCACTCTAGAGTTCCCTCGATTCCCACCACCTGGGGGCTAACTTCTCATAACAAAACTCAAAACTTTAAACCAAATTAGGGGGTTTTAGCATGTCACTCTAAAATCTTCTAATTTTACTCCCTTTCATAAAATTATCTTCTAATATTACATTTATTTGTATGAACTACAGTTCTCACCCATATAATTGCATATGATTCCTACTAACTTTTACAAGACAATACCGCATTAGATCTTACATAATCTCAAGAAATTTTACAACATAACAGGCCAAATTAAGAAGTAAACAAAGTTTTTAGAATCAATCTTCACAACTTCTTCCAACTTTTAAACACTTATACTTTACACAAAAATTCTCTTTAAATTAATTACTTCTCTATTTAAGAAAGAAAAAGATAAAGTAAACTACTCAGAATTGGTGACCACATTTTTGATGAGGTCTTTTGCTTCTCTCTTTAGTACTTAGGATCTAGCCTTAGGCTTTTCCTTTGACTAATCTTAGAGGACTAGAAATGGAACCCACGCATTAGAAATTCAAACTACCTCTTGACTCCCTGCAAACCCCAGAAGCTTGATTGTAGACCCCTAATCACCTAGAAGGTTGAAGTCAAATGTGGAGGTTTAAAGGATGAGTTCCCTATAGGACTTCTTGGCCTTAGGAATACCCTGGGTGGCCTGGTCTGGTGAGGGTTGACCTGCACACATTACACTTTCACACACATTCAAAATCCTAAAATTATTCTTGCCTAACTTGACCTCCTGACTCATGTAGGTAATTCATATGGATGGTCCTTAACCCCTAAGCCCCTAGCTAAGAGGGGTAGGAACAACA
Source organism: Papilionanthe hookeriana x Papilionanthe teres (assembly GCA_022702705.1). Classification (NCBI taxonomy): domain Eukaryota; kingdom Viridiplantae; phylum Streptophyta; class Magnoliopsida; order Asparagales; family Orchidaceae; genus Papilionanthe; species Papilionanthe hookeriana x Papilionanthe teres. The sequence continues at coordinate 93,400,234 of CM040427.1, read as the reverse complement.
TAGCGAATGCCTCAAATGAGACCTCTCATGGCTCATATGAGCCTAACATGGCTTCATGGCTCAATCAAAGTGATTCCATTTTACTCAAATTTGATCAATCTTCTTTTTTCCAAAATTTCAATTTTTGACCCCCGGGGCCCCGGACCCACTAAACCTACCAAAAGCCCTTGAAACTACCCAAAATTTGCAAAATCACCTAAATTACCCAAAATTCCTCAAAATCAGTCCTAAACATTTCCCCCCACTCAAATTGATCATCCATAGCCAAAAATACTAAAAATTCCAAAAAGTACCCCCCAATACCCTCCAAATACCCAAAAATGCCCTTTTACCCCAAGAAATCCAAAAATTTAGAAAATTCCCAAAAAATTCCAGAAAATCCCAAATATTCCTAATTTCATTTTGTTCAACTACACCATGGGCCAATTGGGTCAATTTACCCCACTTTTACCAAAACCACCTATTTGACCCATTTTAAACCCAAGCGAACCCAATGTCAAACCAAACCACCTCAAATTACCTCAATTTTGGTCCAATTCAATTCTAAACTTCAATTCAACATCCCCAATATCAATTTAGACCAAATCTAATTCCAGTTTGATTGACATTTGAGCCCAATTTTAATTTGAAGCCTAAGGCCCAATTTTGGCCCATGACATCAACCTAGCTCAAACCTAACCCAATTCAACCCCAATTGGCCCCAAATCTTTTCTAAAACCTTTCTAACACCCCCATAAACAAAACACTAACTTGATTTGCCCAAAATTTGAACCTAAACTCCACCCAAACCTAACCCAAAACCAAAATCCCTTAAATTAACCTAAGCCCAAACCTAACCCAAATGGGCCCAAATCCCAAAATTAGAGCCCAACCAAAGTTGAAAACTCTTTGTGACACTCCCATGAACATTTCTCAACATTAATTTTACATCAAATCTAACTTTAGCCCAACCTTAACCCAAGCTAGCCCAATTTGACCAACTTTGGCCCCTTCAAAAAAAAAGACACAAATTTAACCCAATTCTACTCCAAATCACACCAAATTGATTCCAAATCATTCAAGAAACATTCCTAAATTAAATTCAACACTTATTGGATCCAATCCTTTGCAAAATTTTCATCCTAAAATTTGTTTTGAAATCTAAAAGCCCACTCCCTAAACCATCTTGAAAGCCCATCCAAAGTGAGATCCAAAAGCCCAAACCCATTCCAAAGCCCACATGACAATTCCTTCTCATCATTCCTTTAATTGGAATCAATTCCTAAGTCCCAAATCAATCATCAAATCAACCTAAATCAAGCAACATCTAAAATTTTCACTAAATTGCCAAAATCTCCAAATTCCTGTTTCATATAAATGAATCCACTTTTCCTAAGCCAAGGATGAGCCAAATGGAGCCACATGCAAGCCAAGGACAAGCCACATGCAAGCCAAGGACAAGCCACATGAAGCCATGGGGGGTTTGACTTGTCACCAAGCCATTAAAGGCAAGGAGAGGGAGTCCTTTCCTAAGCCTTCCTTAAGCCGTTTTAACCTCTTTAATGCAACACCATAACCCAAAATTAACTTAACATATTTTGATGGGCACTTCACCACTCCATGGCAGCTGACCCAACTGATCCCCTTGGCCCAAAATCAGACCATGCGGAGGTGAACCATGCCCAAATACATGGGTTGACACATGTGAACCCAAAATCACTCTTCTCCCTTTACCACTTAAATCCAACCCTTTACACTTGGCATTGGACAATTGCTTGCACAAACCTCCAGCACTAGTCCTCCTGACCTTGAGGGTGACCTGACCCTGGCCGACCAGCCACCACAACCACCGGAAACCACCAGGCCGAGAGCACCCATGTGAGCCAAATTTTAAATTCTCCCTGGCTGAGCTGTCCCAACCCAAATGGCCACTGGAGCTGTTCTTCTCCTCCCCTGAGCAGCTGATCAGAGCATTCAAAACCCCCTGGGAAGCCCTCCAACCATGCCTATTTAAACACCACCACCTCTCGGCCAAAAAAGAGAGTTGAACCAGACCTTAAGGAAACTCTGCCAAAATTGCTCCAGGACCCTCTCCTAACCCAGAGCAGTTGATCCCCAGTGTTCCTTTGCCCTAATCCCCATTGACAGAGCTCAATTTCTGAGTTGAAAATCCACCCAAAAATAGGACACTTCACCACAGTGAGCCAATCCCCAAATTGATTGGTCCTACACCTTCACCAGACCAAGAGGAGAAGTTCCCCAGCAAAAGCCCCCTCACCAGGCCAGCCATTGCTTCTAGCCTCCAAGCTTTGTGAATGGCTGTGGACACTTTCATACCTAGGCATTTCCACAGGACAGGAGACTTCATCTGAAGCTTGCTTGGACCCAATCGAAGGTGACACAACTCTCAGATTGAAGCTTCACTTCTCTGAGCAAAGGTATGAACTCACTCTTCCTCCTGAGCTTCCAGTGATTCTCCATTTTGTTTAAGTTAATTTCATAGCCTATAAACTGTATGGATGTGTTCGTCTTATCAAGACAAATCCAAAGAGCATAAGAACACGAAAATCCATTGAGAATCGAGTGAGATCTTAGGGTTTTAGTGTGGACGGTCACGGGTGCACACCAGTTGTAGACGATGACCGGGAGCCGTTGGATCGCACGTGTATCGAGCGGACGGTTCAGATTACGCCGGACCAGGGAATGTTACGTGAACCGCGGGCCCCCGGAGCGCTGAGTCGGATGGCGGCGTCGAATCAGAACGCGCCGCGTGGCCTTTCGGAGCTGCCGAGGATTGCGTGGCGCCGCGTGGATAAGTAGAAAATTAGGGTTATTTTCTATTTATTTAAATACCATAACTTCAAAAATTCATATCTTTGCATAGAAAAATCACAAAAATAAAATAAAAATACCCTCTTGCTCGGTGAATAAAGGAGAATAATGTGGAAACGAAATCAAGTTAATTGGATGAGTATTTTTGTTTTTAATAATTTATTTACTGTTTTCAGTATTTTGATTCTTCATTTGCATAGACAATTCACCATGGCATGAGACCATAGGACTTTTGAAGCCTCTGACCTTGGGAACATTCCGTGAATTTTTCAAGGTCAGAGGCCATCTATGTGAAAAGTTATTGAATTTTCAAGTTCATGTCACTATTTTAGGTATTTTAATTCCAATAATTAGCATGTTGTGAAATAAATTCTAGGAAAATTTGGTGATGTTCCTTAGACTAGAGGACCCTATGAAAAATATTTTTTGAATTAATTCATTCATAGTAACCTTAATTGGCCTAAACCCCTAAAATTGAATTTGAATTAACTAGGGTTAACCACACATCAAATTGACTTGAAAACAATTCTCCACTAATATTTATGATCAGAGAGACCTCACATAAAAATTTGAAATCAATTGGACTTGATTAACCCTACCAAATGGGTTGATTAAGCCTCATAAGCAAAATGGAACTTTAAAAATTCATAACTCCAAAAATACATTTAAAAAACTCACCAAATTAATTTTAGGACTTCTCTGATATCAGAGGAGTCTAAGAAAAATAAAATTGGGATTTTCTAAAAATTTTCATTTTTAAGCATATTTTAATATTTTTAATAATTAAAAATAATTAAAATCACAAAAATAATAAAAATCATAAAAATTTCATATTTGGTCCCCTAATCACTTAGGAACCAATCAAATATTTTTTCTAAGTCCCTAGGATAAGATATTGAATTTTAAAGGCTTAATGTAATTTTTAATATTAAAAATGAATTTTCAACCCTCTTCACTAAAATAATACTAACAAATCAAAGAAAAATCAGAAAATTAAAAAATTTGTTTATATGGACTACTTGAGGTTAGAGGGATTTAAGAAAAATATAAAATCTATTTTTCAACTTTTATTTTATTTTAAAATTAATTAATACTCTAAAATTCAAAATAATTATGATAAATAAAATATAACTCAACAAATCACAAAAATTGGTCCAAGTGGTCCATTTGTCATTAGGAATATTCCATAATTTTCTTAAGGACAGAAATCTTTCCTTAGTCATGTTGTTGAATTTTCTTTGAAAACCCTTTTTTCTACTAAAAATAATTATATAAATAAATTAAATTCAGAAAAATCACATTTTCTCCTCTAATGTCTTAATTGACATGTGAGTGAGGTGAAATAAAAATTTCAAATTCATTTGAGCTCAATTTAATTAGTTATGAAATAAATAAGCTTAAAAGGGCATAAAGGTAATTAAAAATTTTAACCCTTAATTAAAACTTTAGGTTTAATCAAAATGGGGGGTAAAATATTTGATTTTAACTTTCTCTTGGATGATTGAAACTTAGGGAAATTAATGGGTAGAATCCCATTAAACACTTTGAAAATATCAAAAAATGAAACTTTAATTAATTAAATAAATTAATTTTTGGAAAGAATATATTTAAATTTGGATCATTAAAAATAGGGATATTATTAAGAGGACATTTATTCTTTACTTTAAAAAAAATCCCTAAATGAGTCACTTTAACAATATTTAATTCTTAACTAAAAAATTAAAATAATAATCTAAATTATAATTAAAACTAAAATTAAAATCAAACTAAATTAAAATCAAATTAAAATTAAAGTTAAACTAAAACTAACAATTAAAATTAAAATTAAAATCAAAATTAAAATTAAATTAAATCCAATTAAATTAAAATTAAAATTAAAATTAAAATTAAATTAAATTAATTTAAATTAAATAAAAATTAAATTAAATTAAAATTAAATTGAATTAAAAATTAAAAATTAAAATTAAAATTAAAGTAAATTAAAATTAAAATTAAATTAAATTAAATGAAATTAAATAAAATAAAATTAAATTAAAATCAAATTGAATTAAGTTAAATTAAAATCATTTAACAACAAACCTAAATAAAATCATTAAGAATTAAATCTAAAATAATTTGAACACTATTCCAAACTTAAAATTATTAATTAAAATCTCATAGTTAAATTGAAACACTTTAAATCATTAACTCAAACTTTCAATTAATTTGATTAAAATTCTCAATAAACCAATTTGCCCTTAAAGGCTTTAATTATTATAACTCTTAAATAGAGTATTAAGTGAAATGTCACTTCACACATAAGATATTCAAACATCCTAGTTCACTGAGCAAGAAACAAAACAAAAATACAAATCCTTGGATGATCAATTCATCCGTACAATAAAAATTCATTTGGACTCAAAATAATCCCAAAAATATTGAAAAGATGTTTAGGACTCGTCCTAAGCACTTCCTCAATATGACGGGATGTTTTAGAAGAATAATTGAATTTAATTGTTCTTTGATGAACAAAAATCATCCTTAAACCAAACCAAGAACTTAGACGTCATAGGAGATGACTAATTATAGGATTAGGATTCTGGTAGATAACCAAAACCCTTCCTTTAGCTTTACCTAGGTATCTGTTGAAATATTTAAATGCCTTAACATGTGTTTTAAGTGCAGCTTAGGATGACGGGAAGACCCTCCAGGTACGCTTTTATTTTATTGCAATTTACTTTATTGCAAATTACTTACATGCACTGTACTTTACTTTTCTTGCATGTTAAAAAAGACTGTTGCATGAAAACCAAAACCTTTAGGATAGTCCCTGAATTGAAACTAAAACTAAATTAAAAGTCATTGTAAGATAAAATTCACCGCCACAACATTCCAAAATATAAAACAACTCAAAATTTAATCACAAACAGAACAACAAAACTACAAATCACAACTAAATTAAAACGTCTCATTGAATGATCGGGAATACCTCGGATGATGTAACCCACGTGTTGCTAACGGGATTTCCCACGGTCTAAATGAAAGTGTGGAACTCATTCAGTTGAGTTTAGCAAAGTCATCTGGACTAAGTGAATTCGATGAAAATAATGGTGTCGGGATGACGGAACCGTGGGATCTTAATCAGTTCTGTTTAAATAACTTTAAGATTTGTTTTAATTAAAATATTAAAAACACTTGGATTTTAAGATTTTATCTAAACCAAAACACTTCTCCCATCTCCTGATTTATGACTTCTAAAACTAAACCTCTGCAACAACAAGGAGCTCAGAGCATGGTGGGTAGTACGGCCATCGTCATCAGCAAAACTCGGATCTACTTCAACAAAACTTTCTTAGAATTAAATAACCAAGCCATATGACTTCGAGGTAGTTTGCCTAGTGCAACAGAAATCCTCAACTCTTCGTTAGGCATTTGCATAATCATGTTATGTAAATTAAGCCCTAACCGGTCTTAGGACTCCGAGGTAGTTGTTTGGTACGACATAAACCCTCACATCTTGCATGACTGCGTCATACAAATATAAGTCCTAATTAAGTAAAATTGGCAGGATCGAAACATTAAATAAACTCCCAAATTAAAGCCAAACAAAAGGATAGTTTGGGAAGTTGCCAAGAATTCTTTATGGATCCTCAGCTTCTCCTACTTCTCTTCCTTTGGACTCCTGAAAATAAATGTTCCAAATTTGATCCACCCCCTTTTGAAATTCCAAAATCCAATCCTTTGAAAATCTTAAACTTTGAAATTCTTGAGAGCAAAACCACTGATCATTATCGAGAGTTTTCTTAAATGATTCCCGTCATTTAAGATGTAATTAACTATAGGGGCTTGCCCTTATAGGGAATTTTAAGAACCTGAGTAATATAAAACCTCGCTTAATTATTTTATATTAAGCGGGGAACTTGTCGGCTTATAAAATTGGTTCGTCGACCAAACGGATGTCACAAATCTTCTAGTTTATTTAATCGAGCCCCATCATCAAGCAAAGGTGTCTATTCTTCGGGATAGATTCACGGTTTGTGATGCGGTGCTCGTTTATATAAACTATTCGGGATGTGAGATCGGTTTGATTTCATATCTTAAAATTTTCAAACTTAAAACTATTTTCAAAATCAAATACTACTTTCTAGATTATATATATATATATATTTAAATTAAATTTAAAATCTAAAATTCGCCGACAACTTCTGTAGGCGACCCTCTTTTCGAAATACAACACATAACCTAAAAATATGCCGACAATTTCTGGCGACTCCGCTGGGGGCTAGTTCCTCTCTCCATTTTTGATTAGATGGTTTTGCTTTCATAAATCGGGGGTGAGTCCATATCCTTAGTGGACCAAAACAACCATTCTTCCGTTGGAATACCCCGTTCATTTCTGTCTTGAACGAGTATAGCCAACTCCTCTCGGATTTAGGAGCCACTGTTTAGACACCCCTAAACAGAGAGGTTCCGAGATCCTTTTACCTCTTTTCTCAGGTGGGCTGGACCCCCAATAGGTGTTAGTTTAGGAGCGGTCCTTCGAGTCGAGAAGTCTTGCATAAGACTTTCTCTTCCTTTCCAATTCTAAATCGGGCCCTTCACCTTTTCTATAACATTTTACTTTAATCATTTTGTTTCTGACGAACGAACCTCCTAATAAACAACCTCTTTTATAAATCACAAATGCACTAAGATAAATGAAAATGTGTTCGGACTCTTTCTTTTTTGTCCTAAACTTTACGATGAAAAGAAGCATAATTTGGGACTGACATTCGTAATCTACCCTGCAGAAAATGACTGCCCCAAAGTTAATCTTTTCCTTCACCAACGGAATGGACTTCGCCGTTTACAAGGATGAGCTGCCCGACAATGGGATCATCCGTTTCGGACAAGGATTTGACATCACAGAGGTCAAGTTCGCTGACGTCACTCTCTTCACACTGATGGACAAGGTGTCAGAAACTGAAGAGCCCGTGATTGAGTTCAACTTGAAATCGACTCAAGAATTCCCTCCTCTGCAAAGGGTTCCAGCTGAAAGGAGTACTACTGTTCGTAGGAGGACTGTTGTCTCTACCCCCACCGGTCTAGTCATCTCTGCACCTACCCCGACTTCTGCTAAACTGAAGGGGAAGGAGATCCAAGTCTGTGATGAGCCTATCACCGTGGAGGGTACAGATTTCGCTAGAATACCATCTGTTTTTGAGATTGGGTCCAGTTCAAGAATTGCACCCCTAACTCGGACTCAAAGGAGAAATAGAAGCAAGAAGATCGCCAAGAATGCCAGAGCTGCTGAAGTGGCTTTTCTAGAGGAAATTCTTGAGGAAAGAGAAGAACTGCCTAAGTATATACCTATATTGGAAGGGAGCGGGTTTCACCCCCTCTCTGCCGCATCAGATGATGAGGATGTCCGTAGGATCGCCACAGCATTACCTCGACCTGCGTACTGCAACAATTACAAAAGAAAAAGGGATAAGACTACGCCATTGGCTCAGCTGCAAGCTGTGATAGAATGATTAGCAAAGAAAGAAAGATGTCCTGTGTCAGAAATCTTAAGAAGGATAGGACGAGTGCCAGTTAAATCCCTCCTCGGACCGCGAATAGAGCCTGTTGCTACCACAGAGAAACCAAAAATGAAGATAAAAGCCAGTTCACCCGTTGTTGTATCGGGTCCGCAAATTAGGGAGGATACCACCTTCCAGCATATAGCCGACAGATCATCCGGTCCTAGGCTTCCGGCTGCGAGAAGGATGATATGGCGACCTACTTCCGGTGAGCTAAGACCAAAACAATGTCCTGAGAAGAAAAGTCTCGTCAAGAGACTGGAATCAAAAGAAAGTGCTACTGCAATAAAGGGGACTCTCGGGAAGGAAGTTCAACAACCGTCACGAGACAACTGCGAGACAGTGCGAAAAGGGCCACTAGAGGATGCCATGGACAAATTAAGGACCGACATCCGACGGTTAGCAAAAAAAAAGAGAAGAAGAATTAGGAGATGAAATCGACTCATCAGAATTTATGAATGAAGAGTATGCCAAGATCTACATGGTTGAGACACGAGCATCGTCAGCTTCGCAAGGTGCTCCAGCAGCTACGGAAAGAGATGAACCGGAAGTGTTGAGAGCACAACTTCGGGAAAGAGATGATACAATTTCCCAGATGGCAAAGAGGATGGAAGAGATGGTTGCTGCCTTAGCCACTCTCCAGAGTCAGGCCCAGCCTTAGAAAGAGACACCCCCAGAAATTATCCATATTGCGGATGGAGGAAAAGAGATCACATCCGTCAACGGAGACGAACCACCAAAGAAGGATTCTACACAAAGCATGATTCCAGAAAAGGATATTAAAAATATGGTAGAACAGCAGGTGCGAGAAGCTTTAGTACAATCCAAGAGTGGACCATCTATTCAGACGGGTAGACCTTACCCCGAAGAGTTCGATGCAATCCAATACCCGAAAGGCTTCGTACCACCTTTATTTAAGACTTTTGATGGAACAGGAAACCCTCGGCAGCATGTCATACATTTTCGTGCTAGTTGCTGCAATGCCGGTGGGAGCAACGCTTTACTCTTCCGTCAGTTTGTCAGCAGTTTGTCAGGGATTGCCTTTGACCGGTACGCAGAATTGTCGAACGGTTCAGTAAAGACCTTTTCAGAACTGGAGAATCTCTTCGTTAAACGATTTGCCAGGGCTCAGTAACACATCACTATCGGTGATCTAGTGGTGGAGCAACAAAAGCCGAACGAGACTTTAGTGGATTACATACTTTAATGGAGAAATTTAAGCATAAGTGTGAACCACAGCTTCAAGAACAACATGCGGTCGGCATCCTACTTAAAAGTATCCATGGCCCGATAAAGACTCCTCCTTAAAGGATTTACAATCAAGACTTTTGAGAAGTTGCTTAGCAAGGCCGGGAGCATACAAGAAGAGGCAAAACAGTTAAGTTTCGTAGACAAGAACGATAAGCAGAAGCCTGTGAAAACTTTTGAAAAGAAGTCCAGAATCGTCGCGGAAGTAGATAAGAGCAAGCAGCCAATGTAGATACCGCCAGAGCGACCGCAGCCTAGTTACCAACCACCGCAACGAACATACCACAACCTCAGCAGGGCTATCAGTAACCTCAGCAGGGTTATCAGCAACCTCGTCCGAGCTATCAGTCGCCTCAGCATTATGAACAACCGCCTTCTTCGTCACGTACTTTAAGAGAACTTCTAAATAGAGAATATCCGTTCAAAACTGAAGCAGTAGCAAAGATGTTCCGCAGCTTAATGAAGACACCAGACTTTCAACTGCCAGAGCCCAAGAAGCCGGAGGAAGTTAATAGGAAAGATCATCCAAACTATTGCCCTTACCATCAGATGCTCGGACACAAGATAGAGGATTGTATCACTTTCAAGAGTTGGCTTGATGACAATCTCCGGAAAGGGAACATAATGATCCCAAAGGAATACATGAAGGAACCCCACAAAGGAGGTTCCGTCAATGTTTTTTCAACGGATCCTAATGTTCCGATAGACCCTTACATGACTGATGATGGATGGAGTACTGTCTGGACAAGATCATCGAAGAAAATTTTGGATCACATCCAGACCGCTTCGGTACGTGCTTCAACTCAGAGTTTGCAACCTGTCAAGCCGGCACTATCACTTATGATTGAAGAACCGCCCCAGAAGGAAGAGAAGATCGTGGAAGAAAAGAAGACCGAGGCTCCGAAGGGTAGACTAGGGGCTGCTTATCCTAGGATGGTGTTTCCGATTAGGGGGAGAAATCCCTCAAACTCCTAACTCTGTATGATTATCTGCTCGCTCTGGATGGATCTTATAATGATAAGGGTTATGGCGTTGGCTACGTTTTGACTGTTTCTAACGATTACGTAACTAACGACAACCGGCTTAATCCGGATCTCGATTCCAATATAAATAATGATTCTAAAATCATACACAACTTTGATGACCCCGACAAAGAAGATGTTCACAAATGAGGCTACAAAAGCTCGACAAGCAACTGGTCCATTTGTGAATTCCGAGGAGCTCCGATCACGATAGAATTAGAACCATCAGACACCGAAGCAACTTCAAAAAAGCCAGTTGTTCCAATTCAAGAGGATACACCGACAGATTCAACACCAAATTCAGAAGAAATAACTGAAGTAAATTTAAGAAGTGGAAAAGTTCTACCCCCGAGAATGGGTCCAAAGGATAAAGGAAAGCTGGTGGTTGCTCAGGAAGAGCCGACCGCAGCAGAAGAACTGCCCATTCGGGAAGAAACCGAGGAACATGGTAATAAAGTGGACTAAAATGTGCTAGCCCATCTTAGGAAGCTACCAGCCAAACTAAGCATATACGATGCTCTGATCATGTCGAAGGAGATGAGAGAAGCTCTGATCAAGGCTCTACTTGATCCAGAGATTTGTTTAGCTCAAATGGCCAGTGATTCCTTCGACGAAGTTTGCTCGTTAAAAGAACAACGATGTGTTACCTTCACGGACAATGATCTATTACTGGGAACAACAGATCACAGCCGATCGTTATACATTTCAGTCACTAGTGGAAAGTTTATGCTCTCCAGAGTGTTGGTTGATCCAGGAGCATCAATCAATATAATGAATCTTCGGACGCTAGCATAATTGGAAATTGATGCTCGCGAGCTTGAAGCAGACAAGATGCTATTAAGAGGCTTCAATCAAAAAGGAGAAAGAGCTCTTGGATTGATAACACTACTCATGAAGACCGGTGATTTAGCAAAGAAAACCGCAAAATTCCACATAATCGATTCTGAGACATCGTTCAACGCTCTACTGGGTCAGCCATGGATCCATGAAAATTGGATGGTGCCGTCGTCTCTGCACCAGTGCATAAAGTATTACAAAGGAGGGGAACAGTGTATCAAAGGTGATTTGCAGCCATTCTCCGTGCATGAAATTGGAATTCATGAAGATGCAGCCTACTACACGCCCCCGAAGAAAACAATCTTTTCCAGAAATACCATACCAAATGAAGCAAAAGAAATTCGAGATGATGAAGAACCTGAAGTTCTAGTCCAACAGTTACTCACCACTCCCTTACGGCGAGATGGTGAAGATTTCTCCAGGACTCGCACCCGAGGTCGAGGCCGGGGACGAGGACGTGGAAGAAATGTTTGAACTGTTGGACAGAAGAAACCGGTCATCGATGTTGATTGGCAGAACACTTCCGAAGAAGAAGAAGAAATTGAGAAAGAAGCAGCGACAATAAGTCAAAAGAAACCCCAGTTCAAGATCTCTATCGAAGATGAAAAGAATGATGAATATAAATCAATGTACGAGAAGATTAACCATCATATGCATACTATGACCCTGACCCCGATCCATTCTAATAAGATCATGGTGGTCAAGGAGGTGCATGGTGGTGGTACTAAACCAATCAAGTTTTACCGTGGTGCTTCTTCTTCCAATACTAAAAAAGATGTACAATTTGAAGATGTTACTTCTTCCGAATTAATGGAACTACATTTTGAGTGGTACTCTCCCTGTGTTCAAAATTTAATTCAACGTGGTGTCTTACCTCGACAATGGACAAAAGGCCGATCACAACAATTTGAAAAATTATGGAATAATGTCGGTCGGCCTCCCAATTCAAAACATGGTCTCGGATTCGGCAAAGTAGGATCAGTTGACGATACGGGATTTTGCTTGGTTTTCACTTGCAGACCTAATGAAAACTGCTTGGAAGCCTCAGAAGATCTTGAAGATCTGCCAATCGGAGATGCTCCACCAGAATTCGAGGAAGAAATCAAATCTACAATAGACGAGTTAATGGAAGTTAACTTAGGTACTAGCGAAGAGCCTAGGCCAACCTTTGTTAGCTCCTTACTCAATAAAGAAGACTCTGAGGAAATAATCAAGCTATTAATGGAATTCAAGGACTGTTTTGCTTGGAGTTACGACGAAATGCCAGGATTAGCTCCAGAAGTCACAGTTCACAAGTTAGGAGTAGATCCTACTTCTGTTCCAGTAAGACAAGCTCCTAGAAGAATGCGTCTAGAAATTGAGCAACAAGTAATAGCCGAATTTAAGAAGCTAATAGACGCTAAATTTGTCCGTGAAGAACAATACCCAACTTGGTTAGCCAACGTGGTACCAGTCAGAAAGAAGAATGGTCAGATCAGAATCTGCGGGGATTTTAGAGATTTGAATAAAGAATGTCCAAAGGAAGAATTCCCGTTACCAATTCCAGAACTGATGATCGACATCGCTTCAACACATGAAATCTTCTCTTTCATAGATGGATCGTCATGATACAACCAGATAAAGATGGCACCGGAAGACGAAAAGCTCACGGCATTGAGAACACCGATCGGAGTGTATTGCTACACAGTAATGCCATTCGGACTAAAGAACGCAGAAGCAACATACCAAAGAGCAATGACGAAGATTTTTGATGATCTCATTCACAACCAAGTTGAGTGCTACGTGGATGATGTGGTCATCAAAAGCAAACTGAAAGAAGATCACCTGTATGATTTGAGAATTGTTTTCGAGCGACTAAGACAATTTAATCTTAAGATGAATCCCTTAAAATGCGCCTTCGGCGTCACCTCCGGGAAATTCTTAGGATTTGTTGTCCGACATCGCGGGATTGAAATCGATCCGGAGAAGATTAAAGCTATTTTAGAAATGCCTCCTCCTAAAACTTTGAAACAGTTGCGATCCTTTCAAGGAAAGTTGACATATCTTCGACGCTTTATATCGAATTTGTCAGGAAGGTGTCAGCCTTTTTCTGCTTTGGTTAAGAAGGATGCCAAGTTTACTTGGGACTCCAAATGTCAACATGCCTTCGATGACATCAAACAATACTTAATGACACCTCCTGTCTTAGCAGCCCCAGTCTCAGGTAAACTGTTGATACTTTATACCGCGGCTTTAGACAACTCCCTTGGAGCCCTGCTAGCCCAGGTCAATGATGAGGGAAAAGAAAATGCTCTCTACTACTTAAGCCGTCGTCTAATTCCGACGGAAGTAAGGTATCCTCCGATTGAGAAGCATTGTTTGGCCCTGATCTTCGTCGCTCAAAAGCTCATGCATTACATGCTTTCTCATAAGGTCAACCTTATTTCGAGAGTTAATCCGTTGCAATACTTGATGACCCGACCGACGCTTTCTGGCAGACTTGCCAGGTGGTCGATAAAACTATTGCAATTTGACATAACTTTCGTTCCTCTTCGCGCCGTAAAGGGACAAGTCCTAGCAGACTTCCTTGCAGCACACCCTTTACCGGCAGATTCACCTCTCGATGACGATTTTCCTGAGGAGCAGATAATGAGCCTAGAAGACCCTGATGATCAACATTGGGAACTATACTTCGACAGTGCGTCCTCAGCACAGAAGAACAAAGAATTGCAAACGATAGTGCCCGGTAAGGCAGGAATCGGACTAATCTTTATAACGCCGGTGCGGGGGATGTTAAGATACTCCTACCACTTAACAGAACCATGTACAAACAATGAAGCAGAATAGGAAGCCCTTATAACTGGATTGGAATTAACCATTCAGATGGGAATAACGGACATCAACATCTACGGAGATTCTCAGTTGATCATTCAACAGGTCGCCGGACAGTACAGAATTTAAAGCCAAGACTCGAGCAGTACTTTCAGTACGCCATGAAATTGTTGGAACAAATTCCAAACGTAACGATCTACAAGATTCCCGGAAGAGAAAATGCTCTCGTCGATGCGATAGCCCGCCTTGCAAAGGAATTTGCCTGCTTGTAGGATGAGTCAGTTGAAGTGTCATTTCAAGGACGACAAGTCCTATCACAGCTCGACATGGATACAATACACAAATCAAAAAGAAAATAAGAAGAATCAGTTGCAGCAGTGACAGATAATACAGAAGATTGGCGGCAGCCATTAATAGACTACTTGTAGACAGGAAACCTACCGGACGATAAGTCATTAGCTCATCAAATCAAGAAAAGAACTCTGTCTTACGCATTAATAAACAATACGTTATACATAAGGTCTTTTGACCAGATGTGGCTAAGGTGTCTGAGCGGGTCCGAGGCTCGTGAAATCGTTAAAGAAGTACATTCGGGACTTTGTGGCGCTCACCAGTCGGGTCCGAAAATAAAAATGAAGATTAAAAGGCTAGGGTACTACTGGCCCTCAATGATGACCGACTGTATGAAAGTCGTCAAAATTTGTCACCAGTGCCAAGTGCACGGAGTGGTTCTACACCAACCTCCAAATGTACTACATCCGACAATCGCGTCGTGGCCATTTGAGTGTTGGGGCACAGATATAGTGGGTCCGATAGAACCGCCTTCTTCAAGAGGACATCGCTTCATTCTTGTAGCTACAGACTACTTTTCTAAATGGGCAGAAGCTATACCACTCAGAGAAGTGAAGGCACACCACGTGCTACAGTTTTTCAAGAACCAAGTTGTCTACCGTTTTGGGGTACCGCGTAGGATCATTTCAGATAATGGGTCTCCATTCAAAAGTACAAAGATCAACAATTTTGTCAGAAGACACGGTATCGATTGGCGATACTCAACGATCTACTACCCAAAAGCAAACAGCTTGGCCGAGGCTTTTAATAAAACTCTCGTTCAAATTTTAAAGAAAACTTTGGATGACAACAAGAGAAATTAGCACGAGAAGTTGTTAGAAGCCTTATGGGCCTACAGGACGACTTTTAGGACTCCTACTCACTCTACACCTTATGCTTTAGTGTACGGGTCTGAGGCTGTCTTGCCCCTGGAAGTTCAGCTTCCGTCACTCCGAATTGCAGTTGCAGAAAATATCACTATGGAAGAAAATGCCAGACTACGACTGGAAGAATTGGAAAGCTTGGAAGGGAAAAGACTTTCCGCACAGCAGAATTTGGAACTATATCAAGCCAAGATGATCCAGGCCCATGATAAACTGGTCCGTCCAAGAACTTTCAAAGTCGGTGACTTAGTTCTTGTTCTCAAAAGACCTATTCTTGCACATCGCAAGATAGGTGGTAAGTTTGAGCCAACGTGGGAAGGGCCGTTCGTGGTCGAGACAGTCTACTCAGGAGGTTCCTACCAACTGGTGAATTGCCCTGGAGAACGACCTATGCTTCCAATCAATGGACGGTATTTAAAGAAGTATTACGCAACCTGATGTTTCGAAGGGTGGCCTCTAAAGTAAAATCTTACCCCTAGAAACACGGGTGAAATAATCACTTTGTGACTGGGTCCGAACTCAAAACAAAATAAAATGGATGATAAAAAAAAATCTCATCAACGAAAATGTTAAAAAAATAAAACATTGGAAATCGTAATAATAAAATGTCAAATCTTTCCTCTTAAATACATTCATTCCTGATATTTTCTCATCTCTTCCTACTTCCTTTAAATTTAAAAGATGTGAATAAGAATATTTAGGTGCTTTTCTTATTGTTCTTGTTCTTAGTACAGCCCCTGATCCTTTCCTTGTTTTTTCTCAGGGAAATGTCGAACGGGCGGTTGGTTCTAAACTTTAGAAATGGCGTGAGTCTAGCACTTGATGAAAAGAGGGTGAGGGATAGAGCAGTGATATAGATTGACTCAGACTTCATACCAACAGGCTTACAATATAAAGAAAATGATTGGATCCCAGTTGATCGAGAAGAACTTCACAGCCAGACAGTGATGAAAATGGGTGGCCCAAGCCACCAACCCAGAAACAAGAAAATAAAAGCAAACGCCACGCATGCAACCGGAGAAGATAAGAAAGTTAAGACCATGGTTGCCACAACAGTGGGTAGGCTTGTCAGCGCCGCATCCGCAGAAATTCAAGAGGTAAGGAGAGCTACTCTCACTGCTACCCAGTGAAGAAATAAAATTCATCGCATTCGCAAAATGTTGACCAAGTTAGCAGAAGATCAACACGAACAAACGATGGATACTGTTAGTGCAAATGCTCCAAGGAGACCGGTTCGTCAGGAACCAGAAAGAAAAAGGTCAATTTCAAAAAGGACAAAACAAATAAAAGAAATACCAAGAAAAGCAGAAACAGAGTGGGTACCTCGACACCGAGTATTTGTACCAGATTCGAAGAGTCTTGTTGCGATAGCAACCCCGGAGGATGTCCCTACGGAGACTATCCCCGAGGAGCCGAGACATGCAGAAGAACGTGCTGGGGTTGAGCCATACATCCCGCAGTATGTTACTAGACACCGAGGACTTCAGATAATCCCGGAATACGAGCTGGAGAAGTTGCAACTAGTTGAGAAGAAAACCTTTGAATACTTTGAAAGAATTGGGAACAAGAGGGTCAACAACTTGGAAGGCCTGGAGTTGCATACAGATGTTTTCTCAGACTATGAGCAACAACAAATTGTAGACTGCATCCTTGAATTGCAAAAAATGGGTCGAGCCGGCCGCCTGAGAGAAAAGACATTTTTAGAACCCCGAAGATGGATGCCGGGAAAGGGAAGAGTTACAATCCAATGCGGATGTTGTTACAATTTTGCCACAAACAGAAAAGGAAATCCACCAGGGATACTCCGTCGCGGTGAGGTGGATCCAATGCTAAGAGTCATCAAGAGAATGGTGAAAAGGATGATAACATGGAGGGTACTGCCTGCATATTGTATACCCAACAGCTGCATTATCAACATCTAGAAGGAAGACGACTGCATACCACCACATATAGACCATCATGACTTTGTCAGACCATTTTGCACAGTGTCATTCCTCAGCCAGTGTAACATCATGTTCGGATCTGACCTCCGGATTGCAGGCCCGGTGAGTTCCGATGGCCGGTGGAGATACCACTACCTGTAGGTTCCGTCCTGGTGTTAAAAGGAAACGGAGCGGACATTGCGAAGCATTGCATTCCAGGAGTGCCTGTGGAGCGGATCTCAGTTACTTTTAGAAGAATGGACGACAGAAAAATGCCTTACTACTTTCAACCAGATCCAGAATTAGAGAGTCTCCGGCCCTACGAGCTGTGAGTTACATGGGAGATAGAACACCTCCAATGTACATCCATGAGGCATTCGTGCCAGGGATGGCTTGGAAGGTGATGTTATTACCCATGTTTCTTACTAATTCAGACATGGATTTTTGACAAACGCTTTTGGATGGATCAACAAGAAGCTTACACAATCCGTTTTGGATTTACAGGGATTGTATGAGACAATAAATTTCTGAGGAAAATGTCATCATGACTAGATCAAGTTGTATGATGTACTTTCAGCAAGTTGGAATGAAAATGACTACGTCATATTTTGCTTTCACCTCTTTTTGTGCAAATTGACTGGGAAACGCCATTAGGGTTAAATGAACTTTGAACGAAGAACAGAAAACAAAAGAAAATAAATGAGAACTTTTCCTAAAAAAAAATCTGAATATTAAAATGAACTTCAAATTCACATGAACACTAAATATACAACAAAAAAAAATAAAAACAACAAAAATAAAAATGGGATCATTAAAGGACAAACAAAATGAATCTAAATCTCAAATTGAATTTCGATCTGAATCCTCTGATTCGAACCTTTCAGTTCTTTCCTCAATCAAAATCTGTTTGAAACTCTTTTGAAATTTGAATATTTCCCTTGACTTATTGCTAAGTCAAGTCTTTTCATCTTGGTACACTTACCATCTACTTTAAATTCTCTTTCTTCTGTGTCTTAGAGGATCGACTAGTTCTATTAACACGGAGCCACGAACTTTGTTTGATTTGGTTCTGATGGCATGAGACTGGATCCCTCTTCATACAGATAAATCTTCGAGGCTAGAGCCTAACTTCTAGTCCTCTTTCAAAATTCCGAGACTGGTACCTAAATTCCAGTTCTCTTCCTTCGAGGTCGGTACCTAAATTCCGACTCTCATTCGAGATCGATACTTAAATTTCGATTCTCTTTCGAATTGATACCTAAATTTCAATTCTAAATTCCGAGACTAGTACCTAAATTCCAGTTCTCTTCCTTCGAGGTCGGTACCTAAATTTTGACTCTCTTTTCGAGGTCGATACCTAAATTTTGACTCTCTTCCGAGACTAGTACCTAAATTCTAGTTCTCATTCCGAGATCAGTACCTAAATTATGATTCTCATCCTTTTCAAGATCGATACCTAAATTTCGACTCTATTCCGAGATTGATACCGAAATTTCAATTCTCATTTCCAAGACTAGTACCTAAATTCTAGTTCTCATTCCGAGACTAATACCTAAATTCTAGTTCTCATTCCGAGATCAGTACCTAAATTCTGATTCTCATCCTTTTCGAGGTCGATTCCTAAATTTCGACTCTCTTCCGAGACTAGTACCTAAATTCTAGTTCTCATTCCGAGATCTGTACCTGAATTCTGATTCTCATCCTTTTTGAGGTCGATACCTAAATTTCGACTCTCTTCCGAGACTAGTACCTAAATTCTAGTTCTCATTCCGAGGTTAGTACCTAAATTCTGATTCTCACCCTTTTCGAGATCGATACCTAAATTTCGACTCTCTTCCGAGATTGATACCTAAATTTCAATTCTCATTTCTGAGACTGGTACCTAAATTCCAGTTCTCTTCCTTCAAGGTCGGTACCTAAATTCCAACACTCATTTGAGATCGATACCAAAATTTCGATTTTCTTTCGAATTGATACCTAAATTTCAATTCTAAATTCTGAGACTGGTACCTAAATTCCAGTTCTCTTCCTTTGAGGTCGGTACCTAAATTCTGACTTTCTTTTCTAGGTTGATACCTAAATTTCGACTCTCTTCCAAGACAAGTACCTAAGTTCTAGTTCTCATTCCGAGATCAGTACCAAAATTCTGATTCTCATCCTTTTCGAGGTCGATGCCTAAATTTTGACTCTCTTCCGAGACTAGTACCTAAATTCTAGTTCTCATTCCGAGATCAGTACCTAAATTCTGATTCTCATCCTTTTCAAGGTCGATACCTAAAAAAGATGTTATATCATTTCTCAACTTAGCAGTCTTAGATGGTGAAAAATATTTAGCATGAAATTTTTGTAACAGTTCACCCCAAGTTCTAATTGATCCAGAAGTTAACGAATGTAACCACATTTTAGCTTTATCCCTTAGTGAGAAAGGAAAAGGTCTAAGTCTAATTGCATCATCTGAAACACCATCATATTTAAAAGTAGCACACAACTCTAGAAAATTAGCAAGAAGCAAATTAGGACCTTCAGTTGTTGTTCCCCCAAACTGATTATTAGACACCATTTGGATAATAGCAGATTTAAGCTCAAAAGAATTAGCAGCTACAGCAGGGTTTTGAATACTAGCACGAAATTCATCTACTATAGGGTTAACATAATCTCTTAAAGGTCTTAATTCTTGATGGATGCCAACATTTTGATTTTGATGATTTGTCATTTTTTTTAATATCTTTTTCTTTTTTTGTATTTTTAATTTTTTTGATTTTTCTGATAGTCCTTTCTAATTCAGAATCATAAGGCACAAGTCCTTCAGAACCTGAACTACACATACAACAATAAAACAAAACAAAATACAACACACTAACCAAAACAAAGAAAAGTAAAAATTTATAATTTCTTAATTCTCTTTAAAATGCAATTTCAATTAATTTTCCTCGGTAACAGCGCCAAAAACTTGGGGCATGAGGAATATATGTGCTTATAAATTTGATATGAAAATTGGCAACGACACCAAAAACTTGGTCCCGTCCGGTAGATATATGTATGTGTGCCAAAAACTTGACTCCACACCAAATATATGTGATTTAGATATGAAAATTATGATTTTATAATATGGGATACTACGCAAGTATACGTATCGTTTATCAAGTAATATAGGACTTTCTGATTAAGCCCCGAGATATCGAACCCACAGAGAAAATGTAAAATCTTTAAAGGAACTAGAGAAATTATCTTTTTACTTTCTTTTATTGTTTTCAAAAAAGTATGTCTTGATTTTGAAAAGTTTTGAAGGTTGATATGTCTTTTGAAATTTTCTTAATAAAATGCTAAACAAAAAATTAAAATTACAATAACTAATTACACTGGATGTAAAATACTATTAACTAGAATATCTTTTTCTTTCCTTTCATGAAGTAGTAATAATTCTTAAAGTATTGTTGTGGAAGTATTCAAATTTTTGTTGTGACAGATAGAAGAAAATGTGTTCTTTACCCTTACTTGGTTCTATAAAGAACATATGTTAATTTGAAATTTATTTTATTTTGAACATGGTTAGGCGGGGAAAATACCAGTCTCTCACTCTAGAGTTCCCTCGATTCCCACCACCTGGGGGCTAACTTCTCATAACAAAACTCAAAACTTTAAACCAAATTAGTGGGTTTTAGCCTGTCACTCTAAAATCTTCTAATTTTACTCCCTTTCATAAAAATATCTTCTAATATTACATTTAATTATATGAACTACAGTTCTCACCCATATAATTGCATGTGATTCCTACTAACTTTTACAAGACAATACCGCATTGGATCTTACATAATCTCAAGAAATTTTACAAGATAACAGGCCAAATTAAAAAGTAAACAAAGTTTTTAGAATCAATCTTCACAACTTCTTCCAACTTTTAAACACTTATACTTTCGACAACAATTCTCTTTAAATTAATTACTTCTCCATTTAAGAAAGAAAAAAATAAAGTAAACTACTCAGAATTGGAGACCTAATTTTTGATGAGGTCTTTTGCTTCTCTCTTTAGTACTTAGGATCTAGCCTTAGGCTTTTCCTTTGACAAATCTTAGAGGACTAGAAATGGAACCCACCCTTTAGAAATTTAAACTACCTCTTGACTCCCTGCAAACCCCACAAGCATGATTGTAGACCCCTAATCACGTAGAGGGTTGAAGTCAAATGTGGAGGTTTAAAGGATGAGTTCCCTATAGGACTTCTTGGCCTTAGGAATACCCTGGGTGGCCTGGTCTGGTGAGGGTTGACCTGCACACATTACACTTTCACACACATTCCAAATCCTAAAATTATTCTTGCCTAACTTGACCTCCTTACTCATGTAGGTAATTCATATGGATGGTCCTTAACCCCTAAGCCCCTGGCTAAGAGGGTTAGGAACAACATAGTGAATGCCTCAAATGAGACCTCTCATGGCTCATATGAGCTTAACATGGCTTCATGGCTCATATGAGCTTAACATGGCTTCATGGCTCAACCAAAGTGATTCCATTTTACTCAAATTGTATCAATCTTCTTTTTTCCAAAATTTCAATTTTTGACCCCCGGGGCCCCGGACCCACTAAACCTACCAGAAGCCCTTGAAACTACCCAAAATTTGCAAAATCACCTAAATTACCCAAAATTCCTCAAAATCAGTCCTAAACATTTCCCCCAACTCAAATTGATCATCCATAGCCAAAATTACCAAAAATTCCAAAAGTACCCCCCAATACCCTCCAAATACCCAAAATGCCCTTTTACCCCAAGAAATCCAAAAATTCAGAAAATTCCCAAAAAATTTCAGATAATCCCAAATATTCCTAATTTCATTTTGTTCAACTACACCATGGGCCAATTTTGCTAATTTACCCCACTTTTACCAAAACCCCCAATTTGACCCATTTAAACCCAAGTGAACCCAATGTCAAACGAAACCACCTCAATTGACCTCAATTTTGGTCCAATTCAATTCTAAACTTCAACTAAATATCCCCAATATCAATTTAGACCAATTCTAATTCCAGTTTGATTGACATTTGAGCCCAATTTCAATTTGAAGCCTAAGGCCCAATTTTGGCCCATGACATAAACCTAGCTCAAACCTAACCAAATTCAACCCCAATTGGCCCCAAATCTTTTCTAAAACCTTCCTAACACCCCCATAAACAAATCACTAACTTTATTTGCCCAAAATTTGAACCTAAACTCCACCCAAACCTAACCCAAAACCAAAATCCCTTAAATTGACCTAAGCCCAAACCTAACCCAAATGGGCCCAAATCACAAAATTAGAGCCCAACCAAAGTTGAAAACTCTTTGTGACACCCCCATGAACATTTATCAACATTAATTTTACATCAAAGTCAACTTTAGCCCAACCTTAACCCAAGCTAGCCCAATTTGACCCACTTTGGCCGCTTAAAAAAAAAGACACAAATTCAACCCAATTCTACTCCAAATCACACCAAATTGAATCCAAATCATTCATGAAACATTCCTAAATTAAATTCAACACTTATTGAATCCAATCCTTTGCAAAATTTTCATCCTAAAATTTATTTTGAAATCTAAAAGCCCACTCCCTAAACCATCTTGAAAGCCCATCCAAAGTGAGATCCAAAAGCCCAAACCCATTCCAAAGCCCACATGACAATTCCTTCTCATCATTCCTTTAATTGGAATCAATTCCTAAGTCCCAAATCAATCATCAAATCAACCTAAATCAAGCACCATCTAAATTTCTCACTAAATTGCCAAAATCTCCAAATTCCTCTTTCATATAAATGAATCCACTTTTCCTAAGCCAAGGATGAGCCAAATGGAGCCACATGCAAGCCAAGGACAAGCCACATGAAGCCATGGGAGATTTGACTTGTCACCAAGCCATTAATGGCAAGGAGAGGGAGTCCTTTCCTAAGCCTTCCTTAAGCCATTTTAACCTCTTTAATGCAACACCATAACCCAAAATTAACTTAAACTATTTTGATGGGGACTTCACCACTCCATGGCAGCTGACCCAACTGATCCCCTTGGCCCAAAATCAGACAATGGGGAGGTGAACTAAGCCCAAATACATGGGTTGACACATATGAACCCAAAATCACTCTTCCCCCTTTACCACTTAAATCCAACCCTTTACACTTGGCATTGGACAATTGCTTGCACAAACCTCCAGCACTGGTCCTCCTGACCTTGAGGGTGACCTGACTCTGGCCTGCCAGCCACCACAGCCGCCGGAAACCACCAAGCCGAGAGCACCCATGTGAGCCAAATTTTCAAGTCTCCCTGGCTGAGCTGTCCCAACCCAAATGGCCACTGGAGCTATTCTTCTCCTCCCCTGAGCCGCTGATCCAAGCCTTCAAACCCCCCTGGGAAGCCCTCCAGCCATGCCTATTTAAACACCACCACCTCTCGGCCAAAAAAGAGAGTTGAACCAGACCTTAAGGAAACTCTGCCAAAATTGCTCCAGGACCCTCTCCTAACCCAGAGCAGTTGATCCCCAGTGTTCCTTTGCCCTAATCCCCATTGACAGAGCTCAATTTCTGAGTTGAAAATCCACCCAAAAACAGGACACTTCACCATAGTGAGCCAATCCCCAAATTGATTGGTCCTACACCTTCACCAGACCAAGAGGAGAAGTTCCCCAGCAAAAGCCTCCTCACTAGGCCAGCCATTGCTTCTAGCCTCCAAGCTTTGTGATCGGCTGTGTACACTTTCATACCTAGGAATTTCCCCAGGACAGGAGACTTCATCTGGAGCTTGCTTGGACCCAATCGAAGGTGACACAACTCTCAGATTGAAGCTTCACTTCTCTGAGCAAAGGTATGAACTCACTCTTCCTCCCGAGCTTCCAGTGATTCTCCATTTTGTTTAAGTTAATTTCATAGCCTATAAACTATATGGATGTGTTTGTCTCTTCAAGACGAATCCATAGAGCATAAGAACACGAAAATCCATTGAGAATCGAGTGAGATCTTAGGGTTTTAGTGTGGACGGTCACGGGTGCACACCAGTTGTAGACGATGACCGGGAGTCGTTGGATCGCGCATGTATCGAGTGGACGGTTCAGATTGCGCCGGACCAGGGAATGTTACGTGAACCGTGGGCCCCCGGAGCGCTGAGTCTGATGGCGGCGTCGAATCAAAACGCGCCGCGTGGCCTTTCGGAGCTGCCGAGGATTGCGTGGCACCGCGTGGATAAGTAGAAAAATTGGGTCATTTTCTATTTAATTAAATACCAGAACTTCAAAAATTCATATCTTTGCATAGAAAAATCAAAAAAAATAAAATAAAAATACCTTCTTGCTTGGTGAACAGAGGAGAATAATGTGGAAAAGAAATCAAGTTAATTGGATGAGTATTTTATTTTTAATAATTTATTTACTGTTTTCAGTATTTTGATTCTTCATTTGCATAGACAATTCACAATGACATGAGACCATAGGGCTTTTGAAGCCTCTAATCTTGGGAACATTCCCTGAATTTTTCAAGGTCAGAGGCCATCTCTGTGAAATGTTATTGAATTTTCAAGTTCATGTCACTATTTTAGGTATTTTAATTCCAATAATTAGCATGTTGTGAAATAAATTCTAAGAAAATTTGGTGATGTTCCTTAGGACCAGAGGACCCTATGAAAAATATATTTTGAATTAATTCATTCTTAAAAACCTTAATTGGCCTAAACTTTTAAAATTGAATTTGAATTAACTAGGGTTAACCACACATAAAATTGACTTAAAAATAATTCTCCACTAATCTTTAGGATCAGAGAGACCTCACATAAAAATTTGAAATCAATTGGACTTCATTTACCCTACCAAATGGGTTGATTAAGCCTTATAAGCAAAATGAAACTTTAAAAATTCATAACTCCAAAAATACCTTTAAAAAACTCACCAAATTGATTTTGGGGCTTCTCTGATATCAGAGGAGTCTAAGAAAAATAAAATTGGAATTTTCTAAAAATTTTCATTTTTAAGCATATTTTAATATTTTTAATAATTAAAAATAATAAAAATCACAAAAATAATAAAAATCATAAAAATGTCATATTTGGTCCCCTAATCACTTAGGAACCAATCAAATATTTTTCCTAAGTCCCTAGGATAAGATATTGAATTTTAAAGGCTTAATGTAATTTTTAATATTAAAAATGAATTTTCAACCCTCTTCACTAAAATAATTCTAATAAATCAAAGAAAAATCAGAAAATTATAAAATTTGTTTCTATGGACTCCTTGAGGTTAGAGGGATTTAAGAAAAATATAAAATCTATTTTTCAACTTTTATTTTTTTTAAATTAATTAATAATCTAAAATTCAAAATAATTATGATAAATCAAATATAATTCAAAAAATCACAAAATTTGGTCCAAGTGGTCCTATGGTCATTAGGAATGTCCCATAATTTTGTTAAAAACAGAAATCTTTCCTTGGTCATGTTGTTGAATTTTCTTTGAAAACCTTATTTTCTACTAAAAATAATTATCTAAATAAAGTAAATTCAGAAAAATCACATTTTCTCCTCTAATGCCTTAATTGACATGTGAGTGAGGTGACATAAAAATTTCAAATTCATTTGAGCTCAATTTAATGAGTTATGAAATAAATAAGCTTAAAAGGGTATAAAGGTAATTAAAAATTTTAACCCTTAATTAAAACTTTAGGTTTAATTAAAATGGGGGGTAAAATATTTGAGTTGAACTTTCTCTTGGATGATTGAAACTTAGGGAAATTAAGGGGTAGAAACCCATTAACACTTTGAAAATATCAAAAAAGGAAACTTTAATTAATTAAATAATTTAATTTTTGGAAAGAATATATTTAAATTTGGATCATTAAAAATAGGGATATTATTAAGAGGACATTTATTCTTTAATTTAAAAAAAATCCCTAAATGAGTCACTATAACAATATTTAATTCTTAACTAAAAAATTAAAATAATAATATAAATTATAATTGAAACTAAAATTAAAATCAAACTAAATTAAAATCAAATTAAAATTAAAGTTAAACTAAAACTAACAATTAAAATTAAAATTAAAATCAAAATTTAAATTAAAATAAATCCAATTAAATTAAATTAAAATTAAAATTAAAATTAAATTAAATAAAAATTAAGTTAAATTAAAATTAAATTGAATTAAAAATTAAAATTAAAATTAAAGTAAATTAAATTTAAAATTAAATTAAATTAAATTAAATTAAATTAAACTAACTTAAATTAAAATCAAATTGAATTAAATTAAACTAAAATCATTTAACAACAAACCTAAATAAAATCATTAAGAATTAAATCTAAAATAATTTGAACACTATTCCAAACTTAAAATTATTAATTAAAATCTCATAGTTAAATTGAAACACTTTAAATCATTAACTCAAACTTTCAATTAATTTGATTAAAATTCTCAATAAACCAACTTGCCCTTAAAGGCTTTAATTATTATAACTCTTAAATAGAGTATTAAGTGAAATTTCACTTCACCCATAAGATATTCAAACATCCTAGTTCACTGAGCAAGAAACAAAACAAAAATACAAATCCTTGGATGATCAATTCATCCGTACAATAAAAATTCATTTGGACTCAAAATAATCCCAGAAATATTGAAAAGATGTTTAGGTCTCGTCATAAGCACTTCCTCAATATGATGGGATGTTTTAGAAGAACAATTGAATTTAATTGTTCTTTGATGAAGAAAATCATCCTTAAACCAAACCAAGAACCTAGACGTCATAGGAGATGACTAGTTATAGGATTAGGATTCTGGTAGATAACCAAAACCCTTCCTTTAGCTTTACCTAGGTATCTGTTGAAATATTTAAATGCCTTAACATGTGTTTTAAGTGCAGCTTGGGATGAGGGGAAGACCCTCCAGGTACGCTTTTATTTTATTGCAATTTACTTTATTGCAAATTACTTACATGCACTGTACTTTACTTTTCTTGCATGTTAAATAAGACTGTTGCATGAAAACCAAAACCTTTAGGATAGTCCCTCAATTGAAACCAAAACTAAATTAAAAGTCATTGCAAGATAAAATTCACCGCCACAACATTCCAAAATATAAAACAACTCAAAATTTAATCACAAACAGAACAACAAAACTACAAATCACAACTAAATTAAAACGTCTCATTGAATGATCGAGAATATCTCAGATGATGTAGCACACGTGTTGCTAACGAGATTTCCCACGATCTAAATGAAAGTGTGGAACTCATTCTGTTGAGTTTAGCAAATTCATCTGGACTAAGTGAATTCGATGAAAATAACGGTGCCGGGATGATGGAACCGTGGGATCTTAATCGGTTATGTTTAAATAACTTTAAGATTTGTTTTAATTAAAATATTAAAAACTCATGGATTTTAAGATTTTCTCTAAACCAAAACACTTCTCTCATCTCCTGATTTATGACTTCTAAAACTAAACCTCTGCAACAACAAGGAGCTCGGAGCAAGGTGGGCAGCACGGCCATCGTCATCAGCAAAACTCAGATCTACTTCAGCAAACCTTTCTTTGAATTAAATAACCAAGCCATAGGACTTCGAGGTAGTTTTCCTAGTGCAATAGAAATCCTCAACTCTTCGTTAGGCATTTGCATAATCATGTTATGTAAATTAAGCCCTAACTGGTCTTAGGACTCCGAGGTAGTCGTTTGGTACGACATAAACCCTCACATCTAAGAGGCTATTTGCATGACTGCGTCATACAAATATAAGTCCTAATTAATTAAAATTGGCAGGATCGAAACATTAAATAAACTCCCAAATTGGAGCTAAACAATAGGATAGTTTGGGAAGTTGCCAAGAATTCTTCTTGGATCCTCAGCTTCTCCTACTTCTCTTCCTTTAGACTCCTGAAAATAACTGTTCCAAATTTGATCCACCCCCTTTTGAAATTCCAAAATCCAATCCTTTAAAAATCTTAGACTTTGAAATTCTTGAGAGCAAAACCACTGATCATTATCGAGAGTTTTCTTAAATGATTCTCGTCATTTAAGATGTAATTAACTTTAGGGGCTTGCCCTTATAGGGAATTTTAAGAACCCAGGTAATATAAACAGTGCTTAATTCTTTTATATTAAGCAGGGGAACTTGTCGGCTTATAAAATTGGTTCGCAGACCAAACGGATGTCACAAATCTTTTAGTTTATTTAATCAAGCCCCATCATCAAGCAGTGTGTCGATGTTTTGGGATAGATACACGGTTTGTGATGCGATGCTCGTTTATATAAACTATTCAGGATGTGAGATCGGTTTGATTTCATATCTTAAAATTTTCAAACTTAAAACTATTTTCAAAATCAAATACTACTTTCTAGATTATATATATATATATATATATAATATATATATTTTAATTAAATTTAAAATCTAAAATTCACCGACAACTTCTGTAGGCGACCCCTTTTCAAAATACAACACATAACCTAAAAATATGCCGATAATTTCTGGCGACTCCGCTGGGGGCTAGTTCCTCTCTCCATTTTTGATTAGATGGTTTTGCTTTCATAAATCGGTGGTGAGTCCATATCTCTAGTGGACCAAAACTACCATTCTTCTGTTGGAATACCACATTCATTTCTGTCTTGAACGAGTATAGCCAACTCCTCTCGGATTTAGGAGCCACTGTTTAGACACCCCTAAACAGAGAGGTTCCGAGATCCTTTTACCTCTTTTCTGAGGTGGGGTGGCCCCTAATAGGTGTTAGTTTAGGAGCGGTCCTTCAAGTCGAGAAGTCTTGCATAAGACATTCTCTTCCTTTCCAATTCTAAATCGGGCCCTTCACCTTTTCTATAACCTTTTCCTTTAATCATTTTGTTTTTAACGAACGAACCTCCTAATAAACAACCTCTTTTATAAATCACAAATGCACTAAGATAAATGAAAATGTGTTCAGACTCTTTCTTTTTTGTCCTAGACTTTACGATGAAAAGAAGCATAATTCAGGACTGACATTCGGAATCTACCCTGCAGAAAATGACTGCCCCAAAGTTAATCTTTTTCCTTCACCAACGGAATGGACTTCGCGGTTTACAAAGATGAGCTGCCCGACAATGGGATCATCCGTTTCGGACAAGGACTTGACAACACAGAGGTCAAGTTCGCTGACGTCACTCTCTTCACACTGATGGACAAAAGTGTCAGAAACTGAAGAGCCTGTGATTGAGTTCAACTTGAAATCGACTCAAGAATTCCTTCCCCTACAAAGGGTTCCAGCTTAAAGGAGTACTACTGTTCGTAGGAGGACTGTTGTCTCTACCCCCACCGGTCTAGTCATCTCTGCACCTACCCCAACTTCTGCCAAACTGAAGGGGAAGGAGATCCAAGTCTGTGATGAGCCTGTCACCGTAGAGGGTACAGATTTCGCTACAATACCATCTGTTTTTTAGATTGGGTTCAGTTCAAGAATTGCACCCCTAACTCGGACTCAAAGGAGAAATAGAACCAGGAAGATTGCCTAGAAAGCCAGAGTTGCTGAAGTGGCTTTTCTAGAGGAAATTTCTGAGGAAATAGAAGAATTGCTTGAGTATATACCTCTATTGGAAGGGAGCAGGTTTCACCCCCTCTCTGCCGCATCAGATGAAGAGGATGTCCGTAGGATCACCACTGCATTACCCCGACCTGCATACTACAACAATTACAAAAGAAAAAGGGATAGGACTACGCCATAGGCTCGGCTGCAAGCTGTGATAGAAAGATTAGCAAGGAAAGAAAGATGCCCTGTGTCAGAAATCTTAAGAAGGATAGGACGAGTGCCAGCTAAATCCCGCCTCTGACCGTGAATAGAGCCTGTTGTTGCTACAGAGAAACCAAAGAAGAAGATAAAAGCCAGTTCACCCGTTGTTGTATTGGGTCCGCAAATTAGGGAGGATACCACCTTCCAAAGATATAGCCGACAGATCATCCGGTCCTAGGCTTCCGGCTGCCAGAAGGATGATATGGCGACCTACTACCGGTGAGCTAAGACCAAAATAATGTCCTGAGAAGAAAAGTCTCGTCAAGAGACTGGAATCAAAAGAAAGTGCTACTGCAATAAAGGGGACTCTCGGGAAGGAAGTTCAACAACCGTCACGAGACAACTGCGAAACAGTGCGAAAAGGGCCGCTAGAGGATGCCATGGACAAATTAAGGACCGACATCCGACGGTTAGCAAAAGAAAGAGAAGAAGAATTAGGAGATGAAATCGACTCATCAGAATTTATGAATGACGAGTATGTCGAGATCAACATGGTTGAGACACGAGCATCGTCAGCTTCGCAAGGTGCTCCGGCAGCTGCGGAAAGAGATGAACCGGAAGTGTTGAGAGCACAACTTCGGGAAAGAAATGATACAATTTCCCGCATGGCAAAGAGGATGGAAGAGATGGCCGCCGCCTTTGCCACTCTCCAGAGTCAGGCCCAGCCTCAGAAAGAGACACCCCCAGAAATTATCCATATTGCGGATGGAGGAAAAGAGATCACATCCGTCAATGGAGACGAACCACCAAAGAAGGATTCTACACAAAGCATAATTCCAGAAAAGGATATTAAAAATATGGTAGAACAGTAGGTGCGAGAAGCTTTAGCACAATCCAAGAGTGGAGCATCTATTCAGACGGGTAGACCTTACCTCGAAGAGTTCGATGCAGTCCAATACCCGAAAGGCTTCGTACCACCTCTGTTTAAGACTTTTGATGGAACAGAAACCCTCGGCAAGATGTCGCACATTTTCGTGCAAGTTGCTACAATACCGGTGGGAGTGACGCTTACTCTTTCGCCGCCCGTCGCCAGCTTATCGTGGATTGGCTTCGACCGGTACGCAGAATTGACGAACGGTTCAGTAAAGACCTTTTCAGAACTGGAGAATCTCTTTGTTAAATGATTTGTCGGGGCTGAGCACCACATCACTATCGGTGATCTAGTGGTGG
Organism: Papilionanthe hookeriana x Papilionanthe teres; assembly: GCA_022702705.1. NCBI lineage: Eukaryota > Viridiplantae > Streptophyta > Magnoliopsida > Asparagales > Orchidaceae > Papilionanthe > Papilionanthe hookeriana x Papilionanthe teres. Next base: position 93,368,914 of record CM040427.1, on the reverse strand, counting down.
AGCAACAAAAGCCGAACGAGACATTAGTGGATTACATACTTCAATGGAGAAATTTAAGCATGAAGTGTGAACCACAGTTTCAAGAACAACATGCGGTCGGCATCCTACTTAAAAGTATCCATGGCCCGATAGCACTCCTCCTTAAAGGATTTACAATCAAGACTTTCGAGAAGTTGCTTAGCAAGGCCGGGAGCTTACAAGAAGAGGCAAGATAGTTAAATTTCGTAGGCAAGAACGATAAGTAGAAGCCCGTGAAAACTTTTGAAAAGAAGTCCGGAATCGTCGCGATAGTAGATAAGGGCAAGCAGCCTATGCAGATACTGCCATAGCGACCGTAGCCTAGTTACCAACCACCGCAACGAACATACCAACAACCTCAGTAGGGCTATCAGTAACCTCAGCAGGGTTATCAGCAACCTCGTCCGAGCTATCAGTCTCCTCAGCATTATGAACAACCGCCTCGTTCATCACGTACTTTAAGAGAACTTCTAAATAGAGAATATCGGTTCAAAACTGAAGCAGTAGCAAAGATGTTCCGCAGCTTAATGAAGACACCGGACTTTCAGCTGCCGGAGCCCAAGAAGCCAGAGGAAGTCAATAAGAAAGATCATCCAAACTATTGCCCTTACCATCAAATGCTCGGACACAATATAGAGGATTGCATCACTTTCAAGAGTTGGCTTGATGACAATCTCCAGAAAGGGAACATAACGATCCCAAAGGAATACATGAAGGAACCCCAGAAAGGAGGTTCCGTAAATGTTATTTCAACGGATCCCATTGTTCCGATAGACCCTTACACGACGGATGATGGATGGAGTACTGTCTGGACAAGATCATCGAAGAAAATTTTGGATCACATCCAGGCTGCTTCGGTACGTGCTTCTACTCAGAGTTTGCAGCCTGTCGAGCCGGCACTATCACTTGCGATTGAAGAACCACCACAGAAGGAAGAGAAGATCGTGGAAGAAAAGAAGACTGAGGCTCTGAAGGGTAGACTAGGGGCTGCTTATCCTAGGATGGTAGTTTCCGATTCGGGGGAGAAATCCCTCGAACCCCTGACTCTGTATGATTATCTGCTCGCTCAGGCGGGATCTTATAATGATAAGGGTTATGGCGTTGGCTACGTTTTGACTGTTTCTAACGATTACGTAACTAACGACAACCGGCTTAATCCGGATCTCGATTCCAAAATAAATAACGATTCTCAAATCATACACATCCTTGACGACCACGACAAAGAAGATGTTCACAGAGGAGGCTATGACAGCTCGACAAGCAACGAGTCCATTTGTGAATTCCGAGGAACTCCGATCACGATAGAATTAGAACCATCAGACACCGAAGCAACTTCTGAAAAGCCAGTGGTTCCAATTCAAGAGGATACACCGGCAGATTCAACACCAAATTCAGAAAAAATAACTGAAGTAAATTTAAGAAATGGAAAAGTTCTACCCCCAAGAATGGGTCCAAAGGATAAAGGAAAGCAGGTGGTTGCTCAGGAAGAGCCGACCCCAGCAGAAGAACTGCCCATTCGGGAAGAAACCGAGGAACATGGTAATAAAGTGGACTACCATGTGCTAGCCCTTCTTAGGAAGCTACCAACCAAATTAAGCATATTCGATGCTCTGATCCTGTCGAAGGAGATGAGAGAAGCTCTGATCAAGGCTCTACTTGATCCAAAGATTTGTTTAGCTCAAATGGCCAGTGACTCCTTCGACGATGTTTGCTCGTTAAAAGAACAACGAGGTGTTACCTTCACGGACAATGATCTATTACTGGGAACAGCAGATCACAACCGACCGTTATACATTTCAGTCACTATTGGAAAGTTTACGCTCTCCAGAGTGTTGGTTGATCTAGGAGCATCAATCAATATAATGAATCTTCAGACGCTAACATATTTGGAAATTGATGCTCGCGAGCTTGAAGCAGATAAGATGCTATTAAGAAGCTTCAATCAAAAAGGAGAAAGATCTCTTGGATCGAAACACTACTCATGAAGACCGGTGATTTAGCAAAGACGACCGCAAAATTCCACATAATCGATTCTGAGACATCGTTCAACACTCTACTGGGTCGGCCATGGATCCATGAAAACCGGATGGTGCCGTCGTCTCTGCACCAGTGCATAAAGTATTACGTAGGAGGGGAACAGTGTATCAAAGGTGATTTGCAACCGTTCTCCGTGCATGAAATTGGAAATCATGAAGATGCAGCCTACTACGCGCCCTCGAAGAAAACAATCTTTTCCAGAAATACCATACCAAATGAAGCAAAAGAAATTCGAGACGATGAAAAACCTGAAGTTCTAGTCCAACAGTTACTCACCACTCCCTTACGGCGAGATGGTGAAGATTTCTCCAGGTCTCGCACCCGAGGTCGAGGCCGGGGACGAGGACATGGAAGATATGTTGGAACAGTTGGACAGAAGAAACCGGTCATCGATGTTGATTGGGAGAACACTTCCGAAGAAGAAGAAGAAATTGAGAAAGAAGCAGCAAAAATAAGTCAAAAGAAACCCCAATTCAAGATCTCTCTCGAAGATGAAAAGAATGAAGAATATAAATCAATGTACGAGAAGATTAACCATCATGTGCATACTATGACCCTGACCCCGATCCATTCTAATAAGATCAAGGGTATGGTGGTCAAGGAGGTGCATGGTGGTAGTACTAAACCAATCAAGTTTTACCGTGGTGCTTCTTCTTCTAATATTGAAAAAGATGTACAATTTGAAGATGTTAATTATTCTGAATTAATGGAACTACCTTTTGAGTGGTACTCTCCCTGTGTTCAAAATTTAATTCAACGTGGTGTCTTACCTCGACAATGGACAAAAGGCCGATCACAAGATTTTGAAAAATTATAGAATAATGCCGGTCAGCCTCCCAATTCAAAACATGGTCTCGGATTCGGCACAGTAGGATCAGTTGACGATACGGGATTTTGCTTGGTTTTCACTTGCGAACCTAATGAAGACTGCTTGGAAGCCTCAGAAGATCTTGAAGATCTGCCAATCGGAGATGCTCCACCAGAATTCGAGGAAGAAATCAAATCTACAATAGACGAGTTAATGGAAGTTAACTTAGGTACTATCGAAGAGCCTAGGCCAACCTTTGTTAGCTCCTTACTCAATAAAGAAGACTTTGAGGAAATAATCAAGCTATTAATGGAATTCAAGAACTGTTTTGCTTGGAGTTACGACAAAATGTCAGGATTAGCTCTAGAAGTCGCAGTTCACAAGTTAGGAGTAGATCCTACTTCCGTTCCAGTCAGACAAGCTCCTAGAAGAATACATCTAGAAATTGAGCACCAAGTAATAGCCGAAGTTAAGAAGCTAATAGACGCTAAATTTTTCCGTGAAGAACAATACCCAACTTGGTTAGCCAACGTGGTACCAGTCAGAAAGAAGAATGGTCAGATCAGAATCTGCGTGGATTTTAGAGATTTGAATAAAGCATGTCCAAAGGAAGAATTCCCGTTACCAATTCCAGAACTGATGATCGACATCGCTTCAACACATGAAATCTTCTCTTTCATGGATGGATCGTCGGGATACAACCTGATAAAGATGGCACCGAAAGACGAAAAGTTCACGGCATTCAGAACGCCGATCGGAGTGTATTGCTACACAATAATGCCATTCGGACTAAAGAACGCAGGAGCAACATACCCAAGAGCAATGACGAAGATTTTTGATGATCTCATTCACAACCAAGTTGAGTGCTACGTGGATGATGTGGTCATCAAAAGCAAACTGAAAGAAGATCACCTGTATGATTTGAGAATTGTTTTCGAGCGACTAAGACAATTTAATCTTAAGATGAATCCCTTAAAATGCGCCTTCGGCGTCACCTCCAGGAAATTCTTAGGATTTGTTGTCCGACATCACGAGATTGAAATCGATCCGGAGAAGATTATAGCTATTTTAGAAATGCCTCCTCCTAAAACTTTGAAACAGCTGCGATCCTTTCAAGGAAAGTTGGCATATCTTCGACGCTTTATATCGAATCTGTCAGGAAGGTGTTAGCCTTTTTCTGCTTTGGTTAAGAAGGATGCCAAGTTTACTTGGGACTCCAAATGTCAACATGCCTTCGATGACATCAAACAATACTTAATGACACCTCCTGTCTTAGCAGCCCCAGTCTCAGGTAGACCGTTGATACTTTATACCGTGGCTTTAGACGACTCCCTTGGAGCCTTGCTAGCCCAGGTCAATGATGAGGGAAAAGAAAATGCTCTCTACTACTTAAGCCGTCGTCTAATTCCGACGAAAGTAAGGTATCCTCCGATTGAGAAGCATTGTTTGGCCCTGATCTTCACCGCTCAAAAGCTCAGACATTACATCCTTTCTCATAAGGTCAACCTTATTTCGAGATTTAATCCGTTGCAATTCTTGATGACCCGACCGACGCTTTCTGGCAGACTTGCCAGGTGGTCGATGATACTATTGCAATTTGACATAACTTTCGTTCCTCTTCGCGGCGTAAAGGGACAAGTTCTAGCAGACATCCTTGCAAAGACACCCTTTACCGGCAAATTCGCCTCTCGACGATGATTTGCCTGACGAGCAGATAATGAGCCTAGAAGACCCTGATGATCAATGTTGGGAACTATACTTCGACGGTGTGTCCTCAGCACAAAAGAACAAAGAATTGCAAACGATAGTGCCCGCTAAGGCAGGAATCAGACTAATCTTTATAACACCGGTGCAGGGATGTTAAGATACTCCTACCACTTAACGGAACCATGTACAAACAACGAGGCAGAATACGAAGCCCTTATAACCTGATTGGAATTAATCATTCAGATGGTAATAACGGACATCAACATCTATGGAGATTCTCAGTTGATCATTCAACAGGTCGTCGGACAGTACAGAATTTTAAAGCCAAGACTCGAGCAGTACTTTCAGTATGCCATGAAATTGTTGGAACAAATTCCAAACGTAACGATCTACAAGATTATCGGAAGAGAAAATGCTCTCACCGATGCGCTAGCCCGCCTTGCAAAGGAATTTGCCTGCTTGCAGGATGAGTCAGTTAAAGTGTCAGTTCAAGGACGACAAGTCCTATCACAGCTCGACATGGATACAATACACAAATCAGAAAGAAAAGAAGAAGAATCAGTGCAGCAGTGACAGATAATACAGAAGATTGGCGGCAGCCATTAATAGACTACTTGCAGACAGGAAACCTACCGGACGATAAGTCATTAGCCCATCAAATCAAGAAAAGAACTCTGTCTTACACATTAATAAACAATACGTTATACAGAAGGTCTTTTGACCAGATGTAGCTAAGGTGCCTGAGCGGGTCCGAGGCTCGTGAAATCGTTAAAGAAGTACATTCAGGACTTTGTGGCGCTCACCAGTCGGGTCCGAAAATGAAAATGAATATTAATAGGCTAGGGTACTACTGGCCCTCAATGATGACCAACTCTATGAAAGTTGCCAAAAGTTTTCACCAGTGCCATGTGCACGGAGTGGTTCTACACCAACCTCCAAATGTGCTACATCCGACAATCGCGTCGTGGCCATTTGAGTGTTGGGGCACAGATATAGTGGGTTCGATAAAAACGCCTTCTTCAAGAGGACATCGCTTCATTCTTGCAGCCTACGTACTACTTTTCTAAATGGGCAGAAGCTATACCACTCAGAGAAGTGAAGGCACACCACGTGCTACAGTTTTTTCAAGAACCAAGTTGTCTACCGTTTTGGGGTACCGCGCATGATCATTTCAGATAATGGGTTTGCATTCAAAAGTACAAAGATCAACAATTTTGTCAGAAGACACGGGATCGATTGGCGATACTCAACGATCTACTACCCAAAAGCAAACGGCTTGGCCGAGGCTTTTAATAAAACTCTCGTTCAAATTTTAAAGAAAACATTGGACGACAACAAGAGAAATTGGCAAGAGAAGTTGTTAGAAGCCTTATGGGCCTACAGGACGACTTTTAGGACTCCTACTCAGTCTACACCTTACGCTTTAGTGTACGGGTCCGAGGCGGTCTTGCCCCTGGAAGTTCAGCTTCCGTCACTTCGAATTGCAGTTGCAGAAAAGATCACTACGGAAGAAAATGCCAGACTACGACTGGAAGAATTGGAAAGCTTGGAAGGGAAAAGACTTTCCGCACTGCAGAATTTGGAACTATATCAAGCTAAGATGATACAGACCCATGATAAACTGGTTCGCCCAAAAACTTTCAAAGTCGGTGACTTAGTTCTTGTTCTCAGAAGACCTATTCTTGCACATCGCAAGATAGGTGGTAAGTTTGAACCAACATGGGAAGGGCCATTCTTGGTCGAGACAGTCTACTCAGGAGGTTCCTACCAACTGGTGAATTGTCGTGGAGAACGACCTATGCTTGCAATCAATGGACGGTATTTAAAGAAGTATTACACAACCTGATGTTTCGAAGGGTGGCCTCTAAAGTAAAATCTTACCCCTAGAAACATGGGTGAAATAATCACTTTGTGACTGGGTCCGAACCCAAAACAAAATAAAATGGATGATAAAAAAAAATCTCATCAACGAAAATGTTAAAAAAAGAAAACATAGGAAATCGTAATAATAAAATGTCAAATCTTTCCTCTTACATCCATTCATTCCTGATATTTTCTCATCTCTTCCTACTTCCTTTAAATTTAAAAGAAGTGAATAAGAATTTTTAGGTGCTTTTCTTATTGTTCTTGTTCTTAATACAGCCCCTGATCCTTTCCTTGTTTTTTTGCAGGGAAATGTCGAACGGGTGGTTGGTTCTAAACTTTAGAAATGGCGTGAGTCTAGCACTTGATGAAAAGAGGGTGAGGGATGGAGCAGCTGATAGAGATCGACTCGTACTTAACACCACTCGGCTTACAATACAAAGAAAATGATTGGATCCCAGCTTGATCGATAAGAACTTCACAACATGACAGTGATGAAAATGGGTGGCCCAAGCCACCAACCCGGAAACAAGAAAAGAAAAGCAAAGGCAACGCATGCAACCGGAGAAGATAAGAAAGTTAAGTCCATGGTTACAACAACAGAGGGTAGGCTTGTCAGCGCCGCACCCGCAGAAATTCAAGGGGTAAGGAGAGCTACTCTCATCGCTACCCAAATGCAGAATAAAAATCGTCGCATTCGCAAAATGTTGACCAAGTTAGCAGAAGATCAACACGAACAAACGATGGATACTGTTAGTGCAAATGCTCCAAGGAGACTGGTTCGTCAGGAACCAGAAAGAAGAAAGTCAATTTCAAGAAGGACGGAACAAATAAAAGAAATACCAAGAAAAGCGTAAACAGTAGTCGCACTCGACACCGAGTATATGTACCGGATTCGAAGAGTCTTGTTGCGAAAGCAACCCCGGAGGATGTCCCTACGGAGACTATCCCCAAGGAGCCGAGACATGCAGAAGAACGTGCTGGGGTCGAGCCATACATCCCGCAAGATGTTACTAGACACCGAGGACTTCGTATAATCACGGAATACGAGCCGGAGAAAATGCAACTAGTCGAGAAGAAAACCTTTAAATACTTTGAAAGAATTGGGAACAAGAGGGTCAACATCTTGGAAGGCCTCGAGCCGCATACGGATGTTTTCTCGTACTACGAGCAACAACAAATTGTAGATTGCATCCTCGAATTGCAGAAAATGGGTCGAGCCGGCCATCTGAGAGAAAAGACATATTCAGAACCCCGAAGATGGATGCCGGGAAAGGGAAGAGTTACAATCCAATGCGGATGTTGCTACAATTTTGCCACAGAATGAAAAGGAAATACGGCAGGGATACTCCGTCGCAGTGAGGTGGATCCAATGCCAAGAGTCATCAAGAGAATGGTGAAAAGGATGATAACATGGAGGGTACTACCTGCAGATTGTATACCCAATGTACCGCATTATCAACATCTGCAAGGAAGGCAACTGCATACCGCCACATATAGACCATCATGACTTTGTCAGACCATTTTGCACAGTGTCATTCCTCAGCCAGTGCAACATCATGTTCGGATCTGACCTCCGGATTGCAGGCCATGGTGAGTTCTGAGGGTCGGTGGAGATACCACTACCGGTAGGTTCCGTCCTGGTGTTAAAAGGAAATGGAGCAGACATTGCGAAGCATTGCATTCCAGGAGTGCCTGTGGAGCGGATCTCAGTTACTTTTAGAAGAATGGACGACAAAAAAATGTCTTACTACTTTCAACCAGATCCAGAATTGGGGAGTCTCCGGCCCTACGAGCTATGAGTTACATAAGAGATAGCACACCTCCAATGCACATCCATGTGGCATTCCTGCCAGGGATGGCTTGGAAGGTGATGTTATTACCCATGTTTCTTACTAATTCAAACATGGATTTTTGACAAACGCATTTGGATAGATAACCAAGAAGCTTACACATTCCATTTCGGATTTACAGGGATTGTATAAGACATTAAATTTCTGAGGAAAATGTCATCATGATTAGATCAAGTTGTATGATGTACTTTCAAAGAAGTTGGAATGAAAATGACTACGTCATATTTTGCCTTCACCTCTTTTTGTGCAAATTGACTGGGAAACGCCATTAGAGTTAAAAGAACTTTGAACGAAGAACAGAAAAGAAAATAAAATAAATGAGAACTTTTTCCTAAAAAAAAATCTGAATATTAAAATGAACTTCAAATTCACATGAACACTAAATATACAACAAAAAAAATAAAAACAACAAAAATAAAAATGGGATAATTAAAGGACAAACAAAATGAATCTAAATCTCAAATTGAATTCCGATCTGAATCCACTGATTCGAACCTTTCAGTTCTTTCCTCAATCAAAATCTGTTTGAAACTCTTTTGAAATTTGAATATTTCCCTTGACTTATTGCTAAGTCAAGTCTTTTCAGCTTGGTACACTTACCAGCTACTTTCAATTCTCTTTCTTCTGTGTTTTAGAGGATCTACTAGTTCTATTAACACGGAGCCACGAACTTTGTTCGATTTGGTTCTGATGGCATGAGACTGGGTCCCTCTTCATACAGATAAATCTTCGAGGCTAGAGCCTAACTTCTAGTCCTCTTTCAAAATTCCGAGACTGGTACCTAAATTCCAGTTCTCTTCCTTCGAGGTCGGTACCTAAATTCCGACTCTCATTCGAGATCGATACCTAAATTTCGGTTCTCTTTCGATTTGATACCTAAATTTAAATTCTAAATTCCGAGACTGGTACCTAAATTCCAATTCTCTTCCTTCGAGGTCGGTACCTAAATTCCAACGCTCTTTTTGAGGTCGATACCTAGATTTCGACTCTCTTCCGAGACTAGTACCTAAATTCTAGTTCTCATTCCGAGATCAGTACCTAAAATCTAATCCTCATCCTTTTCGAGATCGATACCTAAATTTCGACTCTCTTCCGAGATTGATACCTAAATTTCAATTCTCATTTCCGAGACTGGTACCTAAATTCTAGTTCTCATTTCGAGACTAGTACCTAAATTCTAGTTCTCATTCCGAGATCAGTACCTAAATTCTGATTCTCATCCTTTTCGAGGTCGATACCTAAATTTTGACTCTCTTCCGAGACTAGTACCTAAATTCTAGTTCTCATTCCGAGATCAGTACCTAAATTCTGATTCTCATCCTTTTCGAGATCGATACCTAAATTTCGACTCTCTTCCGAGATTGATACCTAAATTTCAATTCTCATTTCCCAGGCTGGTACCTAAATTCCAGTTCTCTTCCTTCGAGGTCGGTACCTAAATTCCTACTCTCATTCGAGATCGATACCTAAATTTTGATTCTCTTTCGAATTGATACCTAAATTTCAATTCTAAATTCCGAGACTGGTACCTAAATTCCAGTTCTCTTCCTTCGAGGTCGGTACCTAAATTTTGACTCTCTTTTCCAGGTCGATACCTAAATTTCAACTCTCTTCCGAGGCTAGTACCTAAATTCTAGTTCTCATTCCGAGATCAGTACCTAAATTCTGATTCTCATCCTTTTCGAGGTCGATACCTAAATTTTGACTCTCTTCCGAGACTAGTACCTAAATTCTAGTTCTTCTTCAGAGATCAGTACCTAATTTCTGATTCTCATCCTTTTCGAGGTCGATACCTAAATTTCGACTCTCTTCCGAGACTAGTACCTAAATTCTAGTTCTCATTCCGAGATCAGTACCTAAATTCTGATTCTCATCCTTTTCGAGGTCGATACCTAAATTTCGACTCTCTTCCGAGACTAGTACCTAAATTCTAGTTCTCATTCTAAGATCAGTACCTAAATTCTGATTCTCATCCTTTTCGAGATCGATACCTAAATTTTGACTCTCTTCTGAGATTGATACCTAAATTTCAATTCTCATTTCCGAGACTACTACCTAAATTCTAGTTCTCATTCTGAGACTGGTACCTAAATTCCAGTTCTCTTCCTTCGAGGCCGGTACCTAAATTCCGACTCTCATCCGAGATCGATACCTAACTTTCGATTCTTTCAAGTTTGATACTTAAATTTCAAATCTCACTCTCTCGAGATCAGTACCTAAATTCTGATTCTCATCCTTTGTGAGGTCGGTACCTAAATTCTGATTCTCTCTCCGAGGCTGGTACTTAAATTACAGTCCTCATTCCTTTCGATCAATACCTAAATTCTAATCTTCTTTCAGAGGATTGGAGCCTAAATTCCAACTCTCTTCGTCGAGACTGGAGCCCAAATTCTAGTTCTCTTTCAAATTCTGAGGTTACAACCTAGGTTCTGATTCTCATTCCAAATTTTGAACCTTAACGAAATTCACCTTAAAATCAATCTTAAACCGAACTTTAACTAAAATTGAAACTCAAATCAATTTGAAACTCGAAATTGAAACTTGAAATAAAAATGAAACGGATCTAAATCAAATTTAGCCCTCTCCAAATCTTGTGATTTGGAGTTCACCTCCTTTTCCATTCCCCAGCAAGAGTTCAGGAATCTCCAGTCTTGGAAATATACCTGATACTCCTCAGCGAAAATTCTTCTGCTTCGTCCTAAGTTTATCACTTGGACATCTGTGTTGGTTTTGTTGATCTCTTCGGTCAATGCCAATACGCGCGATGTGCTCCGCCAGCACACCACACCTATTGGGGGTCCATTTGTTGACCTCATTTTTTATGAGGTCTTTTGCTTCTCACTTTAGTACTTAAGATCTAGCCTTAGGCTTTTCCTTTGACTAATCTTAGAGGACTAGAAATGGAACCCACCCTGTAGAAATTCAAACTACCTCTTGACTCCCTGCAAACCTCACAAGCTTGATTGTAGACCCTGTTGACCTCATTTTTGATGAGGTCTTCTCTTCTCTCTTTAGTACTTAGGATCTAGCCTTAGACTTTTCCTTTGACTATCTTAGAGGACTAGAAGTGGAACCCACCCTTTAGAAGTTCAAATACCTCTTGACTCCCTGCAAACCCCACAAGCTTGATTGTAGACCTCTAATCACCTAGAGGGTTGAAATCAATTGTGAAGGTTTAAAGGATGAGTTCCCTATAGGACTCTTTGGCCTTAGGACTACCCTGGGTGGCCTGGTCTGGTGAGAGTTGACCTGCACACATCACACTCTCACACACATTCTGAACCCTAAACCCACCAAAATACCCCAATACCCTCCAAATAACCTCCAAATACCCAAAATACCATTTTAAACCCAAAAATCTAAAAATTCCAAAAATTCCCAGAAAATTCCAAAAAATCCCAAATATTTTCAATTTTATTTTGTTCAACTACACCATAGGCCAATTTTGTCAATTTGACCCAATTTTATAAAAATCCTCATTCCACCTGTTTTTGACGTGATTGTCGACGAGGTTGTCCTAACGACCTCGGATGACGAAACGGACCGCGCCGTTGCGTCCGGAATGTTGATTTTAGCTAGGGAGGATACCCATTTTGCTAGTGTTCCGTGCACAAGCAAATTTCACGGAAATCGATGCATGCTATTTAAAAATAATAATAATAAAAGGAGTTCTCCCCTATTTATACCTCACAACACTCTCTAAACCCTAAGATTCATTCGGCGCCCCCACTCCACTCACGCATAGAGCGCCGAAAACCCCCTCACGCGATTCTTCTCCCTGGCATGCCCTAGCCGACGTTACCTCCCTCCTCCTCGCCACAAACCTTCCTCTTCGCCGCCGACTCGCCGCCGGTTCCCGCCGGCGAGGTAGTTTTCTTCCCGTCTGAACCATTGCCCCTCCTCTTCTTCCTTTCGACCGAACTTCGCTCTATACAACCTATCGTTGCTGAATCGAGCCAGCATCGCCTCGGATCTCGGCCGGTGACACCAACTTCAAGCTCGCCAGACCTCTTCCTCCGATTGTCCAAGCCGCGAGGATCTCCTTCCCCTCCTACCATCTAGGTCGATCTCTCTCCTCTTTGGTTAAATGTTACGAAACTTCAAAATGTGGTAAACCTAAACTTTTATTTCCTTATTGCATTACATATAATTGCTTACAATTCCTTCTACACATCTCTGATGTGTATATTGCATGCTTTGTGGTTGGAACTTAATGTTTCTTTATTTTATTTCTGTTTATAAGGAACCTTAGGTAAATCGATTGTTAAAATTTTCTTGGTCATAATAAAATGTAGTTGAGGTGATTTAGCTTGTCTTGTTTCTTTCACCATTGAATATGATAAAGGAATTCTATTTTATTTTATTTTTCAAATCTTCCCTAAATCATCATTCTCCCGGATGTTAATAATTCATCTCTATGTTTACCCGATTGAATCTCCGACTAAGCTAATATAAGTTCAATTCCATTTACTTTATTACTTATGGGTTTTCTTCCAGAAATTTTAACAATCTTTTCTTTCATTGATTACGAGCATTTGGGTTTTGAAGATGAAGATTTCCAGCCTTTCTTGAGTCATAATTGAATAAAAAAAATTGTAACCATTTGCTACTTTTCTAATCTCAATACTTTTCTTAACAAAAATTAATATGTACATTTTGATTATCTTATTATTTTCTAATCCAATTGTTTTCCCTTATATTTGATGTCCGGATTCTTCTCTCCCACACCGTCGGAGCTTTCATTGGAACCTTTTGTGGAGATCAAAGCACGCAGATAGCTTCTCGCAAAGTGCGAGGTGACTTTTCTCGCTATCCCGGTCTCGCTCCAAGAGATCCGGCAAACTCTATCGCATTCGGGTCTTACCAAACCCCAACGATCGTAAGACAAATATCATTCAGTAACATGCAAAAGTAAGTGTGATTTCTTATTTTATTATATTTCAGATTTTATTAACTCTCATTTTATGGTCTTTCCAATGGCATGTTACAAGAATTTGAACGTAAGGGCCTTATATAAATGCTTATATGTCATTCCATGGTCCTTCTTGGTAAATCATTCAATTCTGGTATGCTTCAATTGAGCCCTAGTACTTTAAATTTGAGATTTGTGCATCAAAATTGTTAGCTTCACATATATTCATATAGGTAGTGTTTGATCGTTGGAATCCCTACATAAAGTTTGTTTAAATTTGACACATTTATGAAAATTTATAAATGTCCAATGTATTGTTTTGAGAAATGTAAAATCGTCGAGGTTTTGCTTTGGAGAAAGTGAGGAATTTCAAGGTGTTTAATTTGGAAGGCAATGAAATTTTTACGATCCGGCCTTACAAAATTTGGAAATTTTCCAACTGTTGTTTAGAGAAAAACGAAACTATCATGGTTTGGTTTTTGTAAAATTCGAAGATCTCGTGAAATATGTTTTGAAGAATTTGAAATCAAAATAGTTTGTTTTAGAGGAGGATTTGAGAAGTTTAATTATGTATTCAATGCTTAGTTAAGAGGGTGCATTCAGATATGTGTTATTTGAAATGTTTGTTGCATCCCTTTATGAAATTTGGAGAGATATCAAAAGCTTTAGTTATTTTGAATATATGGAACGCCTGGAGGTTTGAGCAATGTTATGCAATTCAAATCCCTTGTACCTTCATAATTGCAATTATACATTTCATATATTCAAATTGAATGAATTACTTCTCATACAATCTTCTTTGTGTTTTTGTTTGCAAGGTGAATTCGGGTATGTTGCCACGCCAACAATCCATCGTGAAGCTTATAGAAAGAAAGAAGTCGATGAACTAAATGGCAAATCCAAACATTGTGAATGCTATGGTGGACATTCAACAACAACAATAGAAAATGCGAGAGACGAAGGGGCTGAGATCCTAATTACTTTATCAGGCTATCAAAGTTGCTACAAGCTCTCCACTTGGTACGAATCAAAACGTTATCACAGCACGATGTCTCATCTCTTTGTCTCTGCTTTAAAAGCTGATTTCTGTACCATTCAGTTATCTTTGAATGCATGAAAACCTTGTTATTGGGTAACTTATCTTTGTGGTTATTAATTTTAGCCTTGGAGTTGTTTGATTGAGAAGTTTTGGGGATTCTATAGTTTGTTGGTTTGGTTCTTGCTACATATGAGTTGGAGTCTTTGTAGTCCATTGAAGTTGATCCTTATTTCATGGGTTTGAAATCTTATAGTTTATTGAAATTAATTCTTGTTTCATGGATTAAGATTTGTGTGGTTTACTGATTTGATTCTTATTACATGATATACACGAGCGTGATGGCATATATGTATAAATTGAAGCTTGGATGTAGGATATGTGAATAGATCATGATTGAAAACTTTACATGTGTACCACTCATTGTTTATGTATCTTGCATATTTAACACCTAAACTTTTGCCTTTTGCATTTATAGCACATATTTTATATCATATAAAAAAATTTATTTCTGTTCAAATTCTTAAAATATAAAATACACTTTCTCACAAAAAAATACAAATCGAAGTTGAGGTGCTAGATAAATGAGCACATTAGAATTGGTGGGTATGCATGTAAATCTTCCACATCACATGGTTATGTACTTAATATTTTATATGTTATAAAGATATAAAAAAGAATATAATATTTTTATTATGTTTTGTATAACTAAATATGAAAGTTTGGATGTTAAATATGTAAGTATAAAAGAACTATATATATTCAAATACACAATAATTTTGAGGTCATGGAGTTTAAATATAAAATTCAAGCTCTTTATTTTCTACATTAATTTAGTACACATAGTTTCAAATAATTTGATCGTCTGACGATTAGTAAACGTATTTAATTGCATGAGGTTACAAACATATTTTAGGTCAAAAATTTCACGACATACAATTCTTACATACTTTATACACATCACCTAAATTTTAATATTTGCATGTGGCTACACCCAATTCTTATGTATTTATGTTTCTAACACTTAAAATTAACCTTTTATATTTGTATCACCTATATTACTCATGTCATCTAAAATATATATATCACTATTTTAAATTTAGAGTAATCTGCATACATTGCACACAATTCTTATGTACACACATATCTCGAACCTGAATTTTTTTACATTTACAAACACAAGATTTCAGCATTTTCAACCTATACAAAGAAAAATGTCATTTGTTAAAAAAAAATTGAAAAAGAGCCATGATATTTCGATATGATATTGAGAATTTTAAAACTCGTATATGTAAATGTGAAAGCTTAAGTGTAAGATATATTGATACAAAAGAATTAAGTTGATTGCAAGTAAATCTTCCAAGTATCACACCACTCGCATAATCATTTTATTTATTTATTCATTATAACATTTATGTAAACTTAGCACTCTATTTTGTTCCCAAATTCTCATACGAATTTCTCTGTGCGCCTTTTGCGAGGTACATCCAATTGTGGTCAAGACGTTGAAGGATTGTGAAACTACTCCGAGGCGAATAAAACGGACAACATCATACTTCATTTGGGTGAGATCCTTCCAAATTTTATTTTACGTAAGGTGACATAAAAAATTTTCAAGTTTATTTGAGCTTAATTTGACGAGTTATGAGATGAATAAGCTTAAGAGGGCATTAAGGTAATTAAAAGGCTTTAACCTTAATTAATGTTTAGGCTTAACCACGAGGAGGGGTAAAATATTTGATCATAATTTTCCGTTTGGATGATTGAAACTAAAGTAGTTAAGGGGTAGAAACCCATTAATCACCTTGAACATTTAAAAGAAGAAGCCTTAATTAATCTAATCATTAAACTTTGGAAGATAATTAAGAAATGGATCATTAAGTTTAAGGGATTTTGATATAAGAAGATTCTAATACTTTGAAATTGAATCCCTAATCAATGATTTAATTAAATATCATTAAGTTCTTATTAATTAATTAAGCTATACAATGATAATTGAAACTAACGAAAGGAAGATAATTTAAACAAGTTTTCATAATTAAACTAAAACTTAAAACATTAAAACCAATTTGAAGTAAGAAAATCAGATTAAAAGAAACTTAAAATATCAAAATTAACTTGAAATTGTTTAAGACTTAAATCAAAACAAATTAAAAATACCAAAGATTAACTTGGAACAATTCATGATTAAAACATCATAAATTAAAAATTAAATCAGTTTAAAACATTAAAATTAGTCTAAAATATTAAGATCATTTCAAACATAAAGACTTAACTGAATTAAACAGTTTAAACACTTTTCCAACTCAAAATGATTTAAAACATCTAAAAAGATCAACTGAAACTTTATAACTAAATTAAAATCACTTTATCTCCAACTTAAAACTTCAATTAAGAATGGTTGAAATCTTTAATGAACCAATTTGCCCCTAAAGGCTTTCATTATTATAACTCTTAAGTGAAGCATTAAATGAAATGTCACCTTACTCACAAGGATAATCAAACATCCTAATTCACTGAGTAAGAGCAACCCGGGTGATTGATTCATCACCACAATGAAACTAACCAAACTTAAGGCAATCCCTAAAATGTTTAAGAAGATGTTCAGAATTCAGTTCCGAGCACTTCTCTAACTTGAAAGGATGTTTTAAAAGAACAGTGAGACTTCATTGTTCTTTGGTGAAGAAAATCATCCTTAATAAAACACAAAAACCGAGATGTCATAGGAAATGACTAGAAATAGGATTAGGATTTTGGTAGACAACCAGAACCTTCCCTTAGTCTTACCTAGGTATTTGCTCTGACATGTGTTTCAAGTGCAGGTTAAAATGACAGGAATGCTCACCAGGTACGCTTTTAAGTTTATTGCAATTTATATTTAGCAATTTATTAAATGTCTTACTTTTCTGTACTTATAAATGCATGAAAATGATCGAACCCAGCATGTTTAAACAACTCAAAATTTAATCACCAACAAAACAGAACTACAACTACAACTAAATTAAAACGTCTCGTTGAATGATCGGGAATACCTCGGATGATGTAACCCACGTGTTGCTAACGGGATTTCCCATGGTCTAAATGAAAGTGTGGAACTCATTCAGTTGAGTTTAGCAAATTCATCTGGACTAAGTGGATTCAATGAAAATAACTGAGTGTCGGGATGACGGAACCGCGAGATCTTAATCGGTTCGTTTAAACAACTTTAAGGTTTGTTTTAATTAAAATATTAAAAAACACTTGGACTTTAAGATTTCTAAAACAAAACACTTTTCTCATCTCTTGATTTTCACCTTCTATAACTAAACCTCTGCAACAACAAGGAGCTTGGAGCACGGTGGGCAGCATGGCCATCTTCGTCAGCAAAACAACTCTACATCAGCTAAACATTCCTAGAATTAAACAACAAAGCCATAGGATTTCGAGGTAATTTGCCTAGTGCAACATAAATCCTCAACTCTTCGTTAGGCATTTGCATGATCATGTCATGTAAATTAAGCCCTAACCGGTCTTAGGACTCCGAGGAAGTCGTTTGGTACGACATAAACCCTCACATCTTCAAGGCTATTTGTATGATTTTATCATACAAATATAAGTCCAAATTAATTAAAATTGGCAAGATTGAAATATCAGATAATATTAGGATTTTCTTAAACTCGAAGCCAAACAATATGATAGTTTGGGAAGTTGCCAAGATTCTTCTTGGATCCTCAGCTTCTTCTATTTCTCTTCCTTTTGGACTCCTGAAAATAAATGTTCCAAATTTGAGTTTATCCCTTTTGAAATTTCAAAAATCCAATCCTTTGAAAACCTTAAACTTTGAAATTCATGAGAGCAAAACTACTGATCATTATCGAGAGTTTTCTTAAATGATTCACTTCATTTAAGATGTAATTAACTATAGGGGCTTGCCCTTATAGGGAACTTTAAGAACCTGGGTAATATAAACCCCGCTTAATTCATTTATATTAAGCGGGGAACTTGTCGGCTTATAAAATTGGTTCGTAGACCAAACGGATGTCACAAATCTTCTAGTTTATTTAACCGAGCCCCATCATCAAGCAGTGTGTCTACTCTCCGGGATAGATATACAGCTTGTGGTGCGGTGCTCGTTTATATAAACTATTCGGGATGTGAGATCAGTTTGATTTCATATCTTAAAATTTTCAAATTTAAAATTAATTTCAAAATCAAATACTACTTTTCAAATTATTTATTTAAATTAAATTAAAAATTCACCGACAATTTCTGTAGGCGACCTCTTTTCACAAACACCACAAACACATAACCCAAAAATAAGCCGTACAATTTCTGGCGACTTCGCTGGGGATTAGTTCCTCTCTCCATTTTGATCAGATGGTTTTGCTTTCATAAATCGGTAGTGAGTCCATGCCCCTAGTGGACCAAACTACTATTCTTTCCGTTGGCATACCTCACTCATTTATGTCTTGAGTGAGTATAGTCAACTCCTTTTTGGATTCTGGAGCCACTGTTTAGACACCCCTAAACAGAGAGGTTCCGGAATCCTCCCGCCTCCCTAAAGAGGCGAGGTAGACCTCAATAGGTGTGTTAGAATAGGAGCGATCTATTCATGTGATTTCAATGTGAATTCGACCTCCTCTAAATCTCGGATCGGGTCCGATACTTCATTCCTCTTTAGGTTTGACTTGTTGTAAACATGTCAAACTGAAATTCCGCTCTAACAACCTTCCAATAATCTCTAAACAAAATAAAATTTTGTTAAAATTTTAATTCAAAATAAAATTTTCAAAACCCATCAAATACACAATAATAAAACAAAATGCAAAATTTTGAAATAAAAAAATTCACATGAATAAATTTTAAAGACTGCCCAGTTTACAAGACAAGTGCGTTAACTTGAGTATTACCGCTGAAATTACAAGGCAGAGGGCGTCACTGACTTCTGAATGTTCTTCAAAAGACAATATACACATCCACTGAAGGACTGTCCCGTGACGAAGCTGCCAACAAGTTCAAATGCCATGGATTGACAAATAAATGGATACGAGAAGGATAATGGGTAGTGGGTCCCGACCCTCCCACCACAAAACAGTTGAAAGAGACGACGACTTGATGATGGGTCGTGGGACCCAGCCCTCCCACCACAGCAAAAAAAAAATATATGCTCAAGGACGTTCGAAGTTCAGCAGAAAGACAATCAATGGGTGATACACGATGAAACTTCAACATTTTAATAAGAATATGACTTCAGGGGAGAATGAAATTAATGTCCTAATAATTGAGTCCTTCGCTTTAAGGAATTCGGATTGAGTCCTAAGAGGATTTTGAAATGAAGCAGTGTGCTTGAAATACGAGTAATTGATCCGGGATATCAAGAGTCTTTTAATTTTCTGCCATGTGACGGGGTCTGAATTTTTGGATGAGTTTTAATATCCCAGGATTCATGTTAAGAAACATTTCAGATTTATTAATTAGGGGAGTTTCGACATTCAAAATCTTTAATAGAAACATGTCTTACCAGATACAGTAATTCTCAGAAAACAAAAGGAGTAAAAAAATGTTCCTGGGGAGAAGCTTGAGGTGAGCACACAATCAAAAATTGGTGTCCCAATTCAGACATTCAAAATCTTTAACATGTGCTCCACCAGATACAGTAATCCTCAATTAAAAAAAAAAAGAGCGAAAAGCTTAAGAAAAAAAAAAGGAAAAAAGAGAAAACAAGAATGCTCCCTGAGAAGAAGCTTGAGGCAAGCATATAATCAAAAATTGGTGTCTTAATCCTCCCCGATTGATAAAACTTGAAAGACTACCTTAAGAAGTCTCCTCTGATATTATGCTTTGAAGAGAGTCAAGTGATTTAGGTCTTTTGGTTGGTCATTAATTGACTCAGAAATATCTTTGGACAATGAAAAATACTTCTATCACATGAGCATAAATTTTGAATCTGCGTAGGCTCAGAAAGAAAGAATTGAAGAGAGGGCTATGTTATTAGTAATTGATGGAAATTCAACCCTGAAGTCATATCGTTCAGTTCCCAGCAAATACAACCCCAACATCAATTTGAAGAGCATCAGAACGACTTCTCAAAGACAACTTGTACAATTCTTACAAATCAGTGTCAAAGAAACGACGATCGTTGCTATGAAGCTACAAAGTTACAACATTTCCAGCTATGGTGTCTGTAGAAATAACACCTCTTTGTAGGTACTTGTAAAAAAAATAATAATTTCGATAGTACCTTGAAGAGTGGGTTGTTTTCTTTAAACGTGGCTTTAGTCAGTGGACGATGCCTCAAGAAGTACTGTGCATCGTTATGTTTCAAAGACTCCCTCGTTCTACGAAGCACAGATGTTGCACTTGCTTGTAACTGGGTCCAAATCTTAAAATAAAAAATATATATACAACAAAAGAAAAGTCATGAAACATAAAAGTATACAATAAAATTTCACAACAAATAAACAACAATAAATTTCCCATTAAATGAAATAACAAATAAATGAATAACAAAAATATAATGAATTCACCAAAAATAAACAAAATAAAAAATGTCTATACAAATCAAAATGAAATTCAAATCAAAGTGAAACAAAATTCAAATCAAAACAAAAATTTAAATCAAAAGAAAATCAAAAGAAAATCAAAACATAAAATCAACAAAAAGTCAAAAAAAAAAGCAAATAAAAAATTTGAATTCCTCTTCTGACTCGGTAGCAAGTTGAGCTTCATCAGCCTAGGGGTGTCCTCAAACCCGTTCTTCTTGATGAGGTTTATCTTTTCAAAATCCCAATCTAAACAAAATTTGAAGATCAAAACAAAATGAACATAAAAAAAGGGAAAGAGAAGAGAAAAGAAAAAGAAAATAAAAATGGAAAAGAAAATGAACGAAAAATCTTTTAAAAATCTAAATGTCAAAACGAATTCCAAATTAACATGAGCTCTAATTAAACAGAAAATGAAATTGAATCACTAAAACAAAATGAATCTAAATCTCAAATTGAATTCCGATCTGAATCCTCCGATTCGAACCTTTCAGCTTCTTCTCTCAATCAAAATCTGTTTGAAACTCTTTTGAAATTTGAATATTTTCCTCGACTTATTGCTAAGTCAAGTCTTTTCGACTTTGGTACACTTACCAGCCTCCTTTCAATTCTCTTTCTTCTGTGTCTTAGAGGATCGACTAGTTCTATTGACACGGAGCCACGAACTTTGTTCGATTTGGTTCTGATGGCATGAGACTAGGTCCCTCTTCATACAGATAAATCTTCGAGACTGGAGCCTAACTTCCAGTTCTCTTCAAGGCTAGAGCCTAACTTCTAGTCCTCTTTCAAACTTTCGAGACTGGTACCTAAATTCCAGTTCTCATTTTGAGGTTGGTACCTAAATTCCGACTCTCTTTCCGTGATCGATACCTAAATTTCGATTCTCTTTTGAATTGATACCTAAATTTCAATTCAAAATTTCTGAGACTGGTACCTAAATTCCAGTTCTCATTCCGAGATCGATACCTAAATTTCGATTCTCATCCGAATTGATACCTAAATTTCAATTCAAAATTTCCGAGACTGGTACTTAAATTCCATTTCTCATTCCGAGATCGATACCTAAATTTCGATTCTCTTCCGAATTGATACCTAAATTTCAAATCAAAATTTCTGAGGCTGGTACCTAAATTCCAGCTCTCACTTCGAGGTCGGTACCTAAATTCCGACTCTCTTTCTGAGATCGATACCTAAATTTTGATTCTCATCTGAATTGATACCTAAATTTCAATTCTCAATTTCCGAGGCTGGTACCTAAATTCCAGCTCTCACTTCGAGGTCGATACCTAAATTCCGACTCTCATTCGAGATCGATACCTAAATTTCGATTCTCTTCTGAATTGATACCTAAATTTCAATTCAAAATTTCCGTGACTGGTACTTAAATTCCAGTTCTCATTCCGAGATCGATACCTAAATTTCGATTCTCTTTTGAATTGATACCTAAATTTCAATTCAAAATTTCCGAGGCTGGTACCTAAATTCCAGCTCTCACTTCGAGGTCGGTACCTAAATTCCGACTCTCTTCCGAGATCGATACCTAAATTTCGATTCTCATCCGAATTGATACTTAAATTTCAATTCTCAATTTCCGAGGCTGGTACCTAAATTCCAGCTCTCACTTCGAGGTCGGTACCTAAATTCCGACTCTCAATCGAGATTGATACCTAAATTTCGATTCTCTTTCGAATTGATACCTAAATTTCAATTCTAAACTTCCGAGACTGGTACCTAAATTCCAGCTCTCATTTTGAGACTAGTACCTAAATTCTAGTTCTCTTTCCGAGATCAGTACCTAAATTCTGATTCTCATCCTTTTCGAGGTCGATACCTAAATTTTGACTCTCTTCCGAGACTGGTACCTAAATTCCAGCTCTCATTTCGAGACTAGTACCTAAATTCTAGTTCTCATTCCGAGATCAGTACCTAAATTCTGAATCTCATCCTTTTCGAGGTCAATACCTAAATTTTGACTCTCTTCCGAGATTGATACCTAAATTTCAACTCTCATTTTCGAGACTGGTACCTAAATTCCAGTTCTCACTCCGAGATGAGTATTTAAATTCTGATTCTCATCCTTTTCGAGGTCGATACCTAAATTTCGACTCTCTTTCGAGATTGATACTTAAATTTCAATTCTCATCCCTTTCGAGATCAGCACTCTAAATTCCGATTCTCATCCTTTTCAATCGACACTTAAACTTCGATTCTCACTCCGAGGCTGGTACCTAAATTCCAGTTTTCCTTGCAATCCCGAGGTTGGAACTTAGGTTTCAATTCTCATTTCAAATCCAAATTTCCTCAAATTGATTTTAAATCAAACTTCAATCTAAATTAAAACTCCAAATTGAAATCTAAACTCACACATCATGACTTGAACATGAAATGAAACAAAATTTAAATCGAAATTTCCCCGGATCTTGTGATTTGGAATTCACCTCCTTTTCCTTTCCCCAGCGAGAGTTCAGGGATCTCCAGTCTTGGAGATGCACTTGACACTCCCCAAATGAAATTCTTCTACTTCGTCCTAAGTTTGTCACTTGGACATCCGTGTTGGTTTTGTTGATCTTTTCGATCAACGCCAATACGCGCGGTGTGCTTCGGTTAGCACACCACACCTATCGGGGGTCCATTTGTCGACCTCATTTTCGATGAGGTCTTCTCTTCTCTTTAGTACTTAGGATCTAGCCTTAGGCTTTTTCTTTGACTATCTTAGAGGACTAGAAGTGGAACCCACCCTTTAGAAGTTCAAATACCTCTTGACTCCCTGCAAACCCCACAAGCTTGATTGTAGACCTCTAATCACCTAGAGGGTTGAAATCAATTGTGAATGTTTAAAGGATGAGTTCCCTATAGGACTCTTCGACCTTAGGACTACCCCGGTGGCTCGGTCCGGTGAGAGTCGACCCGCACACATCACACTCTCACACACATTCTGAACCCTAAACCCACCAAAATACCCCAATACCCTCCAAATAACCTCTAAATACCCAAAATACCATTTTAAACCCAAAAATCTAAAAATTCCAAAAAATTCCAAAAAATCCCAAATATTTTCAATTTTATTTTGTTCAACTACACCATAGGCCAATTTTGTCAATTTGACCCAATTTTATAAAAATCCCCATTCCACCTGTTTTTGACGTGACCGTCGACGAGGTTGTCCTAACGACCTCGGATGACGAAACGGACCGCGCCGTTGCGTCCGGAATGTCGATTTTAGCTAGGAAGGATACCCATTTTGCTAGTGTTCCGTGCACAAGCAAATTTCACGGAAATCGATGCATGCTATTTAAAAATAATAATAATAAAAGGAGTTCTCCCCTATTTATACCTCACAACACTCTCTAAACCCTAAGATTCATTCGGCGCCCCCACTCCACTCACGCATAGAGCGCCGAAAACCCTCTCACGCGATTCTTCTCCCTGGCATGCCCTAGCCGACGTTACCTCCCTCCTCCTCGCCACAAACCTTCCTCTTCGCCGCTGACCTGCTCGCCGGTTCCCGCCGGCGAGGTAGTTTTCTTCCCGTCTGAACCATTGCCCCTCCTCTTCTTCCTTTCGACCGAACTTCGCTCTATACAACCTATCGTTGCTGAATCGAGCCAGCTTCGCCTCGGATCTCGGCCGGTGACACCAACTTCAAGCTCGCCAGACCTCTTCCTCCGATTGTCCAAGCCGCGAGGATCTCCTTCCCCTCCTACCATCTAGGTCGATCTCTCTCCTCTTTGGTTAAATGTTACGAAACATCAAAATGTGGTAAACCTAAACTTTTATTTCCTTATTGCATTACATATAATTGCTTACAATTCCTTCTACACATCTCTGATGTGTATATTGCATGCTTTGTGGTTGGAACTTAATGTTTCTTTATTTTATTGCTGTTTATAAGGAACCTTAGGTAAATCGATTGTTAAAATTTTCTTGGTCATAATAAAATGTAGTTCAGATGATTTAGCTTGTCTTGTTTCTTTCGCCATTGAATATGATAAAGGAATTCTATTTTATTTTATTTTTCAAATCTTCCCTAAATCATCATTCTCCTGGATGTTAATAATTCATCTCTATGTTTACCTCGATTGAATCTCTCGACTAAGCTAATATAAGTTCAATTCCATTTACTTTATTACTTATGGGTTTTCTTCCAGAAATTTTAACAATCTTTTCTTTCATTGATTACGAGCATTTGGGTTTTGAAGAAGAAGATTTCCGGCCTTTCTTGAGTCATAATTGAATAAAAAAAATTGTAACCATTTGCTACTTTTCTAATCTCAATACTTTTCTTAACAAAAATTAATATGTACATTTTGATTATCTTATTATTTTCTAATCCAATTGTTTTCCCTTATATTTGATGTCCGGATTCTTCTCTCCCACACTGTCGGAGCTTTCATTGGAACCTTTTGTGGAGATCAAAGCACGCAGCTAGCTTCTCGCAGTGCGAGGTGACTTATCTCGCTATCCCGGTCTCGCTCCAAGAGATCCGGCAAACTCTACTGCATTCGGGTCTTACCAAACCCCAACGATCGTAAGACAAATATCATTCAGAACATGCAAAAGTAAGTGTGATTTCTTATTTTATTATATTTCAGATTTTATTAACTCTCATTTTATGGTCTTTCCAATGGCATGTTACAAGAATTTGAACATAAGGGCCTTATATAAATGCTTATATGTCATTCCATGGTCCTTCTTGGTAAATCATTCAATTCTGGTATGCTTCAATTGAGCCCTAGTACTTTAAATTTGAGATTTGTGCATCAAAATTGTTAGCTTCACATATATTCATATAGGTAGTGTTTGATCGTTGGAATCCCTACATAAAGTTTGTTTAAATTTGACACATTTATGAAAATTTATAAATGTCCAATGTATTGTTTTGAGAAATGTAAAATCGTCGAGGTTTTGCTTTGGAGAAAGTGAGGAATTTCAAGGTGTTTAATTTGGAAGGCAATGAAATTTTTACGATCCGGCCTTACAAAATTTGGAAATTTTCCAACTGTTGTTTAGAGAAAAACGAAACTATCATGGTTTGGTTTTTGTAAAATTTGAAGATCTCGTGAAATATGTTTTGAAGAATTTGAAATCAAAATAGTTTGTTTTAGAGGAGGATTTGAGAAGTTTAATTATGTATTCAATGCTTAGTTAAGAGGGTGCATTCAGATATGTGTTATTTGAAATGTTTGTTGCATCCCTTTATGAAATTTGGAGAGATATCAAAAGCTTTAGTTATTTTGAATATATGGAACGCCTGGAGGTTTGAGCAATGTTATGCAATTCAAATCCCTTGTACCTTCATAATTGCAATTATACATTTCATATATTCAAATTGAATGAATTACTTCTCATACAATCTTCTTTGTGTTTTTGTTTGCGAGGTGAATTCGGGTATGTTGCCACGCCAACAATCCATCGTGAAGCTTATAGAAAGAAAGAAGTCAGATGAACTAAATGGCAAATCCAAACATTGTGAATGCTATGGTGGACATTCAACAACAACAATAGAAAATGCGAGAGACGAAGGGGCTGAGATCCTAATTACTTTATCAGGCTATCAAAGTTGCTACAAGCTCTCCACTTGGTACGAATCAAAACGTTATCACAAAGCACGATGTCTCATCTCTTTGTCTCTCGCTTTAAAAGCTGATTTCTGTACCATTCAGTTATCTTTGAATGCATGAAAACCTTGTTATTGGGTACCTTATCTTTGTGGTTATTAATTTTAGCCTTGGAGTTGTTTGATTGAGAAGTTTTGGGGATTCTATAGTTTGTTGGTTTGGTTCTTGCTACATATGAGTTGGAGTCTTTGTAGTCCATTGAAGTTGATTCTTATTTCATGGGTTTGAAATCTTATAGTTTATTGAAATTAATTCTTGTTTCATGGATTAAGATTTGTGTGGTTTACTGATTTGATTCTTATTACATGATATACACGAGCGTGATGGCATATATGTATAAATTGAAGCTTGGATGTAGGATATGTGAATAGATCATGATTGAAAACTTTACATGTGTACCACTCATTGTTTATGTATCTTGCATATTTAACACCTAAACTTTTGCCTTTTGCATTTATAGCACATATTTTATATCATATAAAAAAATTTATTTCTGTTCAAATTCTTAAAATATAAAATACACTTTCTCACAAAAAAATACAAATTGAAGTTGAGGTGCTAGATAAATGAGCACATTAGAATTGGTGGGTATGCATGTAAATCTTCCACATCACATGGTTATGTACTTAATATTTTATATGTTATAAAGATATAAAAAAAAGAATATAATATTTTTATTATGTTTTGTATAACTAAATATGAAAGTTTGGATGTTAAATATGTAAGTATAAAAGAACTATATATATTCAAATACACAATAATTTTGAGGTCATGGAGTTTAAATATAAAATTCAAGCTCTTTATTTTCTACATTAATTTAGTACACATAGTTTCAAATAATTTGATCGTCTGACGATTAGTAAACGTATTTAATTGCATGAGGTTACAAACATATTTTAGGTCAAAAATTTCACGACATACAATTCTTACATACTTTATACACATCACCTAAATTTTAATATTTGCATGTGGCTACACCCAATTCTTATGTATTTATGTTTCTAACACTTAAAATTAACCTTTTATATTTGTATCACCTATATTACTCATGTCATCTAAAATATATATATCACTATTTTAAATTTAGAGTAATCTGCATACATTGCACACAATTCTTATGTACACACATATTTCGAACCTGAATTTTTTTACATTTACAAACACAGTACTTCAGCATTTTCAACCTATACAAAGAAAAATGTCATTTGTTAAAAAAAAATTGAAAAAGAGCCATGATATTTCGATATGATATTGAGAATTTTAAAACTGTATATGTAAATGTGAAAGCTTAAGTGTAAGATATATTGATACAAAAGAATTAAGTTGATTGCAAGTAAATCTTCCAAGTATCACACCACTCGCATAATCATTTTATTTATTTATTCATTATAACATTTATGTAAACTTAGCACTCTATTTTGTTCCCAAATTCTCATACGAATTTCTCTGTGCGCCTTTTGCGAGGTACATCCAATTGTGGTCAAGATGTTGAAGGATTGTGAAACTACTCCGAGGCGAATAAAACGGACAACATCATACTTCATTTGGGTGAGATCCTTCCAAATTTTATTTTACGTAAGGTGACATAAAAAATTTTCAAGTTCATTTGAGCTTAATTTGACGAGTTATGAGATGAATAAGCTTAAGAGGGCATTAAGGTAATTAAAAGGCTTTAACCTTAATTAATGTTTAGGCTTAACCACAAGGAGGGGTAAAATATTTGATCATAATTTTCCGTTTGGATGATTGAAACTAAAGTAGTTAAGGGGTAGAAACCCATTAATCACGTTGAACATTTAAAAGAAGAAGCCTTAATTAATCTAATCATTAAACTTTGGAAGATAATTAAGAAATGGATCATTAAGTTTAAGGGATTTTGATATAAGAAGATTCTAATACTTTGAAATTGAATCCCTAATCAATGATTTAATTAAATATCATTAAGTTCTTATTAATTAATTAAGCTATACAATGATAATTGAAACTAACGAAAGGAAGATAATTTAAACAAGTTTTCATAATTAAACTAAAACTTAAAACATTAAAACCAATTTGAAGTAAGAAAATCAGATTAAAAGAAACTTAAAATATCAAAATTAACTTGAAATTGTTTAAGACTTAAATCAAAACAAATTAAAAATACCAAAGATTAACTTGGAACAATTCATGATTAAAACATCATAAATTAAAAATTAAATCAGTTTAAAACATTAAAATTAGTCTAAAATATTAAGATCATTTCAAACATAAAGACTTAACCGAATTAAACAGACTTAAACACTTTTCCAACTCAAAATGATTTAAAACATCTAAAAAGATCAACCGAAACTTTATAACTAAATTAAAATCACTTTATCTCCAACTTAAAACTTCAATTAAGAATGGTTGAAATCTTTAATGAACCAATTTGCCCCTAAAGGCTTTCATTATTATAACTCTTAAATGAAGCATTAAATGAAATGTCACCTTACTCACAAGGATAATCAAACATCCTAATTCACTGAGTAAGAGCAACCCGGGTGATTGATTCATCACCACAATGAAACTAACCAAACTTAAGGCAATCCCTAAAATGTTTAAGAAGATGTTCGTAATTCGATTCCGAGCACTTCTCCGACTTGAAAGGATGTTTTAAAAGAACGAGTGAGACTTCATTGTTCTTCGGTGAAGAAAATCATCCTTAATAAAACACAAAAACCGAGATGTCATAGGAAATGACTAGAAATAGGATTAGGATTTTGGTAGACAACCGTAACCTTCCCTTAGTCTTACCTAGGTATTTGCTCTGACATGTGTTTCAAGTGCAGGTTAAAATGACAGGAATGCTCACCAGGTACGCTTTTAAGTTTATTGCAATTTATATTTAGCAATTTATTAAATGTCTTACTTTCCTGTACTTATAAATGCATGAAAATGATCGAACCCAGCATGTTTAAACAACTCAAAATTTAATCACCAACAAAACAGAACTACAACTACAACTAAATTAAAACGTCTCGTTGAATGATCGGGAATACCTCGGATGATGTAACCCACGTGTTGCTAACGGGATTTCCCACTGGTCTAAATGAAAGTGTGGAACTCATTCAGTTGAGTTTAGCAAATTCATCTGGACTAAGTGGATTCAATGAAAATAACGGTGCCGGGATGACGGAACCGTGAGATCTTAATCGGTTCTGTTTAAACAACTTTAAGGTTTGTTTTAATTAAAATATTAAAAAACACTTGGACTTTAAGATTTCTAAAACAAAACACTTTTCTCATCTATTGATTTTCACCTTCTATAACTAAACCTCTGCAACAACAAGGAGCTTGGAGCACGGTGGGCAGCACGGCCATCTTCGTCAACAGAAACAACTCTACATCGGCTAAACATTCCTAGAATTAAACAACAAAGCCATAAGATTTCGAGGTAATTCGCCTAGTGCAACATAAATCCTCAACTCTTCGTTAGGCATTTGCATGATCATGTCATGTAAATTAAGCCCTAACCGGTCTTAGGACTTCGAGGTAGTCGTTTGGTACGACATAAACCCTCACATCTTCAAGGCTATTTGTATGATTTTATCATACAAATATAAGTCCAAATTAATTAAAATTGGCAAGATTGAAATATCGTATAATATTAGGATTTTCTTAAACTCGAAGCCAAACAATATGATAGTTTGGGAAGTTGCCAAGATTCTTCTTGGATCCTCGCCTTCTCCTATTTCTCTTCCTTTTGGACTCCCGAAAATAAATGTTCCAAATTTGAGCTAATCCCTTTTGAAATTTCAAAAATCCAATCCTTTCGAAAACCTTAAACTTCGAAATTCTTGAGAGCAAAACCACTCGATCATTATCGAGAGTTTTCTTAAATGATTCACTTCATTTAAGATGTAATTAACTATAGGGGCTTGCCCTTATAGGGAACTTTAAGAACCCGTGTAATATAAACCCTCGCTTAATTCATTTATATTAAGCAGGGGAACTTGTCGGCTTATAAAATTGGTTCGTAGACCAAACGGATGTCACAAATCTTCTAGTTTATTTAACCGAGCCCCATCATCAAGCAACGTGTCTACTCTCCGGGATAGATATACAGTTTGTGGTGCGGTGCTCGTATATATAAACTATTCGGGATGTGAGATCAGCTTGATTTCATATCTTAAAATTTTCAAATTTAAAATTATTTTCAAAATCAAATACTACTTTTTAAATTATTTATTTAAATTAAATTAAAAATTCGCCGACAATTTCTGTAGGCGACCTCTTTTCACAAACACCACAAACACATAACCCAAAAATAAGCCGTACAGACCCCTAATCACCTAGAGGGTTGAAGTCAAATGTGGAGGTTTAAAGGATGAGTTCCCTATAGGACTTCTTCGTCTCAGGAATACCCTGGGTGGCCTGGTCTGGTGAGGGTTGACCTGCACGCATTACACTTTCACACACATTCCAAATCCTAAAATTATTCTTGCCTAACTTGACCTCCTGACTCATGTAGGTAATTCATATGGATGGTCCTTAACCCCTAAGCCCCTGGCTAAGAGGGTTAGGAACAACATAGTGAATGCCTCAAATGAGACCTCTCATGGCTCATATGAGCTTAACATGGCTTCATGGCTCAACCAAAGTGATTCCACTTTACTCAAATTTGATCAATCTTCTTTTTTCCAAAATTTTAATTTTTGACCCCCGGGGCCCCGGACCCACTAAACCTACCAAAAGCCCTTGAAACTACCCAAAATTTGCAAAATCACCTAAATTACCCAAAATTCCTCAAAATCAGTCCTAAACATTTCCCCCCATTCAAATTGATCATCCATAGCTAAAAATACCAAAAATTCCAAAAGTACCCCCCAATACCCTCCAAATACCCAAAATGCCCTTTTACCCCAAGAAATCAAAAAATTCAGAAAATTCCCAAAAAATTCCAAAAAATCCCAAATATTGCCAATTTCATTTTGTTCAACTACACCATAGGCCAATTTTTCTAATTTACCCCACTTTTGACTCATTTTAAACCCAAGTGAACCTAATGTCAAACCAAAGCACCTCAATTGACCTCAATTTTAGTCTAATTAAATTCTAAACTTCAATTCAACATCCGCAATATCAATTTAGACCAAATCTAATTCCAATTTGATTGACATTTAAGCCCAATTTCAATTTGAAGCCTAAGGCCGAATTTTGGCCCATGACATAAACCTAGCTCAAACCTAACCCAATTCAACCCCAATTTGCCCCAAATCTTTTCTAAAACCTTCCTAACACCCCCATAAAAAAAAACACTAACTTGATTTGCCCAAAATATGAACCTAAACTCCACCCAAACCTAACCCAAAACCAAAATCCTTTAAATTGACCTAAGCCCAAACCTAACCCAAATGGGCCCAAATCCCAAAATTAGAGCCCAACAAAAGTTGAAAACTGTTTGTCACACTCCCATGAACATTTCTCAACATTAATTTTACATTAAATCCAACTTTAGCCCAACCTTAACCCAAGCTAGCCCAATTTGACCCACTTTGGTCCCTTAAAAAATAAAAGACACAAATTTAACCCAATTCTACTCCAAATCACACCTAATTGATTCCAAATCATTCATGAAACATTCCTAAATTAAATTCAACACTTATTGGATCCAATCCTTTGCAAAATTTTCATCCTAAAATTTGTTTTGAAATCTAAAAGCCCACTCCCTAAACCATCTTGAAAGCCCATCCAAAGTGAGATCCAAAAGTCCAAACCCATTCCAAAGCCCACATGACAATTCCTTCTCATCATTCCTTTAATTGGAATCATTTCCTAAGTCCCAAATCAATCATCAAATCAACCTAAATAAAGCACCATCTAAATTTTTCACTAAATTCCCAAAACCTCCAAATTCCTTTTTCATATAAATGAATCCACTTTTCCTAAGCCAAGGATGAGCCAAATGGAGCCACATGCAAGCCAAGGACAAGCCACATGCAAGCCAAGGAAAAGCCACATGAAGCCATGGGGGGGTTTGACTTGTCACCAAGCCATTAATGGCAAGGAGAGGGAGTCCTTTCCTAAGCCTTCCTTAAGCCATTTTAACCTCTTTAATGCAACACCATAACCCAAAATTAACTTAAACTATTTTGATTAGGACTTCACCACTCCATGGCAGCTGACCCAACTGATCCACTTGGCCCAAAATCAGACCATGGGGAGGTGAACCAAGCCCAAATACATGGGTTGATACATGTGAACCCAAAATCACTCTTCTCCCTTTACCACTTAAATCCACCCCTTTACACTTGGCATTGGACAATTGCTTGCACAAACCTCCAAAGATCGGTCCTCCCGACCTCGAGGGTGACTCGAACCTCGGCCGGCCAGCCCACCACGACCGCCGGAAACCACCAGGCCGAGAGCACCCATGTGAGCCAGATTGTTGATTCTCCCTGGCTGAGCTGTCCCAACCCAAATGGCCACTGGAGCTGTTCTTCTCCTCCCCTGAGCAGCTGATCCAAGCCTTCAAACCCCCTAGGAAGCCCTTCAGCCATGCCTATTTAAACACCACCACCTCTCGGCCAAAAAAGAGAGTTGAACCAGACCTTAATGAAACTTTGCCAAAATTGCTCCAGGACCCTCTCCTAACCCATAGCAGTTGATCCCCAGCGTTCCTTTGCCCTAATCCCCATTGACAGAGCTCAATTTCTGATTGAAAATCCACCCAAAAACAGGACACTTCACCACAGTGAGCCAATCCCCAAATTGATTGGTCCTACACCTTCACCAGACCAAGAGGAGAAGTTCCCCAGCAAAGCCCCCTCACCAGGCCAGCTGACCCACAATTTTATATTATGATATTTTTAATTTAATTGCAACGACGCCAAAAACTCGACCCCGCTATTTATATGTATAGAATTGTAATTGTTTATGTTGTGGATGCTACGCAAGTATACGTATCGTATATGGTGTCTATTTTTCAGGGTAGATACATGACTTGTGATGCGGTGCTCGTTTATATAAACTATTTGGGATGTGAAATCAGTTTGATTTCATATCTTAAAATCTTCAAATTTAAAATTATTTTCAAAATCAAATACTACTTTTCAAATTATTTATTTAAATTAAATTAAAAATTCGCCGACAATTTCTGGCGACTCCGCTGGGGACAATTCATCTCTCCATTATAATCAGATAATTCTGCTTTCAAAAATCGGTAATGCATCCATGTCCCTAATGGATCAAACTACCCTTCTTTCCGTTGGGGTACTATGTTCATTTCTACCTTGAACAAGTATAACCAACACTCTCTCGGATTTAGGAGCCACTGTTTAGACACCCCTAAACAGAGAGGTTCCGAGATCCTTTTACCTCATTTCCGAGGTGGGGTGGACCCCCGATAAGTGTTAGTTTAGGAGTAATCCTTCGAGTCGAGAAGTCTTGCATAAGACTTTCTTTTCCTTTCCAACTCTGAATCGGGTTCATTACATTCTCTACTCCTTTGAACATTCCGTTCTAAATAAACAAACCCTTTAATGAAAGACTCTTTTAACAGATAACTCCTCCTTATAAATACATGAACAAGAATGTGTTCGGACTCTTTTCGATTCCTTTCTTTTCGTCCTGATGAGAAGAAGCATAACTTGGGACCGACAATCGAATCGCCCGTAGAAATGGAAGCCCCAAAGCTGATTTTCTCCTTCACCAATGGATCGGACTTCGCTGTTTACAAGGATGAGCCGCCCGACAATGGGATCATCCCGTTTGGACAAGGATTCGAGAACACAAATGTCAAGATCACCGACGTTTCCCTTTTCGCATTGACAAACAAAGTATCCGAAGCCGAGAAGCCGTTGATCGAGTTCAACCTCAGGTC
This sequence comes from Papilionanthe hookeriana x Papilionanthe teres, assembly GCA_022702705.1. NCBI lineage: Eukaryota > Viridiplantae > Streptophyta > Magnoliopsida > Asparagales > Orchidaceae > Papilionanthe > Papilionanthe hookeriana x Papilionanthe teres. The sequence continues at coordinate 93,334,701 of CM040427.1, read as the reverse complement.
AACTCAAGAGTTTCCTCCCCGTAAAAGATTCCGACCGAGAGGAGTACTACCGTCCGCGAAGGACCGTTCTTGCTACCCCCACCTGGTCTAGTTGTCTCTGCACCTACCCCGGCTTCTGCCAGATTAAAGGGGAAGGAAATCCAGAACTATGGTGAACCTGTTACCGTGGAGGGTACAGACTTTCTTGTGAGGCCTTCCGTTTTTGAAATCGGGTCCAGCTCAAGAATTCCATCACTAACACGGACCCAAAGAAGGAATAGAAGTAAGAAAATTGCCAGGAAGGCCAGAGCTGCCGAAGTTGCTTTCCTGGAGGAAATCCCAAAAATCCCTGAGTACACACCACTACCTGAATACATACCATTGCCTGAAGATACACCCTTTTGGAAGGAAGTAGATTCCACCCCTTTCCGCCGCAATCGACGAGGAAAATGTCCGCAGGATTGTTTCTACATTACCTCGACCAAGCATACTACAACGACAAGCAGAAAGAAAAGGGCTAGGATCACGCCATTTGCCCGACTACGTACCGTGATCGAGAAGCTAGCAAAGAAAGAGAAATGCCCCGTATCGAAGATTCTAAGAAGGATAGGGCGTGTGCCGCCAAATCCCATCTTGGGCCACGAGTAGAACCTGCCATCGTTACGAAAAGCCAAATAAAAGGATGAAGGCTAGTCCTCCCATCGTTGTTTCGGGATTGCAGATTAGGGAGGATACCACCTTCCAAGCATTTGGCCGACGGCACCATCCGGTCCTGGACCTTCCGCCGCTAGAAGGATGGTATGGCATCCCACTACGAGGCAACTAAGATTGAAACAACAACTCGAGAAGGAAAGTCTCGTCGTGAGACTCGAATCCGAAGAAAGTGCTACCGCGAAGAAGGAGACTCATGAGAAGGGAACCCGGCAGCCTATCACACGACAACCGCGAGGATGCATAGTAAAAGACCGCTAGAGGACGCTATGGAAAAGTCGAGGACCGATATTCGACGACTAGCAAAAGAAAGAGAAGAGAAATTCGGAGACAAAATCGATTCATCGGAATTCATGGACGATGAGTATGCAGAAATCAACATGGTCGAAACGCGAGCTTCGTCAGTTTCACAAGGTGCTCCTGCAGCCGCAGAAAGAGAGGAGCCGGAAGTGATGAGAAGACAGCTTCAAGAGAAAGACGATACGATCGCACAAATGACGAAGAGGATGGAAGAGATGGCTGTAGCCCTAGCCACTCTCCAGAGTCAAGTGCAACACCAAAGGGAGACACCCCCAGAGGTCATTCACATCGTAGACGGAGGAAAGGAGATTACGTCCTTCAACGAGGATGATCGGCTAAAGAAAGATACAACACAAAGTATGATTCCAGAAAAGATATCAAGAGCTTGGTGGAACGAAGAAGTGCGAGAAGCCTTAGCACAATCAAAGAGCGGGACATCCATTCGGACGGGTAGACCTTACCCGGAAGAATTCGATGCCGTCCAATACCCAAAAGGCTTCGTACCACCTCCTGTTCAAGACCTTTGATGGAACCGGTAACCCCCGACAAGCATGTTGCACACTTTCGTGCCGCTTGTTGCAATGCCGGCGGGAGCGATGCATTACTCTTCCGACGGCTCGTCGGCAGCTCGTCGTGGATCGCCTTCGATTGGTATGCAGAATTACCGAATGGTTCAGTGAAGACGTTCTCAGAACTAGAAAACCTTTTCATCAAGCGATTTGTCGGAGCTCAGCACCACATCACTATAGGTGATTTAGTGGTAGAGAAGCAGAAGCCAAACGAAACTTTGGTGGATTACATACTTCGATGGAGAAATCTAAGTATGAAGTGTGAATCACAATTACAAGAACAGCATGCAGTCAGCATCTTACTTAAAAGCATTTACAGCCCGATAGCACTTCTCCTCAAGGGATTCACTATTAAGACTTTTAAGAAGTTGTTAATCAAGGCCGGGAGATTGCAAGAGGAGGCAAAGCAATTAAGTTTCGCCGACAAGACAGACAAGCAAAAACCTGTGAAGACTTTTGAAAAGAAATCCGGGATCGTTGCAGTGAGCCGACAAAGGCAAGCAACCGATACGGATATTGTCGAACGGCCGCAACAACCTCAACGGAATTACCAAGCAATCTCGACCTAGCTATCAGTCATCTCCACAAGATGAACAACCGCCTCGTCCGCAACGTACATTAAGGGAGCTTCGAACGAGGAATACCCATTCAAGAATGAGGCGGTGCCGAAAATGTTCCGTAGTCCGATGAAGACTCCGGATTTCCAACTACCGCAGCCTAAAAGACCCGAAGAAGTCAACAAGAAAGGTGATCTCAACTTTCGCCCTTACCACCTGGATGCTTGGGCACAAGATAGAGGATTGCATTACCTTCAAAAGTTGGCTCAATGACAACCTTCGGAAAGGGAATATAACAATCCCGAAGGAGTACATGAAGGAACCCCAGAAAGGAGGTTCCGTTAATGTTGTCTCGACCGATCTCATTGTTCCGCTAGATCCCTATGCGACTGACGATGGATGGACTACCGCTTGGACAAGGTCTTCGAAGAAGATTTTAGACAACATCCAAACCGCCTCGGTGCGAGCTTCAATTCAGAGTTCGAAACCTGTTAAGTCGGCACTATCACTTGCGATAGAAGAACCACCTCAACAGGAGACGATTGAAGAGAAGAAGAAAATCGACGAAGAAGAGAAGACCGAGGCTCCTAAGGTTAGACTAGGGGTTGCTTATCCTAGGATAGTTGTTTCGGATTCGGGGAAGAAATCCTCGAACCTCCGACTCGTATGATTATCTCGCTCACTTCGGTGGGATCTTATAATGATAAGGGTGATGGCGTTGGCTACGTTTTGACTGTTTCTAACGATTACGTAACTAGCGACAATCCTGACATCGATTTCGATACCAATGACAATTCTCAAATCATACACAATCTCGACGATCGCAATGACGAAGAAGACATCCATTAAGGAGGCTACGCGAGTTCAACAAGCAACGAATCTATTTACGAGTTTCGAGGAGCTCCAGTCACAATAGAGTTAGAGCCTTTAGACTCTGAAGCTAATCCGGAAGAACCTGTCATTCCGATTCAGGAAGAAACACCAGTAAGCTCAACACTAGTTTCAGAAGAAATTATAGAAGTTAACTTAAGAAGTGGAAGAGTTTTACCTCCGAGAATGGGTCCAAAGGACAAAGGAAAGCAGGTGGTTATTCAAGAAGAACCAACCCCGGTAGAAGAAATACCCATTCGGGAAGAAGCCGAGACACATGGAAATAAAGTAGACTACAACGTGCTAGCCCATCTTAGGAAACTACCAGCTAAACTAAGCATCTACGATGCTCTCATCTTATCAAAGGAGATGAGAGAAGCTCTGATCAAGGCCTTACTTGATCCAAAAATTTGCTTAGCTCAAATGGCCGGAGATTCCTTAGATGAGGTTTGTTCGTTAAAGGAACAGCGAGGTGTCACCTTCACGGACAATGACCTACTACTCGGGACAGCAGACCACAACCGACCGTTGTACATTTCAGTTACAATTGGGAAGTTTACACTCTCCAGAGTATTGGTGGATCCAGGAGCATCAATCAATATAATGAGTCTTCGAACACTAGCATACTTGGAAATTGATGCTCGCGAGCTCGAAGCCTACAAAATGTTATTAAGAGGATTCAACCGTAAAGGAGAAAGAGCCCTCGGATCAATAACACTACTAATGAAGACCGGTGACTTAGCAAAGACAACCGCAAAATTTCACATAATCGATTCGAAACGTCGTTCAACGCTCTATCGGGCCGACCATGGATACATGAAAACAGGATGGTACCATCATCTCTCGCATCGATTGCATCAAATACTACGATGGAGGGGAACAATGCATCAAAGGTGACTTACAACCATTCTCCATACACGAAATTGGAATCCATGAAGATGCAGCATATTATGCACCTCCGAAGAAAACAATCTTCTCCAGATATACCATAACAAATGAAGCAAAGAAAGTTCGGGACAACGAAGAACCTGAAGTTCTAGTCCAACAGTCACTTACCACTCCCTTACGGCGAGATGGTGAAGGTTTCTCCACAACTCGTATCCGAGGTCGAGGCCGGGGACGAGGTCATGGCAGAGACGTTAGGACAGTTGGACAAAGGAAACCAGCCATCAATGTTGATTGGGAAGACAGTTCTGAAGAAGAAAAAGAGATCAAACAAGAAGCAGCCACAATAAGTCGGAAGAAGCCGCAATTCAAGATCTCTCTCGAAGATGAGAAGATGAAGAATATAAATCGATGTACGAGAAGGTTAACCACTATGTACATACTATGACCATAACCTCGATCCATTCTAATAAGATCGAGGGTATGGTGGTCAAAGAGGTACGTAGCGGCGGTGCAAAGCCAATCAAATTCTACCGTGGTACATCTTCCTCCAAAACTGAAAATAATGTACAATTTGAAGATGTCACTTCATCAGAATTAATGGAATTACCTTTTGAGTGGTTCTCTCCCTGTGTTCAAAATTTAATTCAGCGTGGTTTCTTACCTCGACAATGGACAAAAGGCCAATCACAACATTTTGAAAAGTTATGGAATAACTCCGGTCGTCCACCGAATTCAAAGCAAGGTCTCGGATTCGGCACAGTAAGATCAGCTGACGGTACTGAATTTTGCTTGGTTGTCACTTTCGAGTCTAATGAAAACTGCATGGAAACTACAGACGAACTCGAAGATTTACAAATTGGAGACGCTCCACCAGAATTCGAAGAAGAAATTAAATCTACAATAGATGAGTTAACCGAAGTTAACTTAGGTACTAGCGAAGAGCCTAGACCTACCTTTGTTAGCTCCTTACTCAATAAAGAAGACTCCGAAGAAATAATCAAGTTATTAATGGAATTTAAAGACCGTTTTGCTTGGAGCTACGATGAGATGCCAGGATTAGCTCCAGAGGTCGCAGTCCATAAGCTAGGAGTGGATCCCCGTCTCCACAGTCCCGAATGCGTCGAATCGACAAGGTCCCGTATAGAGAATGTCGAAGCTGACTCGTGAAAGAAGAATGGTCGATCGAATTTGTGTGGACTTCGGAGATTTAAACAAGGCATGTCCAAAAGATGAATTCCTCTACCGATCCCGGAACTAATGATCGACATCGCTTCGACACATGAGATATTCTCATTCATGGATGGATCTTCGTGATACAACCGGATAAAAATGGCTCCGAAGATGAAAAGCTTACAGCATTCAGAACGTCGATCGGAGTATATTGCTACATAGTAATGCCATTCGGACTGAAGAACGCAGGAGCAACATACCAGAGAGCAATGACAAGAATTTTTGATGATCTCATCCAAAATCAAGTCAAATGCTACATGGACGATGTGGTCATCAAAAGCAAAGTAAAGGAAAACCACCTGTATGATTTGAGAATTGTTTTCGAACGATTAAGACAATTTAACCTTAAGATGAATCCCTTAAAATGCGCCTTCGGCGTCACCTCCAGGAAATTCTTAGGATTCATTGTCCGACATCATGGAATTGAAATCGACCCGGAAAAGATTAAAGCTATCTTAGAAATGCCGCCTCCCAAAACCTTAAAACAACTACGATCTTTTCAAGGGAAGCTGGCATATCTTCGACGCTTTATCTCAAACTTGTCGGTAGGTGTCACCTTTCTCGGCACTAGTTAAAAAGGACGCCAAATTTATTTGGGAAGATAAATGCCGAAGGCCTTCGAGGACATTAAACAATATTTAATGACACCTCCCGTCTTAGCAGCCCTAGCCTCGTGTAGACCGTCGATACTTTATACCGCGGTGTTAGATGACTCTCTCGAGCCTCGTTAGCCTGTGTCAATGATGAGGGTAAAGAAAATGCTCTTTACTACTTAAGCCGTCGTTTACTTCCGACAGAAATAAGGTATCCCGCAATTGAAAAGCATTGTTTGGCCCTGATCTTCGCCGCTTAAAAGCTCAGGCACTACATGCTTTCTCATAAAGTCAACCTGATCTCGAAATTTAATCCATTGCAATACTTGATGACCCGTCCAACGCTTTCCGGCAGACTTGCCAGATGGTCGATGATATTATTGCAATTTGATATAACTTTCGTGCCTCTTCGTGCCCTAAAGGGACAAGTCTTAGTAGACTTCCTCGCAGCACACCCTTTGCCGGCAAAATCTCCTCTTAATGACGACTTGCCAGACGAACAAATAATGAACTTAGAAGACCCTGATGATCGACGTTGGGAATTATATTTCGACGGAGCATCTTCAGCACACAAAGACGAAGAATCGCAAGTGATAGTGCCCGGTAAGGCAGAATCGGATTAATCTTTATAACACCGGAGCGGGGATGTTAAGATACTCCTACCACTCGACGAACCGTGTACAAACAACGATGCGAATATGAAGCCCTCATAACAGGACCGCAATTAACCATTCAAATGGGGATAACGGATATCAACATCTACGGGGATTCGCAGTTAATCATTCAACAGATCGCTGGACAAGATATGAATTTTAAAGCCAAGACTCGAGCAATACTTCCAAGTATGCCATACAGCTGTTGGAACAGATTCCGAATGTGACGATCTACAAAATTCCCAGAAAAGAAAATGCTTTAGCAGATGCGTTAGCTCGCCTCGCAAAAGAGTTCGCCTGTTTGCAAGATGAGTCAGTGGAAGTGTCGGTTCACAGACGTCAGGTCCTATCACAGCTCGACATAGACACAATACACAAATCACAAAAAGAAGAAGAATCAGCTGCAACAAAGTGATGTGAAAACATCGAAGATTGGCGATAGCCATTAATAGACTACTCGCAAACAGGAAAACTACCGTGACGATAGGTCACTAGCCCATCGTATCAAGAAAAGAACTCGTCCTACGCATTAATAAACAACACGTTATACAGAAGGTCTTTCGATCAAATGTGGCTAAGATGCCTAAGCGGGTCTGAGGCCCGTGAAATTGTTAAAGAGGTGCATTCAGGACTCTGTGGCGCTCACCAGTCGGGTCCGAAGATAAAAATGAAAATTAAAAGACTAGGGTGCTATTGGCCCTCGATGATAACCGACTGCATGAAAATCGCCAAGAGCTGTCACCAATGCCAAGTGCACGGAGTGGTTCTACACCAACCTCCAAATGTGCTACATCCGACAATTGCGTCGTGGCCATTTGAATGTTGGGGCACAGATATAGTGGGTCCGATAGAACCGCCATCTTCAAAAGGACATCGCTTCATTCTTGCAGCTACAGATTACTTTTCCAAGTGAGCAAACACAGTCCCACTTAGAGAAGTGAAAGCACACCACGTGCTACAGTTTTTCAAGAACCAAGTCATCTACCGTTTCGGAGTGCCGCGCAGGATCATCTCAGATAATGGGTCGACATTCGAAGCACAAAAATCAACAATTTTGTCTGGAGACACGGAATCGACTGGCGATATTCAAAAATTTACTACCCAAGAGCAAACGGCCTCGGTCGAGGCTTTTAATAAAACTCTCGTTCAAATCTTAAAGAAAACTTTGGACGATAATAAGAGAAATTGGCACGAGAAGTTGTTAGAAGCCTTATGGGCCTACCGAACAACCTTCAGAACTCCTACTCAAGCTACACCTTACGCTCTGGTGTATGGGTCCGAGGCGAGTGTTACCTTTAGAGGTTCAGCCTTCCTTCACTCAGAATTGCAGTTGCAAATAAGATCACGACAGAAGAGAATGCCAAATTACGACTAGAATAATTAGAAAGCCTGGAAGGGAAAAGACTTGCAGCACAGCAGAATTTAGAACTATACCAAGCTAAGATGGTTCATGCCCATGACAGACTGGTCCGCCCAAGAACCTTCAAAGTTGGCGACTTAATTCTCGTTCTCAAGAGACCTATTCTTGCACACCTCAAGATAGGAGGAAAATTTGAACCTACTTGGGAATGACCGTTCGCGGTTGAAGCAGTATACTCAGGAGGTTCCTACCAGCTAGTGAATTGCCAGGGAGAACGACATATTCTTCCGATCAATGGACGATACTTGAAAAAGTATTACGCTACCTGATGTTTCGAAGAAATGAATTCTTCATCCCTAAGAAACACGGGCGAAGTAGTTACTTATGACTGGGTCCGAACCCAAAAATAATAAAATGTGCTAAAACAAATAAAATCATGATAATAAAGTTTTCCTTGTTTTCTTTTCCAAATCAAGATCTCTTTCCTGATCTTATCCCATTTCATTCCTGTTAAATAAAAAAAATAATAAATAATAATATAATAAAAAAATATATGTCTTTAATAAACATTTTCTTAATGTTCTTGTTCTTAGTACAGCGCCTTATCCTTTTCCTTGTCTTTTCGCAGGGAAATGTCGAACGGGCGGTTGGTCCTGAACCTTAGAAATGGCGTAAGCCTTGCACTCGATGAAAAGAGGGTGAAACATGGAGCGATAATCGAGATTGACTCGGACTTCGCACCGGCAGGCCTTTAGTACGAGGAAAGTGACCGGATCCCGACTGATCGAGAGGAACCGCCCGAGCGGACATGCTGATGAAAGTGGGTGGCCCAAGCCACCAATCCAACGACGAAGAAAAGAAAAGCAAACACCGAAGAAGACAAGAAAATCAAGTCCGTAGTTGCTACGGCAGAGGGCAGGCTTGTCGCCGCCGCGCCCACGGAGATTCGGGAAGTTCGAAGAGCTACTCTCGCAAGAACACAACGAAGAAATAAGAATCGCCGTATCCGTAAGATGTTAACCAAACTAGCAGCGGACCGAAGCGACGAGGCAGCTTGCTACTGCCCGCACATACATTTCAAGGATGCCGAGTTCACCGTGTGACCGGAAGAAAGGAGGCCAGCTCCTAGGATAACGGAAGGGACCGGGGAAATCTCACGAAGATCGAAGAAAGAAGGCTACCACGCCACCGGATAGAACCGCCGCAATGCATAACCTTGTTGCGGTAGCAACCCCGGAGGATGTCCCGACGGACATCATCCCCGAGGAGCCGAGGTATGCGGGAGAACGTGAAGGGATTGAGCCGTATATCTCACAATACGTCACTGAGCCCCGCCATTTGCAAATTATTCCAGAGTACGAGCCGGAAAGAATGCAGAATGTCGAAAAGAAAACCTTTGAATACTTCGAGAGAATCAGAGGCAGAAGGATCAATATACTAGAAGGCCTCGAGCTACATACAGACGTATTCTCAGAATATGAACAACAACAAATCGTGGATTGCATCCGGGATTTGAAAAGAATGGGCCGAGCGAGCCGCCTAAGGGAAAACACCTACTCAGAACCCCGGAGATGGATGCCAGGGAAAGGAAGAATTACAATACAATGTGGATGCTGTTACAACTTTGCGGAAGACAGGAAGGGAAACCCACCGGGAATACTCCGTCATGGCCAGGTGGATCCAATGCCATTAGTCATCAAGAGAATGGTAAAGAGATTGATAACATGGAGGGTACCGCTGCGCAGATTGCATACCCAATAGCTGCATTATTAACATTTACAAGCGGTGGTGATCGTATACCCCCGCACATAGATCACCACGACTTTGTCGGACCTTTCTGCACGCCTCTTTCCCGAATGAGTGTAACATCATGTTCGGATCCGACCTCCGGATAGCGAGGCCCGAGTGAGTTCCGAGGGCCGGTGAAGATACCATTACGGTAGGTTCCGTCATGATACCGAAGGGCAACGGAGCGAGATGTCGCTAAGCATTGCAAACCAGGAGTACCAGTGAAGCGGATCTCAGTTACTTTCAGAAGGATGGATGACAGGAAGACACCTTACCACTTCCATCCAGACCCGGAGCTAGAGAGCCTTCGGCCTTAAGAGCTGTGAGTTACATGGAAGATATCACACCTCCAACGTACATCTATACGGCATCCTTGCCAAGGATGGCTTGGAAGGTGATGTTATTGACCATGTACCTCACTATTCAGACATGGGTTTTTGGCAAATACCTTTTTGGATGGATCGACAAAGATCATACATAGTCCGTTTTGAATCTACATGGATTGTATGAGATGTATACTAGATCGAGTTGAATGATGTATCTTTAGCATGATTGGAATGAAAGTGACCATGTCACATTTTTGGCCTTCACCTCTTTTGTGCAAATTGACTGGGAAACTCCATTAAAGTTAAATGAACTTCGAACAAAGAACAAAAAAGAAATAAAAAAAGAGAATAAAAGAAAACTTTCCGTAAAAATCTAAAAATGACGAACACCAAATTTACATGAACATTAAATAAACGATAAATTAAATTTGAATCGTTAAAAGACAAAATGAACATAAATTTCAAATCAAATCTAAATCAATTTCAAATTCAATCCTTCCAGATCTCAAATCAAATTTTAAATCAAATTTCAAATTCAATCGTTCCAAATCTCAAATCAAATTTCAAATCCAATCTTAATCAAATTCAAACTCAATCTTCCAAATCTGAAATCCAATCCGTTATACTTCTTCCCTGGTCTGGGATGGAAGCGGTTGATTCCATTGACACGGATCGAATCTGATGGCGAGGAATTATATCCAATCCAAACCAGTGACTTCCGATCAACTCTTTTGAACGGGGTATGTAACATCTACATATTCCCTCCTAATCTATTTTCTTCCATGTAAGTCTTTTACAACATTCATGAAATTCTCGAAACACCAAAATTCCACACTTTTCAAATCAACACTACAAATCTTCGCAAAGTCAATGACTATTCAAATTCAAACTTTTGGAGTTAAGGATTTTACATCTGAGACTGCATTGCTTTAGGATCCTTTCCCTATCGCAATGAAATACATCAAATTCAAACTTTTGGAGTTGAGGATTTTACATCCGATACTGCATTGCTTTAGGATTCTTTCCCTATCGCAATGAAATACATCAAATTCAAACTTTTGGGGTTGAGGATTTTACATCCGAGACTGCATTGCTTTAGGATCCTTTCCCTATCGCAATGAAATGCATCAAATTCAAACTTTTGGAGTTGAGGATTTTACATCCGAGACTGCATTGCTTTAGGATTCTTTCCCTATCGCAATGAAATACATCAAAATCAAACTTTCTGGAGTTGAGGATTTTACATCTGAGACTGTATTGCTATAGGATTCTTTCCCTATCACAATGAAATACATCAAAATCAAACTCTTGAGGTTAAGGATTTTACATCCAATACCGCATTGTCTCCGAGATCTCTCCTCATTGTAATGATTCAATCCAATCAATTCAATTTTCTTTTGAGGTTGAAGATGTTACATCTAAAACCACAAAATTCTAATTTTCATTTCAAGTTCAAACCCCTTCAAATTAATCTTAACAAAACTTCAATCTAAATTGAAACTCAAACTAAAATCTAAGCTCACACATCAAAACTTAAATTGAAACAAAATGAAATCTAAATTGAAATTCCCCCAGATCATGTGATTTGGAATTCACCTCCTTTCCCTTTCCCCAGCGAGAGTTCAGGAATCTCCAGTCTCAGAGATGTACTTGACACTCCCCAGCTGGAACTCTTCTACTTTGTCCTAAGTTTGTTACTTGGACTTTTGTGTTGGTTTCGTTGATCACTTCGGTCAACACCAATATGCGCGGTGTGCTCTGTCAGCTCACCACACCTATTGGGGGTCCATTTGTTGACCTCATTTTTGATGAGGTCTTCTCTTCTTCTTTTTAGTACTTAGGATCTAGCCTTAGGCTTTTCCTTTCGACTATCTTAGAGGACTAGAATTGGGACCCACCACTTAGAAATTCAAACCACTTCTTAACTCCCCGCAAACTCCACAAACTTGATCGTAGACCCCTAATCACCTAGAGGGTTGAAATCAAATGTGGAAGTTTAAAGGGTGAGTTCCTATAGGACTCTTTGGCCTTAGGACTGCCCTGGGTGGCATGGTCTGGTGAAGAGGGCTGACTTACACACACACTACACCTATACACTACACTTTCACACACTTATACCCAACTTGACCTCCTGACTCATGTAGGTGATTCACATGGATGGTCCTTAACCCCTAAGCCCTTGGCTAAGAGGGTTAGGAACAACATAGTGAATGCCTCAAATGAGTCCTTTCATGGCTCATGTGGGCTTGATATGGCTTCATGGCTCAACCAAAATGATTTTATTCCACTTACATTCACCCAATCTTCAATTTCCCAAATTTTCAATTTTTGACCCCCGGGACCCTACACCCAACCTACCCAAAACCCTTGAAATCCTCCAAAATTCCCAAATCACCCAAAATTCCTCAAAACCAATCCCAAACATTTCCACATTACTCAAATTGACCATCCATACCCAAAAATATCAAAAATTCCAAGAATACCTCCCAATACCCTCCAAATACCCAAAATACCCCTCTTGACCCAAAAATCCAAAAATTCAGAAAATTCTCAGAAAATTCCAGAAAATCCCAAATATTCCCAATTTCATTTTGTTCAACTACACCATGGGCCAATTTTGTCAATTTACCCTACTTTTGTCAAAAACCCCAATTTGAGCCATTTTAAACCCAAAGTGAACCCAATGTCAAACCAAACCTACCCAATTGACCCAAATTCTGGTCCAATTCAATTCTAAACTTCAATTCAACATTCCCAACACCAATCTAGACCAAATCCAAGTCCAATTTGATTGACATTTGGATCCAATTTCACTTTTGGCCTTAAAGTCCAATTTGGACCCATGACCCAAACCTAACCCAAACTCACCTAATTCAACTCCAATCGACCCCAAATCTTTTCTAAACCTTCCTTAACATTCCCACAAACAAAACACTAACATGATTTGCCCAACATTTAGACCCAAACCCCACTCAAATTCAACCCAAAGCTAAAAGGCCCAATTTTGACCTAAACCCAAACTTAACCCAAATAAGCCCAAACCCCAAAATCAAAACCCAACCAAGGCCAAAACCTCTTTGAAACACTCCCAGAAACATTTCCCAACATTAATTTGACATCAATTTCAACCCTAGCCCAACATTGGCCCAAGTTAGCCCAATTTGACCTATATTGGCCCATTCACCAAAGGAGCCCAAATTCAACCCAATTCAAACCCAAATCACTCCCAATTTGCTCCAAGTCACTCATGACACATCTATGAGCTAGACCCAACAATTATTTGGCCCAAGCCTTTGCCAAAATTTCATCCTAAAATCCATTTTAAAATCCAAAAGCCCACTTCCCTAAACCATTTTAAAAGCCCATTTCCACCAAATACAAAAGCCCAAAATTGGCCCTAAAGCCCACATGGCAATTTCTTTTCATCATACCTTTAATTGATATCACCCCTAAGTTTCAAAATCATCATTAAACCATTCCAAATCAAGCTTCATACAAATTCCCATCAAATTACCAAAAATTTCTAAAATCCATTTTCATGAAATTGACCAAGCTTTTCCCCAAGCCAAAGACAAGCCATGCAAGCCATGGACAAGCCACATGAAGCCATGGAAGGTTTGACATGTGATCAAGCCATTAATGGCAAAAGGAGGAGCCTCTTTTAAGCCCCCTTAAAAAGGTTTTAACTCTTTTTATGCTTCACCTTAATCCATGATTAATCAAAATATTCATGGATGGTGACTTCTCTACCCTTTCCTAGCTGATTCATCTGATCCTTCCTCAGCCCAAATCAGCCATGGGGAGGTGAACCAAGCCCAAAAGGTGGACTCGACCAAATCAAGCCAAAATTAGCTCCTCCCCCATTCCATTTCAATTCAACTCCTTTACACATGTCCATGGCCAATTGATTGCACTAAGCCCCGCCCCCGACCTCCCCGACCTTGAGGGTGACCTGACCCTGGCCGGCCAGCCACCACAGCCGCCGGAAACCACCAGGCCGAGAGCTCACATGTGAGCCCAAACATGGAATTCTCACCTGCTGAGCTGCCCCATCCCCAGTGGCCATTGCAGCTGTTCTTCTCTTGCCAAGAGCAGCTGATCCCAAGCCCTAACTCTCCCTGGGAGGCCCTCCACCCTCTCCTATTTAAACACCACCCCCTCTCGGCCATGAGAGGTGCTGAACCAGATCTTACTGAAACCCTGCCAAAATTGTTCCAGAACACTCTCCATACTTAGAGCAGTTGATCCCCAGTGCCAATTTGCCCTAATCCCCACCAACAGAACCCAATTTCTCAGCCAAAATTCCACCCAAAACCAGGACACTTCTCCACAGTGGATCAATCCTCAAATTGATTGGTCCTACACCTTCACCAGACCAAGGGAAGGAGTCCACCAGCAAAGCCCCTCTCCAGTGCCACCCATCTGTTCCGTACTCCAAGCTTTGTGATCGGGCTTGGTCGAAATCATACTCTAGGCGATTCACCGGACTAGGAGACTTCATCCGGAGCTTGCTCGGGATCCAATCGAAGCAGACACAACCCTCGGATTGAAGCCACACTTCTCCGAGCAAAGGTATGAGCTCAATTCTTCTTCCCGAGCTTCCGGAGATTCTCCATTTCAAATGCTTTAATTTCATATGCATGATCACCGTATAGATGTATTCGTCTCTTCAAGATGAATCCATAGAGCATAAGAACACGAAAATCCATCGAGAATCGAGCGAGATATTAGGGATTTAGTGTGGACGGCTCTCGGTGCGAGGACGCCTGGAGACGATGAACGGATGCCGTTCATTCGATACACGCGCGGATCGAGCGACGGCTCGGATGGCGCCGGACCGGGAGATGATACGTGAACCGCGGGCCGCGTGGCGCCGAGTCGGAAGGCGGCGTCGAATCGGGATGCGCCGCGTGGCCGTTCGGAGATGCCGAGGATAGACGTGGCGCCGCGTGGATAAGTAGGAAATTAGGTTATTTTTCCTATTTATTTAATTACCGTAACTTCGAAAATTCCATAACTTTGCGTAGGAAAATCACAAAAATAAAATAAAAATACCCTCTTACTCGTGAACTAGGAGAACAATGTGGAAAAGAAATAATTTAATTTCATCGAGTATTTTATTTTTAATGATTTATTTCCCGTTCTGCATTATTTTAATTCTCCATGCATATAGGACAATTCACCATGGCATGAGACCATAGTGGCTTTTGAAGCCTCCGAATTTGGGAACATTCTCCGAATTTTTCAAGGTCGAGGCCATCTCTATGAAGAGTTATTGATTTTTCAAGTTCTAGGTCGCTCGTTTTGAGTATTTTAAATCCAATAATTAGCATGTTGTGAAATAAATTCTAGGAAAATTTGGTGATGTTCCTTATGACCAGAGAACCCTATGAAAAATAGATTTTGAATTAATTCATTTAAAATAACCCTAATCGGCTTAAACACCCTAAAATTGACCCCTGAATTAATTAGAGCTAACCACACATCAAATTGACTTAAAATCAATTCTCCACTGACCTCTAGGATCAGAGAGACCTCACCATAAAAATTTGAAGTCAATTGAACTTGATTAACCCTACTAAATGGGTCGATTAAGCCATTATAAGCAAATTTAAACTTCAAAAATTCATAACTTTCAAAATACCTTTCAAAAACTCACCAAATTGATTTTGGAGCCTCTCCGATATCGAGGCAATTTAAGAAAATTAAAATTTCAATTTTCTAAAAATTGTTCATTTTTAGTATTATTTTAATATTTTTAATAATTAAAAAATAATAAAAATCACAAAAATAATAAAATTCACCAAAATGTCACATTTTGAATTCTCTAATCACTTAGGAACAAATCCAATATTTTTCCTAGGTCCATTTGATAAGATATTAAATTTTAAAGCCTTAGTGTAATTTTTAAAATTAAAAAAATGTATTTTCTAGCATTTTCACTAAAATAATTATGATAAATCAAAGAAAAATCAGAAAATTGTAAAAATTGATTTCTCTGGACTTCCTTGATGTCAGAGGAATTTTAGAAAAATATAAAATTCTATTTTTCAACTTTTATTTAATTTTTAAATTAATTAATACTCTAAAACTTAAAATAATTATAATAAATAATAATATAATTCAAAAAATCACTAAAATTTGTCCAAGTGGTCCTCCGGTCATTAGGAATGTCCCATAATTTTCTTAAGGATAGAAACCTTTCCTTGGTCATATTGTTGAATTTTCTTTGAAAATCCTTATTTTCTACCAAAAATAATCATATAAATAAATTAAATATCAGAAAAATCACATTTTCTCCTCTCATGTCTTTATTGACATATGAGTGAGGTGACATAAAAATTTCAAGTTCATTTAAGCTCAATTTAATGAGTTATGAAATTATTAAGCTTAAAGGGTCATAAATGGTAATTAAAAATTTTAACCCTTAATTAAAACTTTAGGTTTAATCAAAATTAACAAATAAAATATTTGATCTTAATCTTATTTGGATGATTGAAATTTAAATAATTAAAGGGGTAGAAACCCATTAAACAATTTAAAGATAATCAAGAAATGAAACCTTAATTAATTAAATAATTTAATATTTGGAAAGAATATATTTAGAATTTGAAATCATTAAAAATAAGGATATTATTAGAAAGATATTTATTCTTTAATTTAAAAAAATCCCTAAATTAATCATCTACAATAATATTTAATTCCTAATTAAAATGATAATTCAAATTTAAGTTTTAAAATGTTAAAGGACTTAATCATTAAAATTAAATTAAAAAGTTAAATTATTAAACTTTTTTAAGTTTTCAATTAAATTAAAATTAAAATTAAAGTTAAATTAAAATTAAATCAATTAAAAATATAAATTAAATTAAATTAAATTAAATTAAATTAAATTAAATTAAATTAAATTAAATTAAATTAAAATTAAAATTAAAAAATTAAATTAAATTAAACTAAATTAAATTAAATTTAATAAATAAATTAAATTAAATTAAAATTAAATAAATGAATTAAATTAAGTTAAATTAAATTAAATTAAATTAAAAAATATTAAATTAAAATTAAATTAAATTAAATTAAATTAAAATTAAATCAAATTAAATTAAATTAAAGTCAAATTAAATCAAATTAAACTAAATTAATTTAACAACAAATCTAAACTAAAATCATTAAATCGAAATTAAAATCTAAAATAAGCCAAATTAAACTAAATTCCAAACTTAAAATTAAATTAATTAAATATTATCACCTAAGATATAAATGAAATTAACTATAAATCATTAACTCAACACTATTCAAATTTAAACCCTTTGATTAAAGTTAAGCTCAATCATAAACCATTTGACACCATTGCCTTAAAGAGCTTTAGTTATCATAACTCTTAAATGAACATTAAATGAAATGTCACTTCACTCATAAGATATTCAAACGTCCTAGTTCACCGAGCAAGATAATAAAACAAAAATACAAATCCTTGGACGATCAATTCATTCGTATGATTAAAATTCATTTGGACTCAAAATAATCCCGTAAATATTGAAAAGATTTTTAGGACTCGTCCTAAGCACTTCCTCAATATGACGGGATGTTTTAGAAGAACAATTGAATTTAATTGTTCTTTGATGAAGAAAATCATCCTTAAACCAAACCTAGAACCTAGACATCATAGGAGATGACTAGTTATAGAATTAGGATTTTGGTAGATAACCAAAACCCTTCCTTTAGCTTTACCTAGGTATTTGCTGAAATATTTAAATGCCTTAACATGTGTTTTAAGTGCAGCTTGGGATGACGGGAAGACCCTCCAGGTACGCTCTTATTTTATTGTAATTTACTTTATTGCAAATTACTTACATCGCATCGTACTTTACTTTTCTTGCATGTTAAATAAGCTCGTTGCATGAAAACCCAAACCTTTAGGATAGTCCCTTAATTGAAACCAAAACAAAATTAAAAGTCATTGCAAGATAAAATTCACCGCCACAACATTACAAAATATGAAACAACTCAAAATTTAATCACAAACAGAACAACAAAACTACAAATCACAACTAAATTAAAACGACTCATTGAATGATCGGGAATACCTCGGGTGATGTAACCCACGTGTTGCTAACGGGATTTCCCACAGTCTAAATGAAAGTGTGGAACTCATTCAGTTGAGTTTAGCAAATTCGTCTTGACTAAGTGAATTCGATGAAAATAACGATGCCGGGATGATGGAACCGTGGGATCTTAATCGCGTGTCGTTTATAATCAACATTAAGATTTGTTTTAATTAAAAAATTAAAAACACTTGGATTTTAAGATTTTCTCTAAACTAAAACACTTCTCTCATCTCCTGATATATGACTTCTAAAACTAAACCTCTACAACAACAAGGAGCTCGGAGCATGGTGGGCAGCACGACCATCGTCATCAGCAAAACTCGGATCTACTATCAGCAAAACTTTCTTAGAATTAAATAACCAAGCCATAGGACTTCGAGGTATTTTGCCTAGTGCAACAGAAATCCTCAACTCTTCGTTAGGCAATTGCATAATCATGTTATGTAAATTAAGCCTTAACCGGTCTTAGGACTCCGAGGTAGTCGTTTGGTACGACATAAACCCTCACATCTTCGAGGCTATTTGCATGACTGCGTCATACAAATATAAGTCCTAATTAATTAAAATTGGCAGAGATCGAAACATATAAACATTAGAACTCCCTAAATCCGAAGCCAAACAATAGGATAGTTTGGGAAGTTATCAAGAATTCTTCTCGGATCCTCGACTTTCTCCTACTTCTCTTCCTTTGGACTTCCGAAAATAAAATCGTTCCAAATTTGATCCACCCCCTTTTGAAATTCCAAAATCCAATCCTTTGAAAATCTTAAACTTTGAAATTCTTGAGAGAAAAACCACTGATCATTATCGAGAGTTATCTTAAACGATTCCCGTCATTTAAGATGTAATTAACTATAGGGGCTTGCCCTTATAGGGAACTTTAAAGAACCTGTGTAATATAAACCCTGTTTAATGTCTTTATATTAAGCAGGGGAACTTGTCGACACTATAAAATTGGTTCGCGTACCAAACGGATGTCACAAATCTTCTAGTTTATTTAATCGAGCCCCATCATCAAGCAAAGGTGTCTATTCTTCGGGATAGATACACGACTTGTGATGCGGTGCTCGTTTATATAAACTATTCGGGATGTGAGATCGGTTTGATTTCATATGTTAAAATTTTCAAACTTAAAACTATTTTCAAAATCAAATACTACTTTCTAAATTATATATATATATATATATATATATATATATATATATATATATATATATATATATATATATAAACTAAATTTAAAATCTAAAATTCGCCGACAACTTCTGTAGGCGACCCCCTTTTCAAAATACAACACATAACCTAATAATATGCCGACAAGAATGCATTGAGAAAATATAAAAACACATTTATTTGAAATTAAAAACAACAATAAGAAAAATAAAAAATGAAAACAAGTATTAATAAACTAAATAAAAGTAAACACTTATCCGAAAATCCTCTCCACAAGACTAAGGAAGTTCCTCTGAAACTTTGACTCTTCGCTAAACTACTCCTCAAAGCAAGTCTCCCAACTCATATGGCTCAGAATACAGACTTCAGACTTCAATAAAAATTAAACTAAAAGAAAGAAAAGAAGTGGGAAGAAGAATAATTCACTCCGACCCTTTTCTCCTTTCTACTCTCTACTCCTACTCTAAAATAAAAACTCTTAAAAATGCAGTGGAAGAGCAAAAAAAAAAAGAAATAACCCTTCAAAATGCAAAGGAAGAGTCTCTTAATCTTTCCTAAGACTCTCTTTAAATAGTAAACCAAAAGGTGCCTTGGTGTCTCTTCAAAATGTGTCCAGATTCGATGTATCTACCAAAGAACGCACCCCTTCATTCAAACTTGCCGCCCAAAGGAAGTTATGGATGTTACCACCAAGAGTTGCATCCCATTCCTTTTGAAATTGGCACCAAATCCATTTGAAATTCGATTTCTAATTGTGGCGGCTAAGCGCTAGCCCAGCAGCGCTTAGCCGCCAGTGCCAAATTTTTTATTTTTCATTTTTTTTGCTCCAAATTTGATCTAATTTTGCTCCTTTCATCATGACCATCCATTTTCATCATACCTGCAAGAAAAACACAAAATACCTTCCATTAAAGTGCAATATCATTAAAAATAGGTATAAAAATGTGCAAAAATATACTATATATTTTAGGTGTATCATCATGTCGTAATGTCAATTTTATTATTGTAATATTATTTTGTCATATTGCGTTTTGTTATGTCATGATGTCGTGGGGTCGTTTTGTCAAGCTATTATATTGTCATGATGATATTGTCTTGGTTGTATGTTTATTTTCTTTGTTTTAATTTCATCATTATTTTGTGTTTGTTAAGGTCATTTTGTCGTTGTTATGTTTTATTATCATTCCATTTGATTTATCATTGTTTTGCCTGGCTGTTGTTATTTTGATTTGTCGTTTGTTTTAGAAGTGCCGGTTTTTTGTTAGATATCATGTCGATGTCAATGTCAATGATTTTGTCGTGTCATGTCAAGTGTCAGTTTTTGTTTGTTATGGTTTAGTATCATATCATGTAATGTGTTATGTCGGGATTTCATAGTTTGTATGTCGCGTCATGTCATAATGTGATGTCGTAATGTCATGTCATTTTATATCATGTCTTAATGTGAATCATAATGTCATGTCATTTTATGTTATGTCTTAATGTGAAGTCATAATGTCATTAGATGTCATGATTAATATCTCGATTTGTCATGAGATATTTTATCTCCTATAAGAAGATGTCGTTATTAGGTCAAGAGATACCTTTTATGATGTCAAGAAGATATCCTTATTTATTTATTTTTGTTATTTTGTTTATGATTTCTTTTTGTTTTAAGTTTTGGTTTTATGGTCATCTCAATTTTATTTTGTCATGTCATTTGTCATGTATTTATTTTGGTTTAGTATCATATCATCATTTTGTTGTGGTATAAAAATGCCGTTGTATGTTTTTGTTAATGTTGATGTTATGTCGATGTCAATGTTAATGATTTTGTCGTTTTATTTCAAATTTCATGGCTAACCTAAAAGTCTAGTTGTCTTGGTGGTCATGTCATTTTTGTTTTGTTGTTTGAGAAAGTTAAGGTTTTGTAGCTATCCTAAAAGTCCTAGTTTTGTCGTCAATGTTCCGTCATTGACGTCCTGCAAAACAGAGTTAGCACACCCTATAACATGCAAAGAAAATCTAAACGAAACTTCATGTCTTCATCCTACAAGGAAAACTAAGTTAGAAACAATGTCATGTCAATATATTTAGATTACCTGGTCAAAGTGTCTGTTGATCCAGAGTTGTTGGATGTCCAAATGTGGTTGAGATGTCGATTTAGATTTATGTCGATTTAAGTTGGATTTTGGATTTTTTTGTCAATTTGGATTTGATTTTGGGTTTTATGTCAGTTTATGTCGATTTGAATTTGATTTTGGGTCTTATTTCAATTTCAATTTAATTTTATGTCGAGTTAAGTTCTATGTGGGTCGAACTTTAGAATTATAATGTCGTGTGTTAAGTTAAAATCGATATAGGTCGAACTTAAGAACTATATCGGTTCATGTCGTGTTAAGTTTGATCATGTTGATTTATGTTGAGTTATATTGAGTTTGGTTTGAAATGTCGATTAATGTCATTTAATGTCGGTGTTTGTTGAATTTGGTTTTAAATGTCGATTAAAGTCGGTTAATGTCGGTGTTTGTTGAATTTCGTTTGAAATGTCGACTAACGTCTGTCAATGTCGGTGTTTGTTGAATTTGATTTAAAATGTCGGTTAATGTCAAATTATGTTTGAGTTATGTTTGAAATGTCAATTATGTGGATTTTTGTTTTGAATTGTTAAATTTTTGTCGTTTATGTTGATTTTTGTTTTGAAATGTCAACTTTATGTCGTTTATGTCGATTTTTATTTTGAAATGTCAAATTTATGTCGATTATGTCAATTTATGTTTGAATTGTCAAATTTATGTTGATTATGTTGATTTATATTTGAAATGTCAAATTTATGTCGATTGTATTGATTTATGTTTGAAATGTCAAATTTATGTCGATTATGTCGATTTATGTTTGAAATGTTAAATTTATGTTGATTATGTCGATTTGAGTTGAATTTTGTTGATTTAGGTTCAATTTGGGTTGAACTTAAGATTTATGTCGATTTAGGTTCAATTTAGGTTGAACCTAAGGTTTATGTCTTGGTTTATGTTAGACTTAAGTTCAAGTCAGGTAGAACCTGAGTATGATTTGACTTAAGTCTACAGCAGGTTAGACTTAAGTTAGGTTTAAGTTAAACTTAGGTTCATGTCAGGTTGAACCTAAGTATGGTTTGACTTAAGTCTTATATGAGTTAGACTTAAGTTGGATTTAGGTTAGACTTAGGTTCATATGATTTGATTTAAATCTAATATGGGTTATACATAAGTTGGGTTTAGGTTAGACTTAGGTTCATGTCGAGTTGAACCTAAGTATGGTTTGACTTAAGTCTTATATGGGTTAAACTTAAGTTAGGTTTTGGTTAGAATTTGATTAAACCTTAATTAGTTAAGGTTTAATAGTTTAATTAAGTCTAATGTGGTAGACTTAATTAGAATTTAAGTTTGATTAAACCTTAGTTGGTTAAGTTTTAATGGTTTAATTAAGTTTAATGTGGTAGACTTAATTAGAGTTTTACGTTTGATTAAACATTAGTTGGTTAAGGTTTAAGAGTTTAATTAAGTCTAATGTGGTAGACTTAATTATGGTTTATGTTTGATTAAACCTTAGTTGGTTAAGGTTTAATGGTTTACTAAGTATAATGTGGTAGACTTAATTATGGTTTATGTTTGATTAAACCTTAGTTAATTAAGGTTTAATGGTTTAATTAAGTCTAATGTGATAGACTTAATTAGAGTTTATGTTTGATTAAAACATAGTTGGTTAAGGTTTAATGGTTTAATTAATTCTAATGTGGTAGACATAATTATGGTTTATGTTTGATTAAACCTTACTTAGTTAAGGTTTAATGGTTTAATTAAGTCTAATGTGGTAGACTTAATTATAATTTGGGTTGGATTAAAGTTAGATTCAAGTTAGGTTAATCCGAGACTTAAGGCTAACTTAAGTTCAATATGGGTTGAACTCTAGACTTAAGGTTAACTTAAGTTCAATATGGGTTGACCTCAAGTTTGATTTGTATTTGAGTAAAGTTAGGTTCAAGTTAGGTTGAACCTGGACTTAAAGTTGACTTAAGTTCGATGTGGGTTGAACTTAAGTTTAATTTAAGTTAGGTTTAAGTTAGATTAAACCTAGACTTAGGGTTGACTTAAGTTCAATGTGGGTTGAACTTAAGTTGAATTCAAGTTAGATTGAACCTAGACTTAGGGTTAACTTAAGTTCAATGTGGGTTGAACTCAAGTTAAGGTTTTGAATTAACTTAGGCTGATTTCAAGTTTGGTTCGTTAACTTAAGTTCAATATGGATTGAACTTAAGCTAAAGTTTTAAACTTGGGTTCACGTTGTGTTGAATCTATGTTAAAGGTTGAAACTGGATTCAAGTTGTTTTGAACCTAAGTTAAAGATTGAACTTGGATTCAAGTTGGATAGAACCTGAGTTAAAAGTTGAACTTGGGTTCAAGTTTGGTTGAACCTAAGTTAATAGTTGAACATGGGTTAAAGTTTTGTTGAACCTAAGTTAGGTTTATTGTAGGTTTGAGTTTAATTAAACCTTAATTGGTTAAGGTTTAATAGTTTAATTAAGTTTAATGTGGTAGACTTAATTAGAGTTTAAGTTTGAATAAACCTTAGTTGGTTAAGATTTAATAGATTGTTTTAGTCTAATGTGATAGACTTAATTAAACTTTAAGTTTGATTAAACCTTAGTTAGTCAGAGTTTAATAGTTTAATTAAGCCTAATGTGACAGACTTAATTATAATTTAAGTTGAATTAAATTTTATTTAAAGAAGACATAATCATTTAATTAAGTCTAATGGGTTAGACATAATTAGAGTTTATGTTTGATTAAGTCTAATTTAGTTAAGACTTGACAGTTTAATTAGGTCTAATGGGTTAGACCAAATTAGGGTTTAGGTTTGATTAAGTTTAATTTAGTTAAGACTTAATGGTTTAATTAGGTCAATGGGTTAGACTTAATTGGGGTTTAGGTTTTCATTTAAGAGGTTTAATCAAGCTTAATGATGTCTCAAGCCTAATTAAAATTTGATTTTGTATTAAACCTAATATAATTAAGGTTTAATGAC
Source organism: Papilionanthe hookeriana x Papilionanthe teres (assembly GCA_022702705.1). NCBI lineage: Eukaryota > Viridiplantae > Streptophyta > Magnoliopsida > Asparagales > Orchidaceae > Papilionanthe > Papilionanthe hookeriana x Papilionanthe teres. Next base: position 93,310,553 of record CM040427.1, on the reverse strand, counting down.
TTAATTAGATTTAAGTTGTCTTAAAACCAAATTAAAGTTTGATTTTTGTAGTAAAACTAGTGAGATTAAGGTTTAATAAGTTAATTAGGTTTAAGTTGTCTTTAAACCTAATTAAAATTTGATTTTAATATTAAACCTAGTGTGATTAATGTTTAATGAGCTAATTAGGTTTAAGTTGTCTTTAAACCTAATTAAAGTTTGATTTTTATATTAAACCTAGTGTGATTAAAGTTTTATGAGTTAATTAGGTTTAAGTTGTCTTTACACTATTTAAAGTTTGATTTTTGTATTAAACCTAATGAGATTAAGGTTTAATGAGTTAATTAGGTTTAAGTTGTCATTAAACCTAATTAAAGATTGATTTTTGTATTAAACCTAATGTGATTAAGGTTTAATGAGTTAATTAGGTTTAAGTTGTCTTTAAACCTAATTAAATTATGATTTTTGTATTAAGCCTAATGTGATTAAGGTTTAATGAGTTAATTAGGTTTAAGTTGTCTTTAAACCTAATTAAAGTTTGATTTTTGTATTAAACCTAATGTGATTAAGGTTTAATGAGTTAATTAGGTTTAGGTTGTCTTTAAACCTAATTAAAGTTTAATTTTTGTATTAAACCTAATGTGATTAAGGTTTAATGAGTTAATTAGGTTTAAGTTGTCTTTAAACCTAATTAAAGTTTAATTTTTGTACTAAACCTAATGTGATTAAGGTTTAATGAGTTAATTAGATTTAAGTCATCTTTAAACCTAATTAAAGTTTAATTTTTGTATTAAACCTAAATGATTAAGGTTTAGTGAGTTAATTAGGTTTAAGTTGTCTTTAAACCTAATTAAAATTTAATTTTTGTTCATTTGGGTTTAGTTTTGTAATTGGCTTAGTCCACTAAGAAATGGATTAAGTAAATGAAGAAAAGGGTTTTAAAATATTAATTTATAATTAATAAATCTTAACCCTATTTTGAAATGTCTTTTAAAATTGATTTAATGGCTTAAGAATTATTATTTTAGGATTATTGTCTGTCATCCTAAAATTCTTAACCATTTTTTAATTTTAATTTTCCAATTTTTCAAATTTTATAATTATTTTTGGAAATAATTATAAAGTGTCATGAAAATTATAAAAACATATCCTAGAGAGCTATCCTAGCCTTAAAAAATTCAGGAGATATGTCTAAGGACTTAAAGGTTCTTCCCTAAAATTTTCATATTTTTCTGATTTGTCAATAATTTTTAATACTTAAAATACTCCAGAGAGTATTTAATTATTTAAAAATTAAATGCAGAGATCAAAATTATGATTTTAATTTCATGATTTTTTTTCTCTTCAAGAGCTTTCAAGAGGTATTTTTATTTTATTTTTAGGAGGTCTATGCAAAAAGTTATGCTTTTTTGAGATTTTTAAGGCTAAAATGAATTAACTTAACCCAGAAATTCCCTGGCGCGCAACGTGTCCTTGTACACATCGAATATGCGGGAGGATCCACTGCGCGGATCCAGACACCAAACACCGCACCGTTCGATCTGGGCCGTATGTTCCAAAACACAGAATCGGGCGGCTGAGATTTAATCCAGATAATTTAGGGAATTCAATAACCGTCCAACTTCTAGGGTCAATATCTCACTCATTTCTCAATAAAATTGAGTGATTTTTAAACCTATGAAATCAAGTAGAGATGTAGATCACATCTATACGGTGATCATAATTTTCTGGGCTAGTTTAATCCATGATTTTTTGATTATACGAATTATTATGGACAAAAAAATACATACCTTAGCCACAATAGTCTTGAGCTTGATCAGACTTGTTGGTCAGCCTCTAGTACTCCCAAAGAAGATCTTTGTCACCTCATTTAGGATTTGCAGCTAGCCTTGGTGAGCAATTTTGGCAAAGTGGCTAGGTTTGGGCTGAGTTTGGGTTTTAGCCAAGTTGGCTTGATTGGGCTGATCCTATGGCTTGGCTAGAATAGGTTGCTAAGATCCTTAGCAAAGTTTTTTGTGTTGGGAGCTAAGGAATTTGGGCAGCCTATTTGCTTGGGTTCATTTGGGGAGGTTGTTTTCTTCACCATGATGACTTAGGGATAGGATTGTGGGCTGTGGATAAGGGAATTGATTTTCCAAAGAGTAAACCATGTGAAGTTTACTCATGGTTTAATTTGAGTTCATGCTTTGGCTTTCCCTCATTTGCTCATTCAAGAGTTGGATAGAATATGCTCTAATGGTCTGAATTAACCTCCCACACATAAGTTCATCAGCTCATTTAATGACTTTGAGGAGAGGATGCCACATTAGCCTCTTACTCATCTTCTTTCATGATTAGATTTAATTATGGTAAATGGCTAAATCAAATTTATGTCTTCCCTCCATTGGATGAGAGAGAGGTGCATGGTGAGTCAATAAGAGTAGGCTATCATCCATCTTCCATGTCAATTAAGTTTTGATGAGAGGATGCCATGTAATTCTTTCATTTTCCATTTTTATAATCTTTGTCATGATGAAGCATAATGTTATTTAACCATGGTATAAGAGTGAAGTTAAATGGTGTTCCGCCCTCATTGGCTTCTTCATGACATGCGTAAAATGACAAGCCACTTCATCTCATGCAAAATAGTGAATCATGGTTTTAGTTTAGGAGAGGATGACACCTCCTTTCTCTTTATGATGAATTTTTAACCATGGTTAACTATGATACGTGATGGGTTATCCATGGGTTATTTCATTTTTAATGGGTTATATGGGTTGTATCTAACCCATATGAGGTCATGTGTGATGTCATAAAAGAGTTTTGGAATTTTTTGGAAAACCATAATTTCATAGATTAAAATTCCATTTAATACCCCTTTCTTAATTTAATTTCCATTTTAATTAATTATGTCATTAATTAAAAATATTGGAAATTATCTTATTAATCAATTATTAATTGGAAATAATTCCAAACCAATTATTTGATTAATTTTCATGTCTTTTTTATTTAAAATTGGTTTTTGTCTCATTTCATGACTTTTTAATTTAATTTTTATTTAAATTAATTATGTCATTAATTAAAATATGGAAATTAAATTATTGGTCCGTTAATTAATCAAAAATAATTTTGAAATTAATTATTTGATTAATTTCATTATTTTTAATTAATTTATGCATTTTATCATTTTTATAACTTTTAATTTAAATTTTCATTTTAATTAATTATGTCAATAATTAAAATTTTAAAAATTAAATCATTAGTCATTTAATTAATCAAAATAATTTTGAAATTAATTATTTGATTAATTTTGTCATTTTTATTTTATTTTGGTGTATTTTTTTATTTTATGATTTTTAATTTAATTTTCATTTTAATTAATTATGTCATTAATTAAAATATTGAAAATTAAATTATTAGTCAATTTAATTAATCAAAAAAATTTTGAAATTAATTATTTGATTAATTTTGTCATTTTGGAGTCTTAAACTGATCAATGGGTTAATAATTAGTCATTTGGTCAGAAATGACTATTTTGACCAAAGTTGACTTTTTAGGTCATGGGTTGAGCTAATTGTCATTGGGTCAGGATTAACCATTTTGACCAAAGATGACTTTTTAGGTCAAAAGGTTGACCTAGTGGGTCAACAGGGTTGGTCATTGGGTCAGAATTGACCATTTTGACCAACGTTAACTTTTAGGTCATGGGTTGACCTGTTGGGTCAACAGGGTTGGTCGTTGGGTCAGAATTGATCATTTTGACCAAAGTTGACTTTTTAGGTAATGGGTTGACCTATTGCATCAACAGGGTTGATCATTGGGTCAGAATTGATCATTTTTACACAAGTTGACTTTTTAGGTCATGGGTTGACCTATTGGGTCAACAGGGTTTGTTCATTCGGTCAGGATTGACCATTTTGACTAAAGTTGACTTTTTAGGTCAAAAGGTTGACCTATTAGGTCAACAGGGTTGGTCATTGGGTCAGAATTGATCATTGTGACCAAAGTTGACTTTTTTAGGTCATGGGTTAACCTGTTGGGTCAACAGGGTTTGGTCATTAGGTTAGGATTGACCATTTTGATCAAAGTTGACTTTTAGGTCAAAAGGTTGACCTATTGGGTCAACAGGGTTGGTCATTGTGTCAAAATTGACAATTGTGACCAAAGTTGACTTTTTAGGTCATGGGTTAACCTATTTGGTCAACAGGGTTGGTCATTGGGTTAGGATTGACGATTTTGACGAAAGTCGTCTTTTTAATTCATGGGCTGACCTGTTGGGTTAGTAGGTTTGGTCATTGGGTCAGAATTGACCATTTTGACTCAAGTTAACTTTTTAGGTCAAAAGGTTGACAGGGTTGGTCATTGGGTCAAAATTGGTCATTTTGACCAAAGTTGACTTTTTAGGTCATGGGTTGACCTATTTGGTCAACATGGTTGGTCAATGGGCAGGATTGACCATTTTGACCAAAGTTGACTTTTTAGGTAAAAAATTGACCTTATCATAAAAATGAGGTCAACATGTACCTTTTGACTTCTGAGACTTACTTCTGTTATTTCTTCCTCCTCTAGACCTAGAGACTCTCTTGATGTTGTGGCTGACTCTTCTGGTATTGTTTCTGTACTCAAAAAGTCCAAATTGATTGCAAGCTAAATTCCTTTGCACTTAAGGACAGGCTCCTTATTTCTCGCACTATCGTAACCGATGTTGTCGATATCTTCTTCATTTTTGTTAATGTTTTCATCGGAAACTAATTTGATTGGAGGATCATTTTGGGAATCAAAATTGTCGCTAGATAGGTTATGATTAGTTACGTCATCACTAGAGAAAGTAAGAAAATAGCCAAAATCGTCACTCTTATAATTATAATACCCTAGAGGGTTGAAGAAGAAATTATACAGAGTTAATGGTTCAAGGGATTTCTCCCCCAAATTCAAGATAAAAATTCTAACGGGCGCAGCCCCTATACTAACCTTCGTTCTATCGATCTTGGTCTCGTCCAAGACATCTTCCTTTTTAATCTTCTCTTGCAGTGTTTTCTCCGATGTAATCTCCATCTTTGGCTTGGGAAGCAGCATACTCCACGCAGCAGCTTGCTCTGAAGTGGTCTGTATCTAATCCAAAATCTTCTTGGAAGGCTTGGTCTGAACTGCTCCACCCATCTCTATCGGAATATGGATCTATTTGGTAGAATGGCTCGGTCGAAATCATATTTACAGAACCTCTTTCAGGTTATTTTAAATATTCTTTTGGTATCGTTAAATTTCATTCTTTATACTTCTTCTCGAGCCAAACCTTAAAACTGAAGCATCGTTCTATTGTGTGACCGAGCAACCTGTGATATGGACAAAAGTTAGGATGGTCCTTCTTATCATTTCTTATGGCTTCTTCGGCTTGGGCAATCTAAACTCGGGCTTCTTCATCAAATTTTTGAAAATTTTGCTACTACCTCATCCTTAAAGAAGTAGTTTCTATGTAGCCATTCTGAAATCATTGGACTCTATCGTCTGCCTATCCAATATGACCTCTATTGCTGATAAGACTGATTTCTCTACAATGGACGGGGCTGACCATACTGCTGGGACTAACTGTACTGTGGAGGCTCACTATACTGGTGCAATTAATTGCTCTACTGCGGAGACTGCTAGCCTGCATACTCATCAGTTGTTTCTTTTTGTCGATCATTTTCGCTACGCCATATCTCTTCTCATATGTCATGACAAGTCTTGTTTTCTTTGTCTTCCCTGTAGGCTTCATATGCTTAAACTCCTCCTATAAATTGTTGGCCTTGCCGAGTAGCTTCTCGAAGGACTAAATAGTAAAACCCTTAAGCATAAAAGCCACTGGTAATGGATACACTTGAGCCGTATCTCGATCGCATGTTGTTCCTGCAGTTGAGGCTCAAACGTTCTACTAAGGTTCCTTCATCTCAGAATATAGTCGACTACAGTCTCGTCGGGTTTCTACCGTTCCACTATGAAATATCATATAATGACATGGTGTTGTGCACCGACGAATCTTTTCACAAACATGCTTTCCATTTCTGTGAATGTCTTTACTGATCTGTTAGGCATTTCTGCATACCAGTTGAATACTATCCCTGAAAAACTGCTGACAAACTATCGAAACAACAATGCTTCATTTCCTCCTATGTTGCAACAATTGGCTTTGAAGTGTGCTATGTGCTGGTGAGGGTTTCCCATCCCATCGAAAGTCTTGAAAGTAGGGGCATAAATCCTTTGGGGTAAGGCACGGCATTAAACTCCTCCTAGTAGGGCCTACCTTTGGAAACAGATGCCTCGTCTTTAGACTAAGCTAAGGCCTCCCAACTTGTTGTTTGATCATATGCTTGATATCCTTTTCCAATGGACTCAGAGCTGAATCCTTCTTTGGAAGTTCATCTTCAATGGTAGAAGTGACTTCTCTTGTTTCATTTGTGATATGTATAACTTCAGGCTGGTTAACATCCGGAGATGCTGCTAGTTGTGACTGTGACTGTCCATGTAGTGTGGTCATGGCTATCATGGCGGTAGTCATCTCATCTACCTTCTTCTCAAATTGACTAATCTATTCATCTCTTGTCAAAATGGACCTTTGAAGCTCATCCGCGGCATTCTCCTCACTAGGAGCATCGCAAGCAAATGAGGTAGACCTGGTCTCGACAACATTAATTTCCATAAATTATTCCTCCATATAATCTGACAACTTGTAATCTTCATTATCGACATCTAGTCCACGTTATCTTACTTATTCTGAAGTCTCGGCTCGAAGCTTTTAGACTTTATCATTGACTGCTTTCTCTTTAATCAACTTCAGATATGTAGGCTTCCCTCGACATCACTTCTCTCCGCAACTAACTCAGAAGTGGCAGTGGTAGTTGCAAAGGGAATATCAGACTCATAATCCATCTTATGATCCATGGACCTCTCAGATTGTACTAGAGCAACGACCTTCAGTAACCACACTTTCCTCTTAAGAGTCGGTGCCTTAAGACGGAGTGTCTCTGTTGGGATATCAGAGTGGTGAGGAGAAGTGTGCTCCATATGGAGACCATATACAAATGGAAACAACCTTCTCTCATCCTTATTCTTCTGAAATTTCTTCTAATCTTGGTAGACGGTACATTCGGCCCTAGTCGAAACTTGATCGATCTGCGCACTGTGGGTGTCAGAGTGATAGTAGTAGCATTTGTGCCAGTGGCATCAACACACCTTCCCAAAAGGAGTCTAACGAAAATGCAGATGGGTCTTTTCTTCCTCAGAATCTCATTCTTTATTTCTGGGAATGTTGCACATCTCATCCCCTTTAGAGCTTGGCAACGGAACATCCCTCATTCTCAGCTAATCTCTAGAAAACTGCACAGAATCAGGTGATGGGTGTGAGCTTCTCTCTCATCTCGTCATGACCACGTGGTGACTGTAAAGTAGTGAAAATACTTTGGAGGGTCTCGACTCCAGTGGTATCAACCAACGGGTGGAACCTACTCCCTCGAAGGAGAGGAGAGGTCTCCAGTAAACTGAGCTCCTCCTATTGAGGAATCTCATCAATTACTAACAGGCTTGTAGCTTGCACCCTAACGGATCTGAGAATCTTACGACTGTTGTTCCGCCTCTGAGACCTAGTCAGTGTGGGAACTATGGAACCAGAACCAATCTAAAAAACTGATGGTTGGGGAAGGAAAGCATTGTCAGAATCTTCTTCACACAGAATTTCATTTCCCTTGGCAGACGGGAAGGTAGGTTTGGTGATAGCAAAACCATTAGCAGTAGGGGTAACAACTCTCTTAGGAACGGAGACAACCTATTTGATGGGGGCGGTATCAAAATTCACCTTTTTAGCAGAAGGGAAGTGGTGGTGGGAGTTCAGGTCGAATTTGGTTGATGGTTCTAAAATTTTGAGGGCAGCAACTTTCACGATGATGAACAGGGCTTTTCCCAGCACTACTTCAAACTCACTAAAGCCGGTCCCAAACTAGATCATTGGAGTGGCAAGACGAGCCTCTCTAGAGGTGGGCCAGTTACAGGAGAAGGTAAGCGTCAGGGTTGACATCGTGACTGTCAAAAGGAACTTTCCAAAAGTTAGTGAAGGCCTAAACCCTTATAATCATAGTGTAAACACTGCAAAAAGGGTTGTATTGTGAATTGGGCACAATCCATTTTTATTTTTTTGTTTTATCTTTGAATTTTATGTATATTCATTAAAAGGAGTTTTAAAATTTAAGAAAGGATAGTTTGATTTACTGATAGCAAGATCGAGACTTGGAAGCATAAAGAGAAAGTGAAGTGTGGGACCTCGTCCAAGATCCCCTTCACAATGCACATCACTCCAGTGAAACTTGTTCACCAACACACCTATTGGGTGTCCGACCCCACAAAATCATTGAGAGTCCTAAAGACTCCTGAACCCCTCTGTTTAAGGATGGTTAAACAGACAATCCTGAATTTGGGGAGATTTGATCATACATTTCAAACTAAAAGATGGGTAAAGTATGTCAACAGAAGAATGGTAATCTAGTTCATGAGGGATATGAACACATTACCGATGTATGAATATAACACTTCATAATCTTAACGAAGAGAGAAACATTTCTCCAGTGGAGTCGCTAGAAAATTGTCGGTAACCAAAGTGTGGGGTTTAATTTAAGTAAATATTTATATATAGATTTTAGGAAAATATCATTTTTAGTTTTAAAATATGAAATCAACTGATCTCATTTATGCAATAGTTTAAATAATCAAGCACTACACAAGAAGCCATGTATCAATGCCAAAGAATGGGTATATTGCATGGTGGTGAGGTTTGATCAAATAAACAAAAGACTTATGACATCTGTATGGTCTGCGAACCATTTACTTTGACTGACAACTTCCCCTATCTAATATGAAGTAATTAGATAGGGCTTATCTTAATATGGAGTCTTAAAGTATTCTATAAGAGAAAGCCCCTATAGTTAATTACATCTTAGATAAACAAAGTCACCTAAGAAAACTCTTGATTTGAATAAGGAAATATTGTATTCATGACTTTCAAAAGGTAGGATTTTCAAGAAATGGTGGTAATATGAAATCTAATAGGTGAGTGGTTCAATTTTAGAACAATTATCATAGAAATCTAAATGAAAAGAAAGCTAAGGGAAAACACATCTCCAAGAAAGCTTAGGTGATTTCCCAAACTTTCCTGTTGTTTGGCTCAAATTTGAGATATTTATTTTGTGTTTCATCCTGCCAATTTTATTATTTAGGGCTTGCATTCACTTGATACCAATCATGTGAATAGCCTGAAAGATAGGAGGAATTATGCATATCAGATGACAAACTCGGAACCTAAGACAAGCTAGGGCTTATATTGCACGGTTTGCAAAGGTCTAAAGAGATAAAGTGAGGATTTATGTTGCACTAGGCAACCCACCTCGTAGTCTTATGTCTCATTGTTTATTTCTAAGGATTTTTACTATTGAATATGGTCGTGTTGCCCACTATGCATGGTCCAAGCTCCTTGTCATAGTAGGTTCAACTTTAGAATTATAAAATTGAAGAAATGAGAGAAGTTTCATGTTTTTGGAAATTTTTTAAATTGAGGTGTCTTAATGTCTTGTTAGGGGAATATTTAAGTTGATTATGATGACACCGGTTAGAATTACAAGGTTCCCTTGTTCTGGTACCACCATTTTCTTTAGATTCACTTAGTCCAGATGAATTTACCAAATTCAATTAAATGAGTTGAATACTTTCATTCAGATCGTGGGAAATATCGTTAGCAACCGTAGGTTACCTCCTCCAAATAATTTCTAATAATCAAAAGAGACATTTTAATTTAATTTCACTTGTGATTTTTGTTTCGTTTGTGATTAAATTTTGAGTTGTCTTATATTTTGACTGTTGTGGCGGTGAGTTTTATCTTTGTTTTGTTTTAATTTTAAGTTTGGTTTTGCAGCTATCTTAAAAGTTTTGGTTTTGACATGCAGGGTAACTTTGTTGTTTATCATGCAATTTCACAAGTAGAAAAGGTATGAGAAAGTTAATGAAAGTAAATTACAGTGCGATAAAATAAAAGTGTACCTAACATTTCTTCTTGTTCCTTCACCTGAAACTTTAGCCTTGCCATAAATATATATAATTTTGCAAGAATTGAAACATGCTTGTGAGAAAGCCTAAATGATCACTATATATTTTTGCTTACATTTTATATATGCATTTATATTTCTTTTAATGATATTATAAAATCTGATTCTACTCAAGTATATGTATCATTATCAAGTAATATAGGACTTTCTGATTAAGCCCCAACATATCCAACCCACATGGAAAAATGTTAAATATTTTTAACACAAAGAAAACAATAAAAAATAACTCTTTTCCTTTTAAGAAAGATCTTACTCAAACTAAAGATAATATTCTCGGAAATTAAATTCAAATTTTTTTGGTAATGTTTTTAATTTGAAATAAAAGTTAACAACAACTCTAATTAGCTTTTTTTAAGATGAAAGCAAATGCAAATAAAATATCTTTTTCCTTATTATGAATCAGTAACAATAAATGGAATTCTGTTGTGGAAGTATCTAAAATATGTTATGCCAAATAGGAGCAATTATATTCTTTACCCTTACTAGGATGCTATAAAGAACATAGGTTAATCTAGTGCTTTAGTAATTTTGTAGACGGGCTAGGTAGGAAAGATACTAGCTCTCACTCTAGTGTTTCCTCTCCTCCCTCCATCTGGGGCTAACATCACGTATCAAGACATAAAACAATAAATCAAATTGGTGGCTTTAGCTTGTCACTCTAAACTCCTCTAATTCTATACCCATAAAAGTATATCTCCCTATTTATTTGCACTCAACCATATGGACTACATTCTCACCAATATAATCTTATGTAATTCTTACCAATTATTGAATGAGACAATACCATACCGGTTCTTACATGTTCTCACAACATATATTAACATCTTAATTGGCCAAATCAAGAAGTAAAAGAAGTGCAAGTTTTTTGAATCATCACAACTTCTTCCGACATTGAATTCTTGTACTTCACACAACATCCATATATATCTTGTTTACTTCTTCATTTTAAGGAAAAATATAAAGAAGACAACTTAGAATTCATGGAGAAAATATAATCACAACTTGGTTTAAATGTAGAAATCCTAGTGAAACACAAGAAGTCTTAATTAAAAACCATATGTAATGACAAAGATAAAGACTTATCTGAAAATCCTCTCCACCAAACTCTTGAAGTTTCATTGAAAACTTTGCTTTCCCTTACAATACTCCTTAGAGGTTGACGCCCAACTCTAAGGACTTCAATTCTTATTTCTAATCCTAATACAAACTATCTTAAAGTAATTAAAAAAATGGTGAAGTGGAGTGATGTGTTACTAAAAACCCTCTTACACAATAAACGTAAACAACCATTTTCTGATTTATAAGCCCTCTTTTATAATTTTCCAATTTGTACCTTCATATCTCTTTATGTTGTGTCCAGATTCAACGAATCCTCCAAGAGATGCATCCATTCAAGAGTAATTTAATTAAATTTTGGTGCTAATAGGAAGTTACCCACGTTTTTTCCATGAGATGCCTCAAGCACCCCTACAAAATGGCGCAAAAAATTAAGTAACTCCGCTTTAGTAATTGATGCACGTAAGCGCGAGATCTCAACTCTTAGCTGTGGGGCTTCTAGCATGTAAGATTCAGTTCTGTGCTCATAGCCACGAGGCTTTGGCGTGTAAGCGCGGGTCCATGCGCTTAGCCGCCACAGATCACTTTTGCACCTTTCTTTATTTTTGCTCCAAATTTTATCCTTTTCCACTCAATTTATCACAATCATCCATTTAATCATATCTGTAAGAAAAATACATAAAATACCTTCCATTAAAATGTAGTATCATAAAAAATAGGTATAAAAAGGTGTATAAAAATACTATATATTTTAGGTGTATTAAACTCCCCTAAACTTGAAATGTTACTTGTCCTCAAGTGAAACTTTAATCATTTAAATTCAGACAAACAAATTATGTGGATGAGTTTCTTCACGAGTTTCCAAAATTTTGTTTTAGAAATATTGTAGTTCAATTTAGAAAAAATTTTTGTAAATGAGACAAATTTAAAGTTTAGAAACCTCTTAGATAAAGGTGAATGAAAAATATGAGTTCCTATCTTATTTACAAATACTTATAGATTTTTTAAAATATAATGCTTAGACATTTTATTTTCTTTACTTAAAAAAACTTTTCTAAAAATAATTATACTAACTATATTATATTTATAAGCTTTAAGATTTTCTCAAGTCTTACACTCTAGAATGATCAGGTGTGTAACCAATTTTTTATTAGGTACCTTTATCCTCAAGCTTCTCCTTCCTTTATCACATACTGTTTTATTATTATGTTTATTATTTTATTATTCTTTTTTATTTAGGCAAGGATTACTATATCTGGATAAGCCTTTAATAATTTTGAATTCCACCCTTCCTTTGCTAAAGCATAAGGTAGATATATATCTTTTACATAGAAATATAATAAAAGTTTTAAAAAATATTTTCAATAAAAGAAACTTAAGTATTACAAATAAAAGTCTAATCATTCTTTTTTTTCAAAAATAAACATATCCATCTAAAGATATTTACAAAATATTTATTATTTCTTCACTAAGAAATTTTTAACTTAAAATTTTCATATTTACTATAAATTTTAACTAAATTCTCTTACTCATTTTGTATTCAAAATTTTACTTCCCTAATATAAGTTCTTACACATAATTATTTTACAATCAAAATCAAATTTTATTTTCATCACATTTGAGAAAAAATAACATTTAAGTTTTTCAAAAATTATTTTTCATCACCCTCACCAAACATTAAAGTTTTCGTTATGATAAAACATTTAAGCATAGTAAATATATATGAGTAGGAAAAAGAAACTATAAGTATCATGTTTGCAAAAATTTTAAATCCTAAATATGCAAGTATAAAAATTAAAAGTAGGAGTACAAACAATGGATCAAATTTTAACTTTTCATTCTATATGATAAAAATTCAAAAGACTTCTAAAGTAGTGGAGGTAATAAATGCAAATTCACACATACTTAAATAGAAATCCACAACAATAATGTATATATGGTAGTAAATTGAAAAAAGTTAAAGAATAAATTAAATAGTGGATTTTAATAGTGTTATAAACCTTTCTAATAATTTCTAAAATAAGTTCTACACTAACACACAAAACGAACAAAATTTTTTTTTAATAACATTTACACCAAATAAAATCTAAACAATCACATCACATAACACAAACAAAAGAACATTCACAAACAACATCAAACAAACTAAAGTACTTACTACTATTACACTAATCACAATTACAACAATAAAGTCTAATTAATAATCATAAATAAAAATTTCGCAACTTCAAACATACTACAAAGTTCAACATTTAACAAAACATAACAGTTCACAACACAATACAACTACAAATCCTAATCCTCATCTCCTTCTTCATCATCATCTCTTTCAATCCAAGCACGTGTAGACTCATATGGGGTATAATGTGGATGTGGAGGCAACACAACACTATGATCTCCTCGATCAATCCACCTATATAATTGTGATAATTCTCCTCATACTCACTATGTTTCTGTAGATAATCCCCAAAATCATCTACTTTTCCTTTTATATCATGATCTCGATTTGCATTATAGTAACTATTATCTTTTATTTTACTCAAAAGTTCTATTTATGAATCAGAAAACTGATGTGATGATGCTTGAGAAGTTGAAGAATAAGATGTAAAAGTAGTAGAAGTAGATACACATGATGCTCTAGAGAATCCTCCTCTCCAAGAAAAAGGGAATGCTCAGCATATTGTCGGCATAATTTTAGGTTAAGTATTTTGAAAAGAGGGTCGCCTACAGAAATTGTTATCGAATTTTACATTTTTAATTTAATTTAAATATATATATATAATTTGAAATTAGTATTTGATTCTGAAAGTAATTTTAAGTTTGAAAATTTTAAGATATGAAATCAAACCGATCTCACATCCCGAATAGTTTATATAAACGAGCACCGCACCACAAACCATTTATCTATCCCGAATAATAGACACACTGTTTGATGATGAGGCTCGATTAAATAAACTAGAAGATTTGTGACATCTGTTTAGTCTGCGAACCAATTTTATAAGCTGACAAGTTCCCCTGATTAATATAAAGGAATTAAACAGGGTTTATATTACCTGAGTTCTTAAAGTTCCCTATAAGGGCAAGCCCTTTTAGTTAATTATATCTTAAATGACGGGAATCATTTAAGAAACCTCTCGATAATGATCAGTGGTTTTGCTCCCAAGAATTACAAAGTTTAAGGTTTCAAAGGATTGAATTTTTGAATTTTCAATAGGGAATGGATCAAATTGGAACAATTTATTTTAGGAGTCCAAAGGAAGAGAAGTACGAGAAGCTGAGGATCCAAGAAGAATCTTGGTAACTTCTCAAACTATCCTATTGTTTGGCTTCAATTTGAGAGTTTATTTAATGTTGTAATCCTGCCAATTTTAATTATTTAGGACTTATATTTGTATGACATAATCATACAAATAGCCTCGAAGATGTGAGGGTTTATGTCGTACCAAACGACTACCTCGGAGTCCTACGACCGGTTAGGGCTTAATTTACATAATATGATTATGGAAAATGCCTAACGAAAAGTTGAGGATTTATGTTGCACTAGGCAAACTACCTCAAAATCCTATGGCTTTGTAATTTAATTCTAAGAAAGGTTTTGCTGAAGTAGACACAAGTTTTGCTGATGAAGATGACCGTGCTGCCCACTGTGTTTGCTCTGAGGTCCTTGTTGTTGCAGAGGTTTGATTTTAGAAGGTGACAATCAAGAGATGAGAGAAGTGTTTTGTTTTAGAGAGGTTGAAAATTGATATGGCTTAATGTTTTAATTAAAACAAATCTTAAAGTTGATCAAACAAAACCGATTAAGATCCCACGGTTCCGTCATCCCAAAGACCGCTATTTTCATCGGATTCACTAAGTCTAAATGAATTTGTTAAACTCAACTGAATGAGTTCCACACCTTCATTTAGACCGTGGGAAATCTCGTTAGCAACACGTGGGTTACATCATCCGAGGGATTCCCGATCATCCAACGAGACGTTTTAATTTATTTGTAGTTGTAGTTTTGTTGTTCTGTTTGTGATTAAATTTTAAGTTGTTTTATATTTTTTTTGAATGTTATGGTGGTGAATTTTATCTTGTATTGATTTTTAATTTAGTTTTGGGTTTCAGTTTTATTTCTATCCTAAAGGTTTCAGTTTTCATGAAGGGTGACATTCTTGCTGAACATGCAAATTTTACAAGAAAGAAAGTACGGCGTAGGTAAATAAATTGCAATAAAATAAAAGCTTACCTGGCTGGTCTTCTCGTCATCCCAAGCTGCACTTAAAACACACGTCAAGGCATTCAAATATTTTCAAGAAATACCTAGGTAAAGCTAAGGGAAGGTTCTGGTTGTTTACCAAGATCCTAATCCTATTGCTAGTCAATTCCTATGACATCTAGGTTATTGTGTTTTGTTAAGGATGATTTTCTTCACCAAAGAACAATTAAGTTCAATTGTTCTTCTAAAACATCCCATCATATTAAGAAAGTACTTAAGACGAGTCCTAAACATCTTTTCAATGCTTTTGGGATTATTTTAAGTCCAAATGTGTTTTATTGTACAGGGGAGTTAATAATCCAAGAATTTAATTAAGTTTGTTTCTTGCTCAGTGAACTCAGACATTTGATCATCCAATGAGTAAAGTGACATTTCACTTGATGCTCCATCTAAGGTTATAACTGTGAGAGCCTTCGGGGGCAGATTAGTTCATTGAGGAATTTAACCATTAAAGTTGAGTTGATGACTTAAAACAATCCAATTTAATAGTAAGGTTTTGGATTGATTCTTAAATGTTTTAAAATCATTTAGGTTGAAAGAGGTGTTTAAGTTATTTAATTCCATTGAGTTTTGATAATTCAAATTTGTTTTAAACATTTTAAATTGATCTTAATCGTAACTTGTTTTGAGATTAACTTTTAGCATTTAATTGTTTTTTAGGTTAAGTTTTAAGTGATTTCAAATTAGCTTTAATGTTTTAGGTTTACCTTAATTTAATCATTAAATCATTTAATGTTTTAAACTTTTAATTTAATTAAGGATTATTAATTTCAATTATCATTATGTTTTAGAGTTAATTAAGAGTTTCGATATTATTAATACATTTAGAGACTATAAATTAAAGAATTGACATCTTCTTAAGCCATATCCCTATTTTTAATAATAAAAAATTTTAATTATTCTTCCAAAATTTAAATGATTTAATTAATCAAAGTTTCATTTTTTATGTTGTAGGCGATTAAATGGGTTTCTACCTCTTAATTCCCTAAGTTTCAATCATCCAAGAGAAAATTAAGATCAAATATTTTACCCTCCCTTTGATTAGGCTTAAAGTTTTAATTAAGGTTAAAATCCATAATTACTTTTATGCCCCTTTTATGCCCCTTTCACTTCATAACTCATTAAATTGAGCTCAAGTGAACTTAAAATTTTTATGTCAAATTACTCACTTATCCATTAAGACATTAGAGGAGAAAATGTGATTTTCCCATTTTTAATTTAATTTATATAATTATCTTAATGAAAAATAAGGGTTTTTCAATAAAAAGTCAAAAACATGACCAAAGTAAGGTTTCTGTCCTTAAGAAAATTATGAGGTGTTCCTACTGACTAGAGGATCACTTGGACCAATTTTGGTGATTTTTTTAAATATATTTAATTTTCTATAATTATTTTAAGTTTTAGAGTATTAATTAATTATAAAATAAAAATTAGAGTTTAAAATTAAGTTTTATATTTTTCAAAAATCTCTCTAAGATCAGGGAAGCCAGAGAAGAAAATTTTATATTTTTCTAATTTTTGGTTGATTTATTGGAATTATTTTAGTGAAAAGTTAAGAAAATCCATTTTTAAATATTAAAAATTATCTTAAGCCTTTAAAAATTAATATCCTAACTTAGAGACTTAGGAAAAATAGGGGAATGGTTCTTATGTGATTAGGAGACTAAATGTGATATTTTGGTGAATTTTTATATTTTTGTGATTTTTTATAATTTTTAATTATTAAATATTTAAAAAAATGATTAAAAATCAAATTTTCATGAAAAATACAATTTTATTTTTCTTGGACCTCTCTGATCATAGAAAACTCCCAAATTTAATTTGGTGAAATTTTGAAATGTATTTTGGGTTTTATGAATTTTTTAATTTTTAAAATAGCTATGTCACTTAATTAATTCATTTAATAGGGTAAACTAATTCCAATTGTCTTGAAATTTTTATGTAAGGTTCTCTGTATCCTGAGTGACAGTGGAGAATTGATTTCAAGTGATTTTAATGTGGGGTTACTCCTAATAAATTAAAGTTCATTTTTAAGTGTTTAGGCTAATTAAGGTTATTTTTAAAGAATTAAATCAAGCCATAATTTTCCTAGAGTTCTTTGGTCCAGAGATACTTCCCCTAATTTTTCTAGATTTTATTAACCAACATGATAATTATTGGAATTAAATTATCAAAACAGACTCATAAACTTGAAAAATAGATAACTTGCTAAAGAGACAGCTTCTGGCCTTAGAAAATTCAGGGAATGTTCTCAAGATCAGAGGCTAAAAAAGCCCTATGGTCTCATGCCATGGTGAATTGTATGCATGAATGGAGAATTAAAACATTCAAACCAGTATAAAATTAATTAAAAATAAAATACTAAACAAAACAACTTAATTCTTTTTCCACATTAATCTCCTCTGTTCACTGAGCAAGAGGGTATTTTTCTTTTATTTTTATGATTTTGCTATGCAAAGTTATGCATTTTTAAAGTTTGTTGAATTGATTAAATAGAAAAAACCCTATTTTTCTACTTATCCAGCGCGGCGCCGAGTCATCCTAGGCAGCTCCGAAGCCACACGCGTCGCTCCGCAATTTGACACCGCCATCTGACTGGGATGCCACGCGGCCCGCTGTTCCGCTCCGTCTCCTCGTTCGGCTTGATCTCCACCGTCCGTCCAATACACGCGCGAATGGACGACATCCGTTCATCGTCCCTAGTCGTTCTAACCCGAGAACCGTCCATCTTCTAACCCTAAGATCTCACTCGATACTCAGCCAAATTACATGATCTTGGGCTCTATGAACTCGTCTCGACAAGACGAACACATCTATACAGCTATGATGCTTTGAAATTAATGCAAACAAAATAGAGAATCGAAACAAGCTCTCAGGAAGAAGGAGTTCAATACCTTGGCTCTGAGAAATCAAACTTCAATCAGAGGGGCTTGACGCATTCTTTGGAGTCCAGAAAAGCTAGGGATGAAGCCTAGAGCTATGGTGAAATGCCTAGGTATGATTTCCACCAAACCTGATTTCAAGCTTTGGTCTCTAGCATAAATGGGTGGTCTGGTGAGGGGGCTTCCACTACGGAACTTCTTCTCTTAGTCTGGTGATGGTGTAGGGTCGATCAATTTGGGGTTTTCTCATTGTGGTGAAGTGCCCTATTTTTGGGCTTAAGATTGAGCTCAGAAATTGAACTCACAGAGGGGATTTTAGGACTGAACTTCAGAGGGGATCAACTACTCTAGGTTGTGTGAAGAATTTGGGATCAATTTGGCAGAGTTTGGTTAAGGTCCAATGCATCAACTTTTTTGGCCGGAGAGGTGGTGTTGCTTAAATAGCCATGGTTAGAGGGCTCCCCAGGATCAATTGAGAGCTGGGATCAGCTGGTCAGGGGAGGAGAAGAAGAGCTCCAGTGACCATTGGCCATGGGACAGCTCAGCAAGGGAGTTTTGAATTTTTGAATTCAAATGAGGCTCTCAGCCTGGTGTTTTTCGGCGACTCAGGTGGTCGTCCGGCCAGGGTCAAGTCACCATCTGACTCAGTGTGTCCAGGGATTGAGTTTTGTGTAATCAATGAAGATTGGCCTTGTGTAAAGAGCTTGATCAAAATGGAATGGGGCAGGGTGTATTTTGAACTTGGTTTGGTCAATTCATGGAAATGGGCTTGGTGCACCTCCCTAAGTCTTGATTTTGGGCTGAGGGAAACCAGTTGGGTCAACTTGATTAGTGGGGTCAAGTCACAATCCAAGTACAATTAGACTTAAGCAATGTTTAGGAGAGTCATGAAAAGTCTTAATCACCCTTAAGGGAATCATTAAAGGGTTCCCTCCCTTTGCCACTTTAGGTATGGTGAGGTGGAAAGATCTCCCATGACTATCATGTGGCCTGTGCATGGTTCCTTGGCTCACCTTTGGTTTTGAAAAAGTTGGCTCACTTGCATGAGAAAGGATTTTGGGATTTTTTTGTTATCTTGATGAAAATTTGGATGAAGCTTGATTTGGAATGGTTTAATGATGACTTTGAAACTTAGGGAAGATTTTAATTGAATGCATTATGAAGAGGAATGTCATATGGGCCTTTGATTGAAAAATTGTGCTTTTTAAATTTGGTGGAGATGGGCTTTAAAAATGTTTTAAGGAGATGAGCTTTTAGGTTTTAAAATAAACTTTTGGATAAAAAATTGGTAAAAGGTTGTGCCAAATAAATGTGGAAAAATGTTTAAGGAGGCGTGAAAAAGAGTTTTCAATTTTAGTTGGGTCTTGATTTTCGGCTTTGGGCTTGTTTGGGTTCTTGGTTCGTTTAGGTCAATTTGGGGGGATTTTTATTTGAGTTAGGCTTGGGTGAAATTTGAGTCCAAATATTGGGTAAATTAATTTAGATTTTTTTTTGTGAGGATGTTAGGAAGATTTCAAAACAAATTTAGGGAAAATTGGGTATCATTTGGGTTTAATTTGGGATGGATTCGGTTAGTTGGTCACTTTGGGCATTAAGGGCCAATTTGGAATTTTTGATCAAACTAGGTTAAATTGACAAAATTAGAGTAGGTGGTAGTTGAAGAAACTGATATAGATAATATTTTATAATTTTTGAGATTTTTTGAGAATTTTTTTGAATTTTTGGAATTTTAGGCTATTTTGGGTACAAGGAGGGTACATGAAGGGTATTGTGGGCTATTTTTGAAAATTTTGGTATATTTGGTCATGGATGATCAATTTGAGTGTTGGGGAATGTTTAGGATTGATTTTAAGGAATTTTGGGTAGTTTAGGTAATTTTGGAAATTTCAAGGTTATTTGGTAGGTTTGGTGGGTTTAGGGCCCCGGGGGTCAAAAATTGAAATTTTAAAAAAATGAAGGTTGATTAAATGTGGGTAAAATGAAACCATTTTGGTTGAGCCATGAAGTCATGTTATGCTCACAAGAGCTATGAGAGGACTCATTTTAGGTACTCAATATGTTGTTCATAACCCTCTTAGCCAGGGGCTTAGGGGTTAAGGTCCATCCATATGACTTTCCTACATGAGTAAGGAAGAAAAGTTGGGTAAGAGTGGCCTTAGGGTTCGGAATGTGTGTAGGAGTGTGGTGTGTGCATGCCAGACCTCACCAAGACTAGGCCACCTAGGGTTATCCTAAGGCTTGAACATACTATAGGAATTCATCATTGAACCTTCACATTTGACTTTTAACCTTCCAAGGAGACTTGGAGGTTTATGATCATCTGTGGGATTTAAGAAGAGTTAAGAGGTGTTTGAATTTATAAGTGGTGAGTTTCATCTCTAGTCTTCTAGGATAGTCAAGGAGAAGTTCTATGGCTAGATCCTAAGCACTAAGAGAAAAGAAAAGACCTCACCAAAAATGAGGTCAACAAATGGACCCCTAATAGGTGTGGTGTGCTAACCAAGCACACCGCGTGTATTGGCGTTAACCAAAGGGATCAAATGAACCAACAAAGACGTAAAAAAAAACCAAATCTCTTAGAATAAATGGAGAGAGCGTAGAAACTTCCCTCTTGGGAGTATCTAGTAAATCTCCAAGACTGAAGATTCCCGAACTCTCGTTGGGGAAGAAGGACGTGAATTTCAAATCACAAGATTTCAAGAGATCAGATTTTAAACTCGTTTCATCGCCATTTTTTTTCAAGCTTTAATTTTGAGTTTGAATTTTCAATTTGAGTTTCAATTTTGGTTGAAATTTGACTTAAGATTGATTTCGAGGTGGATTTCACAGAAGTTCTCAATTTAAAATGAGAATTGGAACCTAGGTTCCAATCTTGGAATTGCAAAGAGAACTAGAATTTAAGTACCAGCTTCGAAGAGAGAATCAGAATTCAGGTACCGATCGAGAAGGATGAGGATTAGAATTTAAGTACTGGTCTCGAAATGAGAACTGGAAGTTAGGTACCAGCCTTGAAAGAGAGTTGAAAGTTAGGTACCTACCTCGAAAGGGGTGAGAACTGGAAGTTAGGTACCAGTCTCGGAAGAGAGTCGAAAGTTTGGTACCGACCTTGAAAAGGGTAAGAACTGGAAGTTAGGTACTAGCCTCGAAAGAGAGTCGGAAGCTAGGTACCGACCTCAGAAAGGGTGAGAACTGGAAGTTAGGTACCAGTCTCGGAAGAGAGTCAGAAGTTAGGTACCGACCTCAGAATTT
The DNA here is from genome assembly GCA_022702705.1 of Papilionanthe hookeriana x Papilionanthe teres. Classification (NCBI taxonomy): domain Eukaryota; kingdom Viridiplantae; phylum Streptophyta; class Magnoliopsida; order Asparagales; family Orchidaceae; genus Papilionanthe; species Papilionanthe hookeriana x Papilionanthe teres. The sequence goes on along the minus strand of CM040427.1, from coordinate 93,289,026 downwards.
CAGGAGTGCGGAAAAATTTCTTGGAGGAATGTGAATTTAGCGGACACCAAAATTAGGATGCCTTGTCAGTCTTATACCCAAGTCGGAGGATTAGAATGCAAAAAATTTTCTCGGAAGAGTGCGAGATTAGTGGACACCGAGATTAGGAAGCCTTGTCAGCCTTACACCCAAGTTGGAGGATTAGAATGCAAAAAATTTTCTCGGAATGATGCGGGATTAGTAGACATTCAGAGAAGAGAATCGAACTTTGAGTATTGATCTTAAAATGAGAACTGGAAGTTAGGTACCAGACTCAAAAGGATGGGAACTGGAAGTTAGGTACCAATCCTAAAAGTTAGTATTTGATTTGGGTTTCGAAGATTCTGCAGAAATTTAGGTGTAGTAAAGGATTGGAATGAGACATGAAAGTGCTTCAAATCCTGAAAGAGTTGATCAAAGTTTGATTATTTGGCGAAGGATATGAATCCATGCCATCAAAACCAAATTGAAAATTTCGTGGTTCTGTGTCAGTAGACTCAGTCGACCTTCTCAAAAGAGAAGAGGAGTCGCGGGGAGTCGAAAAGATTTGAGAACAGCCGGAGGCTGGGGATTTCAAATTCGGAGATTCGTTTTCATTATCTTTGTTTTTAGTGACTTGATTTCGCCTTGATTGAAATTTCATTTTGATTCAGGTTTTCATTCATTTATTTTGGTTTATAATTTAAGATTTTGAATTTTGTTTTATTTTTTTTTCAGATTTTTTTCTTTTCTTTTCGTTTTTCGTTCGAAGTTCATTTAACTTAATGGCGTTTCCCAGTCAATTTGCACAAAAGAGGTGAAGGCAAAACATGACATGGTCATTTCCATTCTAATTTGTTGAAAATACATCATATAACTTGATCCAAAATATGATATTTTCCTTGAAAATTCAGTATCTCATACAATCCACATAAATTCAAAAACGGATTGTGTAAGATTCTTGCAAGTTTCTTCCAAAAGCCTCTGTCGAAATCCATGTCTGAATAATGAGACACATGGACAATAACATCACCTTCCACACCATCCTTTGCAGGACATACCGTTAAGATGTGCATAGGAGGTGTGCTATCTCCCATGTAGCTCATAGCTCGTGTGGTCGAAGGCTCTCTAATTCTGGATCTGGCTGAAAGTGGAAATGTATTTTAATGTCGTCTATCCTCTTGAAAGTGACGGAGATTCGCCGAACAGGCACCCCTGGAATGCAGTGTTTTGCTATGTCCACTCCATTTCCTTTTAACACTAAGACAGAACCTACCGGTAGAGGTATCTCCACCGGCCCTCGGAATTCTCTGGGGCCTGCTATCCGAAGGTCAAATATGAACATGATGTTACATTGGTTGACAAAAGACACCGTACAGAAAGGTCTGACGAAGTTGTGATGATCTATGTGTGGCGGTATGCAGTCACCCTCCTTGTATATGTTAATGATGCAGCTCTTGGGTATGCAATCTGCAGGCAATACCCTCCATGTCACCATCCTTTTAACCCTCCTCTTGATAATTCATGGCATCAAATCCACCTCACTATGATGGAGTATCCCTGGTGGATTTCCCTTTCTGTCCTCGGTGAAGTTGTAGCAACACCCGCACTGGATTGTAACTCTTCCTTTTCCTTTCATCCATCTTCGAGGTTCTGAGTAGGTCTTCTCTCTCAAACGACCAGCTCGACCCATTTTCTGAAGTTCAATGACGCAGTCCACAATTTGCTGCTGCTCGTAGTCTGAGAACACATCCGTATGCAGCTCAAGGCCCTCCAAGATATTGATCCTCTTGCCTCGAATTCTTTCAAAATATTTAAAAGTTTTCTTTTCAACTTTTTGCAATCACACCAACTTGTATTATGGGATTATCTGCAATTGGCAAGATCTGGTAACATACTGTGGGATGTATGGTTCAACCGCAGCATGTTTTCCCGCATGTCTCGCCAAATCTCTGTCAGGACATCCTCCTGAGTTGCTTTCGCAACAAGACTCTTCAAATCTGGTGTATCTGTCCGGCGTCGTGGCTCTGATTTTGTTTCTACTTCCTCGGGATTTCTTTCATCTTTCCCACTGTTCTTGGAGTTGATCTCCACTTTTCTGATTCCTACTGAACTGGCTTCTTTGAAGTATTTATACTGACGGTAGCAACTGCCTCTTCATGTTGGTTCGCTGCTAGCTTGCTTAACATCTTGCAAATGCGGCGGTTCTTGTTTCTTCGTTGGGTAGGAGTGAGAGTAGCTCTCCTTACCCATTGAACTTTTGTGGGCATGGCGCTGATAAGCCTGCCCTCGGCTGTAGTAACCATGGACTTGATTTTCTTATCTACTCCAGTCATCTGGGCAGCGTTTACTTTCCATTTCTTGTCGGTAGCTGGCTGACTCGAGCCACCCAATTTCATTACTGTCTCGCTGCGGGTCTTTTCCCGGTCGATCAGGGTCCAATCAGTTTCCTTGTACTGTAGCCCGGTAGTTGTGAAATCAGAGTTGATCTCAATTACGGCCCCATCCTTCATCTTCTTTTCGTCGAGTGCTAGACTCACACCATTCTTAAAGTTCAGAACCAACTGCCCGTTCGACATTTCCCTGCTAACAACAAGGAAAGGATCAAGGGTTGTACCAAGAAAGAGAACAATAAGAAAGATCACTTATCAATGGAAAATTCTTATTCATTTCTTTCAAATTTTAATAAGAGTAGCAAAAGATGAGGAATGATCAGGGGTGAGCATGACTTGAAAGGAAGGATCAAAATTTTATTCTTATGATTTCACATATTTTCTTTTTAACACATTTTTTTTGTTAATGATTTTTATCATCCATTTTTATATTTTTGATTCGGACCCAGTAACAAATGATTACTCCACCCGTGCTTCTAGGAATGAGACCTCATTTTTTTAAAGTTCATCCTTCAAAACATCAGGTTGCGTAATACTTCTTCAAATATCGTACATTGATTGGAAGCATAGATCATTCTCTATGACAATTCACAAGTTGGTAGGAACCTCCAGAGTAGTCTGTCTCGACCAAGAACGACCCCTCCCAAGTCGATTCAAATTTACCTCTTATTGCGGTGTGCAAGAATAGGTCTCCTGAGAACTAGAACCAAGTCACCAACTTTGAATGTCCTTGGGCGGACCAGTTTATCATGGGCCTGGATCATCTTGGCTTGATACAGTTCCAAATTCTACTGTGCTGAAAGTCGCTTCCCTTCTAAGCTTTCCAATTCTTCTAGTCATAGTTTGGCGTTCTCTTCTGTAGTAATCTTATTTGCAACTACAATTCTGAGAGATGGAAGCTGAACTTCCAAGGGAAAGATGGCCTCGGACCCATACACTAGAACGTAAAGCATAGACTGAGTAAGAGTTATGAAAGTCATTTTGTAGGCCCATAAGGCTTCTAACAACTTCTCGTGCCAATTTCTTTTGTTGTCGTCCAATGTTTTCTTTATGATTTGTACGAGAGTTTTATTAAAAGCCTCAACCAAGCTGTTTGCTCTTGGGTAGTAGATCATCGCATAGCGCCAATCGATCCAGTGCCTTCTGACAAAATTGTTGATCTTCGTACTTCTAAATGTTGGCCGGTTATCTGAGATAATTCTGTGCGGTACCTCGAAATGGTAGATAATTTGATTTTTGAAGAACTGCAGCACGTGATGTGCTTTCACTTCTCTAAGCGGTATAGCTTCTGCCATTTGGAAAAGTAATCTGTAGCTGCAAGAATAAAACGATGTTCTTTTGAAGAAGGCGGTTCTATCGGACCCACGATATATGTGCCCCAACACTCAAATGGCCACGATGTGATTGTCGGATGTAGCACATTTGGCGATTGATATAGAACCACTCCATGCACTTGGCACTGGTGACAACTCTTGGCAACCTTTATGCAGTCGGTCATCATTGAGGGCCAGTCGTACCCTAGTCTTTTAATTTTCATTTTCATCTTTGGACCCGACTGATGAGTGCCACAAAGTCCTGAGTGCACCTCTTTAATAATTTCACGAGCCTCGAACCCGCTCAGGCACCTTAGCCACATATGATCGAAAGACCTTCTATACAGGGTATTATTTATTAATGCGTAAGACAGAGTTCTTTTCTTAATCTGATGGGCTAACAACTTATCGTCCGGAAGGTTTCCTATTTGCAGGTAGTCTATTAATGGCTGCCGCCAATCTTCTTTAGTTTCTTTTACTGCTGCAACTGTTTCTTCCTCTTTTTCTGATTGGTGCATTGCGTCCATGTCGAGCTGTGATAGGACCTGTCGCCCATGAACTGACATTTTAACTGATTCATCTTGTAAGTAGGCAAACTCTTTTGCGAGGTGGGCTAGCGCATCTACAAGAGTGTTTTCTCTTCTGGGGATCTTATAGATCATTACATTCAGAATCTGCTTCAACAATTTCATTGCATACTGAAAGTACTACTCAAGTCTTAGTTTCAAAATATTGTACTGTCCAACGACCTGTTGTATGATCAACTGCGAATCACCGTTGATGTTGATGTCTGTTATCCCTATCTGAATGGTTAACTCCAGTCCAGTTATAAAGGTTTCGTATTCTTCTTCATTGTTCGTGCACGGTTTTGTTAGATGGTAGGAGTATCTTAACATCCCCCGCTCTGGTGTTATAAATATTAATCTGATTCATGCCTTACAGGGCACTATCATTTGCAATTCTTTGTCGTTCTGTGCTGAGGATACTTCGTCAAAGTACAGTTCCCAACGTTGATCATCGGGGTCTTCCAGGCTCATTATCTGCTCCTCTGGTAAGTCGTCGTTGAGAGGCGATTTTGTCGGTAAAGGGTGCATTGTGAGAAAGTTTGCTAGGACTTGTCCCTTTACGGCACGAAGAGGAACAAATATTATATCGAATTGCAATAGTATCATCAACCACCTGGCAAGTCTGCCGGAAAGCGTTGGTCGGGTCATCAAGTATTGCAATGGATTAAACTTCGAAATAAGGTTGACCTTATGAGAAAGCATGTAATGTCTGAGCTTTTGGGCTGCAAAGACCAGGGCCATATAATGCTTCTCAATCTAAGGATACTTTATTTCCGTCTGAATTAGATGACGACTTAAGTAGTAGAGAGCATTTTCTTTACCCTCGTCATCGACCTGGGCTAGCAGGGCTCCGAGGGAGTCGTCTAAAGCTGCGGTATAAAGTATTAATGGTCGACCTGAGACTGAGGCTGCCAAGACAGGAGGTGTCATTAAATACTACTTAATGTCCTCGAAGGCCTGCTGGCATTTTTCTTCCCAAACAAATTTGGCGTCCTTTTTAACTAATTCCGAGAAGGGCTGACACCTACCTGACAAGTTCGAAATAAAGCGTTGAAGATATGCCAACTTCCTCTGGAAGGATCGTAGTCGCTTCAAAGTTTTGGGAGGCGGCATTTCTAATATAGTTTTAATCTTCTTAAGATTGATTTCAACTCCGCGATGTCAGACTACAAATCCTAAGAATTTCCCAGAGGTGACGCCGAAGGCACATTTCAGGGGATTCATCTTAAGGTTAAATTGTCTTAATCGCTCGAAAACAATTCTTAAACCATACAGATGATCGTCTTCCAGTTTGCTTTTGATGACCACATCATCCACATAGCACTCAACTTGGTTGTGAATGAGATCATCAAAAATCCTTGTCGTTGCTCTTTGTTAAGTTGCTTCTACATTTTTTAATCCGAAAGGCATTAGTGTGTAGCAGTACACTCTGATTGGCGTTCTGAAGGCTGTGAGCTTCTCATCTTCTGGTGCCATCTTTATCTAGTTGTATCCTGATGATCCATCCATGAAAGAGAAGATTTCATGTGTCAAAGCGATGTCGATCATCAATTCTGGAATTGGTAGAGGAAATTCGTCCTTCGGGCATACTTTATTCAAATCTTTGAAATCCACGCAGATTCTGATATGACCATTCTTCTTTCTGACTGGTATCACATTGGCTAACCAAGTCGGGTATTGTTTTTCACGGACAAATTTAGCGTCTATTAGCTTCTTAACTTCAGCTATTAGTTGTTGTTCGATTTCTAGATGCATTCTTCTGGGAGCTTGTCTGACTGGAACGGCAGTGTAATCCACTCCTAGCTTGTGAATTGCAACCTCTGGAGCTAATCCTGGCATTTCATCGTAACTCCAAGCAAAACAGTCCTTGAATTCCATTAATAGCTTGATCATTTCTTCCGAGTCTTCTTTGTTGAGTAAGGAGCTAACAAAGGTCGGCCTATGCTCTTCGCTAGTACCTAAGTTAACTTCCATTTACTCGTCTATTGTAGATTTAATTTCTTCTTCAAATTCTAGTGAAGCGTCTCTGATTGGTAGATCCTCGAGATCATCTGAAGCATCCAAGCAGTCTTTATTAGGCTCACAAGTTACAACCAAGCAAAATTTTGTATCATCAACTGGCATTACTGTGCCGAATCCAAGACCATGCTTTGAATTGGGAGGCCGACTGGCATTATTTCATAATTTTTCAAAGCGCTGTGATTTATCTTTTGTCCATTGTTTAGGTAAAACACCACGTTGCATCAAATTTTTAACACAGGGACAATACCACTCAAAAGAAAATTCCATTAATTCAGATGAAGTAACATCTTCAAATTGTACATCATATTCAACTTTGGAAGAAGATGCACCACGGTAGAACTTAATCGGCTTAGCACCGCTATTATGCACTTCCTTGACCATCATACCCTCGACCTTACTGGGGTGGCTCGAGGTTAGGGTCATAGTATGTACATAATGATTTATCTTGTCGTACATTGATTTGTTTTCTTCATTCTTTTTATCTTTGAGAGAAATCTTGAACTGAGGTTCCTTTTGATTTATCTTCATTGCTTCTTTCTTGAATTCTTCTTCCGAACTGTTCTCCCAATCAATATCGATGACCAGTTTCTTCTGTTCAACTATTCCACTGTTTCTTCCTCGACCTCATCCACAATCTCGACCTCAGGTGCGAGTTCTGGAGAAACCTTCACCATCTCGCCATAAGAGAGTTGTGAGTAACTGTTGAACTAAAATTTCAGGTTCTTCATTGTCTCGAACTTCTTTTGCTTCATTTGGTATGGCATTTCTGGAAAAGATGGTTTTCTTCGGTGGTGCATAGTAGGCTGCATCTTCGTGAATTCCAATCTCGTGTACGGAGAACAGTTGCAAATCACCTTTGATGCACTGTTCTCCTCCTTCATAATACTTTATGCACTGGTGCAGAGACGAATGTACCATCTGGTTCTCATGGATCCATGGCCAACCCAGTAGAGCGTTGGATGATGTCTCAGAATCAATTAAATGGAATTTTGCAGTTGTCATTGCCAAATCACCGATCTTCATTAATAGTGTTATTGATCCAAGGGCACTTTCTCCTTTTTGATTAAATCCTCTTAGTAACATCCCGTCTGCTTCGAGATTGATCACTAGAAAATATATTAAGAATTTCATACCAATTTTATATGAAATTGCACTTTAAAGAAAGGTATTTTCTTTGTTTTATTGCAGGAATGAAGATTTATATGTACTGAAGGCAAAAAGCACAAAAGGAGTAAATTTGGAGCAAAAAGGACTCAATTTTATGAAAATTGAACTGTCCCGCCGACGGCGAATTTTTTTCGAAAGATTTTTAATATATTATAAGGAGCCCGCTGACGGTGAAATCGATCACGCCGAAAGCGAGATCTGCGCGGTTAGCCCATCTTCTAGATGCCCGCCGACGGCGAGACCAATGCCCGCCGACGGCGAGATAGTTGAATTGAGCCAGATACATTGAACCTGGATGCTTTTTGAAGAGGTACTTAAGCAACCTTTGAAGATTTAACCCTTCTATAAATAGAGCCGAATTTTAGTCAGTTAGTGTGTCATTCTAGAGTCAGTTTTAGTCATTTGTGTGGAAGTTAAGTGTAATTTAAGAGTCTTTTGAGTGAGTAGATTAAGTTTTTATCATTTTGGTGTGCTGTACTTGGAAGGAAGAGTCAAAGGAACTTCAAGAGTCTGCTTGGGGAGAAGAATTAAGATAAGTATATTTGTTATTTGTTTGTTAACTTTAATGAAATCCATGCTTTGTGTTATTTTTCCCATGCATTCTGAGTAGTTTCCTTAGTCTTTCTCCTTGTTCTTGAGATTAGTGAATGACAAATTTAAATAGTTGTGCCTGGAATATGAAAATAGAAATTGTGCTAATTTTTTTACTTAATTCGTAATTTACTTTCAATCTGGCCAATTGATTTGTTAACATATGTTGAATTATTAACTATAGTAAAGATTACATCCAAGGTTCAGGGAAATCAAAAGCCTTGGAAGGAGGGTGCAAATAAATAGGGAAATATTAACTAGCGGGCGTAGAATTGAACATTTTAGTGTGACAGACTAAAATATTCAATTCGGTCTTATTGTTTGAGAGTCGAAGTGTAGATGTTAGCCCTCGGGCAAGGGGAACGTGGGAGCTACGAAGTGGCGATCGGTATCCTCCGAGCCTAGCCGCGAGATTCGATAATCAAACATAAGACTAGTCAATATTCTTTGCACTGGACCAAAGGGTAAAGAATAGGTATGCTCTATTTGGCACAATATAATTAAAAACTAATTTAAATTTTCATTCACTTAATACTCTAAAACAAGGAGAAAGATACTTTTACGAAATCTTATATTAACCTTTTAAGCATTAGTTTATTTTAGTCTAAGTGTTCTAAATTTTCGTATACTAGATTAATAAGTAAATTTACTTTAAGTTGTTCTTTGAAATTTGCTAACTTTCCTGTGGGATCGATATCTAGGACTCCATTAGAGCCCTATATTACTTGATAACGATACGTATACTTGCATAGTATCTACAATATAAACCTTAAAATCCATAACAGAATCATAAGAATATATTTAGTGCGGATCAAGTTTTTGGTGTCGTTGCTAACTTTTATAATAGTAAGTATAAATATCGAAAAGTGGATCAAGTTTTTGGCGTCGTTGCCGGGGAAGTGAAAGTAAGTAATTATTAAGGTAATTAATAGAATTATTAAAATAATTAGAGTAACGGACTATTTTAAATATTACTTAAAAATTGTATGCGTAAATTTGGAAATGAAAATTTAATACCTTACAATTCAGAATTAGAACACACAATTAAAAGAATTAGAAAACAAAAGAGAAAAATTAAAAATTTAACAAAAATGGCAAATAATCCAGAAATTGAAAATATAAACCAAGAAAGACCATTAAGAGATTATGCCAACCCTACATTAGATGAAATTCACCTAACTATTCAAAACCCTGATGTAGCTGCTAACTCATTCGAACTTAAACTCGAAATTATCCAAATGGTACAGGAATAATCAATTTAGTGGTTCACCTAACGAAGATCCTAATATACATCTTGCTAGTTTTTGGAACTATGTGCTACTTTTAAATATGAAGGAGTATCTAATGATGCTATTAGACTTAGGCTTTTTCCTTTTTCTTTAAGGGATAAGGATAAGATGTGGTTAAATTCATTAGCACCTGGATCTATTAAAATTTGGGGAGAATTATCACAAAAATTTCTACCCAAATATTTTCCTCTCTCGAAAACTGCAAAACTTAGAAATGATATAACATCTTTTAGCCAGTTTGATGGAGAATCCATATATGAAGCTTGGGGGAGATTTAAAGAACTTCTTAGGAAATGCCCACATCACGCATTACCAGATTGGTTAATTATACAAACTTTTTACAATGGATTAGTAGGATCTCTTAGATCAATCATTGATGCTGCTGCTGGAGGTTCTTTAATGTCAAACCATTTGATGAAGCCTATGCTTTAATCAAAGAAATGGCTACTAATAATTTTCAATGGCCTGCTGAAAGAGTAAATACTAAAAAGTTAGCTAGTGTTCAAGAAAATGATGCAATATTTATGCCAGCTTCTCAAATTGCTTCTATATCAAAGAAATTAGATCATTTTTGAATGAATTACTCTCCTAATATATTAGAAGAAAACTCATCTGGACAATTTATAGTCACAATCTCCCTATGAAACTATAAATGCTATTAATAATAGACTGAATAATCCTTATGCAAATTATTATAATCCTCGTTGGAAGAATCATCCAAATTTTAATTGGAATAACAATACAGCTAATCAATAATGGATGAACAACTCAATATGAAATCCACCTAATCAAGGAAATTTAAATTATTAACCTTCTTATCCACCTGGAATTAATAACACTCAATTTAAAGATAAGAAGTTATCTATAGAAGAATTAATATTAAGTATGGGTCAGCACTTACAAAATCAAGAAAATCAATTATAAATTCAAGGAAATCAATTACAAAATCAAGGAATAACAATATTGAAACTCAACTCGGACATATTGCTACTGCGCTTAACAATAGAATTCCTGGAACTTTTCCTAGTAATGTGGAAATAAATCATAAAGATCAAGGAAAAGAACAAATTAAAGCGATACAATTAAGAAGTTGAAAAGAGTTAGAAACTAAAATTCAAAAAGAAACAGAAAGTAAAAATGAGGAAGTGGAAATCGAAAAAGAAAAGGACCAGCAAGATCAAAACTTAGAATATCCATTGATCCCTATGAAAATATCTATAGAAAAACCACCACCACCATTTCCTCAACGACTAAAGCAACATAAAAAAAAATAAGCAATTTGCTAAAATCCTTGAAATTTTAAAAAAATTAACGGTAAATATTCCTTTTGTAGAAGCATTAGAAGAAATACCTAATTATGTAAAATTTATGAAAGATATTTTAAATAAAAAACAGAAAATTTACAGATAATGAAACTGTTGCACTTAGTGAAGAGTGTAGTGCAATTATTCAGAAAAAGCTTCCTGAAAAATTAAAAGATCCTGGTAGTTTCACTATACCCTGCGCTATTGGAGAAAAATTTTATGGAAAAGCTTTGTGTGACTTAGGAGCAAGCATAAATCTAATGCCTTTATCAATTTTTCAAAGATTAAAATTAGGAGAAATTTCACCTACTTCAGTAACTCTTCAGTTAGCTGATCGTTTTGTGACTTATCCTAAAGGAGTTATTGAAGATGTGTTAGTAAAGTGGATAAATTTATCGTCCCGGTAGATTTTATTGTTCTAGATATGGAAGAAGATAAAGAAATCCCCATAATATTAGGAAGACCCTTTCTAGCCACAGGAAAAGCTATGATTGATGTTCAGAAAGGAGAATTAACAATGAGAGTAAACGATCAAAAAGTAACTTTTAAATAGCAAAATTAATGAAATATCCTGCTTTAGAAAAAGATGATGAATGTTTTCGAATGGAAATACTTGAACATTTGCAAAATGAACATTTTAAAGAATATTATGAAGAAAAATTAGAAAAAGAAAATATAGAATTAATTAAAGAAGCAAATAATGAAAAACTGGATTATATACAGGAAAAATTCGAAATGTTGGATAATACTAAAAACATTGAAAATAATATAGTTCCGTCAATAATTAGACCTCCTGAACTTGAATTAAAAATTTTACCTAATCATTTAAAATATGCTTATTTAGGTAACCATTCAACCCTACTAGTTATTATATCAGCTGAATTGAATGAATCACAAGAATAAAAACTGTTAGACACATTAAAAAAATATAAAAAAACTTTTGGTTGGACTTTAGCAGATATTAAAGGAATTAGTCCTTCAATCTGTATGCACAGAATTGTTTTAGATAATGAACATAAGCTAAGAGTAGATCCTCAAAGAAGATTAAACCCAATAATGAAAGAAGTAGTCAAGAAAGAAATATTAAAATGGCTAGATAATGGTATTATATATCCTATTTCGGACAGTGCTTAGGTAAGCCCAATTCACTGTGTTCCTAAGAAAGGAGGAGTGACCGTTAAAGCTAATGAAAATAATGATTTAATATCTATAAGACAAGTTACTGGATGGCTTATATGTATTGACTATAGAAAATTAAATGCAGCCACTAGGAAAGATCACTTCCCATTACCATTTCTAGACCAAATGTTGGATAGATTAGCCGGACATAAATATTTTTATTTTTTAGATGGATATACCGGTTATCATCAGATACATATTGCTCCTGAGGATCAAGAGAAAACTACATTTACTAGTCCTTATGGAACATTTGTTTTTCGAAGAATGTCTTTTGGATTATGTAATGCACCTGCAACATTTCAGAGATGTATGATGTCTATATTTAGTAAATTAATTGATGATGGAATAGAAGTATTTATGGATGATTTCTCTGTATTTGGAACGTCATTTGATGCATGCTTGAATCATCTTAAAAAAGTATTAGAAGTATGTGAGAAAACTAACTTAGTTCTAAATTGGGGGAAATGTCAATTTATGGTTGCAGGAGGAATTGTATTAGGGCATAAAATTTCAGAAAATGATATGGAAGTTGACCTTGCAAAAATTCAAGTTATAGCTAAATTACCACCTCCAACTACAGTAAAAGGGGTAAGAAGTTTTCTTGGACATGCTGGATTCTACAGACGCTATATAAAAGATTTTTCAAAAATTACTAAACCTTTATGCCAACTTTTAGAAAAGGATAAGAAATTTGAATTTACAACTGAATGCCTAAACACTTTTAAATTATTAAAAGATAAATTAATCACAGCACCAATAATAGTTTCACTTGATTGGGAGAAACCATTTGAACTTATGTGTGATGCTAGTGATTATGCTATAGGAGCAGTACTTGGGCAAAGATATGATATAATTTTCAAAGTTATATAGTATGCTAGTAAAACTCTTAATCATGCTGAAATAAATTATGCAGTTACTGAAAAATAGCTATTAGCAATTGTTTATGCTTTTGATAAATTTCGGCCTTATCTAATTGGAACTAAATGTATTGTGCATACTGATCACTCTCCTATTAAATATTTAATGCAAAAGAAAGATTCCAAACAAAGATTAATTAGATGGATATTACTAATGCAAGAATTTGATTTTGAAATCATTAACAAAAAGGGAACTGATAATCAAATTGCAGATCATTTATCAAGACTTGAATATAATGAATTATACGACACTGATAATGAAATTATTGACGATTTTTCGACGAACAATTATATAATATAAATGAGTGGAAAATACCATGGTATGCTGACATAGTAAATTATATTATAAGTGATATTTTACCACCTATGTTAACTTTGCAACAACAGAAAAAATTCATTCATGATGCTAAAACATACTTTTGGGATGAACCATATTTATATAAGTAATGTAAGGATTTTATAATTAGAAGATGTGTGCCTTATGAAGAAACAGAACAAATCATTCAGAAATATCATGATTCTGATTTTGGAGGACATTTTGGAACAGATAAAACTGCTTATAAAATTTTACAATCTGGATTCTATTGGCCTACTCTTTTTAGAGATGTTTATAGATATATCAAAACTTGCGATAGATGCCAACGAGTAGGTAATATATCTAGAAGAAATGAAACGCCTCTAAATTTTATATTAGAAGTTGAGATTTTTGATGTTTGGGGATTAGATTTTATGGGACCATTTGTTCCTTCATTTGGAAACTCATATATATTAGTTTCTGTTGATTATGTTTCTAAATGGATCGAAGCACAAGCTTTACCTCGGTGTGATGCTAAGAGTGTTTTGAAGTTTCTAATGAAAAATATTTTTACTAGATTTGGAATGCCGAGAGTGATTATCATCGACGGAGGATCTCATTTTAGAAATCAATATATTCACAAACTAGTAGACAAATTTAACATTATTCATAAGATATCAATTTCTTATCATCCACAAACCAGTGGATTAGCTGAAGTTTTAATCAAGAGATTAAACGTATTTTAGAAAAGACTGTAAACCCTAATAGATTAGATTGGTCTACAAGACTAGATTCTGCATTATGGGCATACAGGACTGCTTATAAAACCCCGATTGGAATGACTCCTTACAGACTTATTTATGGAAAAACTTGCCACTTACTAGTTGAATTAGAACATAAAGCTTATTGAGCAATTAAAGAATTTAATTACAACCTGAAAGAAGCTGGTGAGAAAAGATTATTACAATTGAATGAACTAGATGAATTAAGAAATGGATCTTATAATAATGATAAAATTTATAAAGAAAAAATGAAATTATGGCATGATCGGAAGATTAACTCTGAAGAATTTTGAACCGGGACGAAGTTACGCTTCATAATACAAGATTGAAATTATTTCTGGGAAATTGAAATCTCGATGGTTAGGACCTTTCACTATAACTTAAATATTTTCATACGGAACTATAGAAATTGAAAATCCAAAAACTGGGCATAGATTTAAAGTAAACGTACACAGATTAAAACCTTATTTTGAAGGGAGAAGACCAAAATTTAAAGAGGTTTTAATGCTCGATCAATACGATTACTAACTAAATTAAGTCGAGTCGACGACGTTAAACCAAGCGCTTTATGGGAGGCAACCCATAGTAATTATTAATTAGGATCTGTTACTAATATTATTTAAAATTAAAATATAGAATGAATTCTACTCATTTTACTTTTTAGAATGTTCCTAAAATACATTGTGAAAATAAAAATTTTTACATAGGAGTAGTTCTCTTTTCTTAAGAAAATCAAATCTAGCAAATATGGCTTGAATCGACTAAAAATAAGCAATTTTGGAGATGCCCTAACTCCCTAAGTCACGAAATCCAAATGAAGAAGATGATGGGGAGAAAAAATTGTGCGATTTTTAGGTTTTTAAAACCTGTACACTGATTTTTGCGAACCGGCGCCTAAGCACGAAAGTATGGCGCATAGTCTCAGAGCTCTGGCGCTTAAGCGTAGGGTCTTGACCCTTAGCCGTGAATTCGCTAATTTTGATTTTTTCTTAAATGCATTTTGGACATGATAACCTTGTTACCCACACTTAAACACTTAAAATAAAACACAAAGGAATTACATAAAACACAAATAACTTAAAACATAAATAATACATAAAATGCTTAAACATTAAGCACTAAACACTAAGCATGACTGAATAATAACTTAATACACGTAAGAACTTAATTCCATTCTCCATTAGGTGGAATATATATAGAACCTTCATTAGTCCCTTCTGAACCATTTGGTATATGAATTTGATCAAACGGGCAATTGTTGAAAACACTTTCTGAATCTTCTTCTATCCACTTGTTCTTCAAAAACTTCACTTATGCACATCTTCAATATGACTAGTATAACTAAATTGTATCTTTAATTTCCATCAAATATGCACTAAATGTGCGTTAGTTTCATTTACCATTGCTTTGATTGATGCCACATCAGCCTCGATCTTCGCAATCTTCTCTGTTATTACTTGAATACTAATGGCTAGAAATGCATTGTATAACTCTTGCGCACTTTCACAAATGAATTTCTTCTTGTTTGCATCCTCCTTCTTCTTAATTTCACTCTCAAAAGAAGACATTTTTGTCTTAAACTCTTCTCTAAGGCTTTTTTGATGAAAATTTGGAATGGAATGAATATCCCTTAATCTGGTCCCTATTTATATACTTTAGATACTCAAAACCCATACTCCCATGTTGAAAACCATAAAATAACGTTCCATACAACTTTCCTATGATTAGGGATTCTAAAACCTCAATTTTCACGTTTTTCATAACTCCGACGCCTAAGTGCCAACTGTTGGCGCTTAGCCGCAAGTGACCATTTTAGCATAGGTCCTGATAAAGGTCCAAATCATCGTTTTAACTCATCCAATTTATCAATTAAGGTCTTATTAATCTCCAATAACATAGTATAATCAAAATACTACCACTTAAGTCTTACCTAAAACCAAACAAAGTAAACAAAATAAAATTAAAAAAAAGGCACACCGACAACTATGGGTTGTCTCCCACAAAGCGATTGGTTTTACGTCGTCAGCCCGACATACCCGGTGCTTATTCTAGGTGACCCAACATCAAAATCATCAGGTTTAAGTTGATCTACTGAGAAATAGGATTTAAATCGATTACCACTCACATAAAATATTTTCTCAATTTTAGGATCTTTAATATCCACAGCTCCGTAGGGATAAATGTTTATTACAATAAATGGGCCTGCCCACCTGGACTTATGTTTTTCAACAAATAAATTTAATCTGGCATTATATACCAAAACTTGTTATCCTGGCTCAATATATTTAGTCAGAATTCTACGATCATGCCACATCCTCATCTTTTCTTTATATATCTTAGCACTTTCATATGACTCATTCCTTATCTCTTCAAACTTATTTAGTTACAATAATCTTTTTTCACTGACATCCTTCAAATTATAATTGAACTCATTAATACCCCAATATGCTTTATAATCAAGTTCAACTAGTAAATGACAAGCTTTTCCAAAAATTAGCATTTACGGGGACATTCCTATAGGTGTTTTATACGCAATAGTATAAGCCCACAAAACAAAATCCAGTTTGATTGACCAATCCTTTTTAGTTGAATTAACAGTTTCTTCAAAAGTTCTTTTAATTTTACAATTGGATAATTGATCCCCGATAAATATATTTTCACCAAAAACTTGACTTCACACCGAATATATGTGCTAATGATTTAGATATGAAAATTATGATTTTATAATATGGGATACTACGCAAGTATACATATCGTTTATCAAGTAATTTAGGACTTTCTGATTAAGCCTCGAGATATCGAACCCACAGGAAATGTAAAAACTTATTAAAGAATTAAGAAAATTATACTTTTACATCTTTTTAATGACTTTTGAAAGTATGTTTTGATTTTAAAAACTTAAAAATTGTTTTTGTTATTTTTAATTAAAGCTAAGCAGTAAATGAAAATTATCAGAACTTTAAAATGTGGTATAAAATACTAGGAAATAAAATATATTTTTCTTGATCTTATAAAGTAGTAATAATTATGAAAGTATTGTTGTGAAAGTATTTAAATGTGTTGTGATAAATAAGAGCAAATTTATTCTTTACCCTTACTTGGTTCTATAAAGAACATTGGTTAATTTGAAATTTTAAAATCTTGAACATGGTTTGGAAGGGAAGATATTAGCTCTCACTATAGAGTTCTCTTGATTCCCTCCACCTGGGGGCTAACTTCTCATAACAAAATTTGAAATATCAAACCAAATTAGCGGTCTTTAGCCTGTCACTCTAAAGACCTCTAATTCTACTCCCCATTAAAAACATATCTCCTAAGCATTCAATTATATTGACTACAATTCTCATCTATATTATTGGATGTGATTTATAACAGTTGTTGTTTGAGACAATACTGCATTGGATCTTACATAATCTCACATCAAATTTAACATCTTAACTGACCAAATTAAGAAGTAAATTAAGTTTATGGAATTAAATCTTCACAACGCATTCCAACTTTAAACACTTATACATTCCACAACAATCCTACATAATTTAATTATTTTTTTTATTTAAGAAAGAAGAAGATAAAGAAAACTACTCAGAATTCATGAAGAAAACACAACAAACATTGATTTGAAAATAGAAATCATAAATAAAGCACAACAACAAAAACTAAATATAAAAATTAGAAGTAAACACTTATCTGAAAATCCTCTCCACAAGACTCTGGAAGTTCCTTTCAAACATGACTTTTCACAGGACAATACTACAAAGGTTAGTGCCCAACTCTGTTGACTCCAACTATGAATTTAGACTTCAATAAAAGCTAGATAAATGGATGAAAGTAAATTGGTGGAAAGAAAGTTTCACACCAAACTAACTAACTCTAAACAATAAAAGACTGAAAGTAAATCTTTTTAAAATAGAAGATGAAACTGAAAAACTAGAAGAGACACTTGAAAACTAAACTAAAAGACTAGCTCTAACTAAAGACACACACTATCTCTCTCCTCTCCAGACTCATTACATGACATAATTTTAATAATAATCCAAAAGGTGCCTTGGTGTCTCTTCAAATCATGTCCCGATTTAACGTGTCCACCAAAAGATGCATCCCTTCATTCAAATTTGCTGCCTATAGGAAGTTAAGGAAGTCACCACCAAAAGTTGCTTCAAACACCCCATGACATTGTTGCAAAAAATGAAGAAATTTTGATTTTTAACTGTGGCGGCTAAGCGTCGACCAGGAGGCACTTAGCCGCCAAGGTCCAATTTTTTATTTTTTATTTTTTTGCTCCAAATATGATCAATTTTTTTCTCTTTTCATCATAATCACTCATTTTCATTATACCTGAAAGAAAAACACAAAATACCTTTCATTACGGTGCAATATCATCAAAAATAAGTATAAAAATGTGCATAAAAATATATATTTTAGGTGTATCAAAATCCCCCAAACTTAAAATGTTACTTTTCCTCAAGTGATTCTTAATCATATAGAAAATTTTAGCATGCAAATTATGTAATGAGTTTCTAAGGAATATAACAAAATTTTGTTCTAGAAATGAAATAGTACAATTTAGAAAAAAAAATTCAATAATTAAGACCAACTTAAAGTTTAAAAAATTCTTAGGTAAAGCATAATGTAAAATATAGTTTTCTATCTAATTCAGAAATAGTTGTAGATTCTTCAAAATATTTGATTCACACACTTATTTTTCTTACTTAAAAACCTTTATTTGAAAATATTTTTATTTACTATATTATAACCTTAAGCTTTAGATTTTCTCAGAACTTATATTTTGTACTTTAGGTATGGAACCAATTTTTGATTAGACCCTTAAATCCTCAAGCTTCTCCTTCCTTTTTACATACAATTTTTCACTTTTTTTCTCTTTTTTGTTTTTCTTTTTCTCTTTCTTTATTATTTTCTTTTTTCTTTTCCCTTTTTTTTATTCTTCCTTTTTTTTATAAGGCAAGGATTACTATATCTAGATAGACCTTTAATGATTTTTAATTCCACCCTTCCATTTAAAATAAAGGTCTGATATACATCTTTCACTTAAAAATCATAATAACAGTATTTAAAAATTGCTCCTCAATAAAGAAATTTAAGCTTTAAAGAATAAAATTCGAATCTTCTTTTTATCCAAAAATACAATATTTCTTACTAAAAATAGTCAAACTATATTTAACACTTATTTACTAAGAAAATTTCAATTTTAAATCTTTCATTATTACTAAAAAATTTTTAACTAAATTCTCTTGTTCATTTCTATATTCAAAATTTTTTCCCCTAATATAACTTCATATACATAATTGTTTTCAATCAAAAATCAAATTAATTTTATGTTTTCTTGAGAACAAATAAAATTCTATGTTTTTGAAAATTTTCTATTTTTTTTTAAATTCACCCTAAACTTTAATTTTTAGTTAGGATAAAACATTTATGCATAAGAAATGATACATTCATGTGAATTAAAAACTAAAATAACATGCTTGAAGGAATGTTAATAGCCTAAATATGCAAGTATAACAATTTAAAAACAGGAGTAAAAAGAAATCAAATTCAAAAAATTTTTTAGTTTTTCATTAAATGGAAATTCACAATTTCAAAGGACTTCTACAATAGTGCAGGTTTTCAAAGAAAAAACACACCAACTGAAAATAACTGAAATCACACCAATACTAGATAACAAAGGGTAGTAGTAGATTTTGAAAAGCTTTAAATATGCAATTTTAAATAATAGTTTTTAATAGTGTTTAAAATTCTTCTAACAATTTTGGAATTAAAGTACACACTATAAAAACTCTGACACAACATATACATTAACACATTTACTACTACACAAATATCACAAAACAACATATAGAATATCAATCCAACACAGATACATCTGAATATACAAAAATAGTCTAACTATAATCAGCATATTACCAGAGTTCACACAACAAACACAATATCAAAAAAAAATCAACACACATAACAAACATCAACTCATCAATAAAGACTCAATAACACATAAAAAAAATCAACTAATCATCCTCATCATCATCATCTTGCTCGTTCCAATCTCTGGATGACACATAAGGTATGTAGAATGGATGAGTGGGCATCTCAAGACTCATATCACCTCTGATCAATCTATCAAAATAATGCTGATAATTCTCCTCATAGTCATCATGTTTAACAATATATCTTTCCATATTATCCATTTTACCATCCATTTATCTAACATGCTAATGACTAAGACTCACCTTCTTCAGAATCTTTCATAACAAACCAGTCTGTGAATCTCTAGATGATGAAGCTCTCAAACTAGTAGCACGGGAAGTAGTAGCACGGGAAGTAGAAGCAGCAGAAGCAGAAGTAGAAGCAGTAGAAGCCCTACCAAATCCTCCTCTCCAACCAAAATCTGAATGGACAGTGTAAGCTCCAACGTTTACAGTGGTAATTGGTTTCAAAGACTGAAGGACCTCTTCCCAAGTTTTAAATTTCACTCCAGATCGTTCACATAATGAATGTATCATGGAAGGAAATCCCAAACCTGCAGTAGTGGTAGATCTGGCTCAATTCAAAATGTAATCATAAATGATTGCTCCAACATCTATAGGCTTCTCTTGTTGAATGCAATAGTTCAGAATAGCTCTCTCCCTTGTAACTTCACTAGTATGGCTTGAAGGCAATAGCTTAGATGAGATAAAATAATGTCACGCTTTAGAAATGGCATTTAACTTTGAGGCTTGAAAATTTACTCTTCTATCATTTGTGAACTTCCATAAACATGTTTCGTCTGTCAAAAATGCCATAATCTCATCTAACTCTCCCTCAGTATGATGATAGTTTGAGTAAAAACAAAACATATTAGGAGGCAGTCAAAAAAAGACATTGATTACTGCAGATGTAAAATGTACTTCTTGTCTTCTCACCATCACTAAATTTTCTTCTGCTGCAGTTAAGTCTTCATAAAACTCTCTAACCATAGAAACTACAACAACAGCGGAGAAGCAGCAGTAATTTTTGCAATTCCTTTTAGCAATCATCTCCTCAATAACCTCTCCTGACTTACTAAACACACGCTCAGGAATCAATTTACGTGATTGTGGTGCATCAACGTATCCTTCCTCAGCCCTTGCACTAACAAATTTGTTAGAATCGAATCTCGTCTTTTCTCTCGAGCGCTTTTACTTTGGAGCCATTTCTAAAAATTCACGAACAATTCACTATAAATTCCAAAATCAAACTAAACTTGCTAAATTAACTTCCAATAGTAATTTTCATTCAATCCAAAAAATTTCTCATCTTTTTCTTCAAATTTTCATCATGAATAGTGATTTTAGGATTTTTCCAAAATGTACCATGGTGAAAATAAAAAAATTTTACTTAGAAGTAGTGCCCTTACCTTAAGGAATCCAAATCTAATAATTTTTGTTGAAATCGGCCGTCAAAAGATCCAAAATGTTGATGCCTTAGTCTCCTTCTAATGAAATTTAGAGGTTGAAGATGACAGGTAAGTTAAAAAATGGCGATTTTCAGGTTTTAACTGCTGAAAACCAATTTTTACAAACTGATGCCTAAGCGCTAGGCTATCGGTGCTTAGCCGCAAAATTTAGTGCGTAAGCGCCGGCAATCTAGCACTTAGCCGTCAGTGCCAAGATTTTCACAATTAAGAAAATGCACAAAACCACTTAGTTAATCACCCTTAATCTTCTCAAAATAATTGTCTCTTACACAATAAACTTCAATACTACAATTTCAAACATTAATATCCATCAATTCCAATTAAGTTTCACACAAACACAAACTTATATTCATTAAAATCAAACCACACTTAATAAAAACTAAAAATTTCTATCTAAACACTTTGGATGAAATTCCTTGATGGCGATGAAATATATGTTTATCGTTCGACTTACATCGCTATCAATTCATGTATCATATCAATGTTAAGAAGTCGCCACTCTTTTTCTCTATTTACCACCCTAATTCTTATCCTACCTAGACTTATTGTCAGAAGTCTTTGGAGAATTTTGAGAAGAATTAATTATGATAGAGATTGAGAGAAAATAAGGTCAAATGATAATCTCATAGAACAAGTCTTCAGATTGTGTAATTACTGAAGCTTTTTTTTTATATGAGAAAATCATAAGAAGATCTTAGGTAACCAGAGAGGTCTTGTAGGTGAAATACCTATCCTGAGTTCTTTAATCTCCTATAGAAGCAAGCTTCTATAGTTAATTACATCCTGAGCAAAAATACTGCCAAGGAAAACTCCCGATTAAGGTTAACATTTGTCCTCGAAAAAGTGTAAGTGTTGTCGTGACAGCACGTTTCTAAAGAATCGATACTACCAGAATATTTTGTTTATGTTGAATATTTGTCATTTTGTCATTTTGTATGTCATGTCATATGTCATGTCGGGATGTCGTAGTTAGTATCATGTCGTAATGTCATTTTTATTGTTGTAATATTGATTTGTTATGTCATGATGTCGTGGTGTCATTTTGTCAAGCTGTTATATTGTCATGATGATATTGTCTTGTCATATTGTTTGGTTTTATGTTTGTTTTGTTTGTTTTAATCTGATCATTGTTTTGTGTTTGTTAAGGTCATTTTTTTGATGTCATGTTTTATTGTCATTCCATTTGATTTATCATTGTTTTGTCTAGTTGTTGTTATTTTAATTTGTCATTTGTTTTGGAAGTGTCGGTTTTATGTTAGATATCATGTCGACGTCAATGTCAATGATTTTGTCGTTTCATGTCAAGTGTCATTTTTTTGTTTGTTTTGGTTTAGTATCATATCATATCATGTGTTATGTCGGGATGTCATAGTTTGTTTGTCGTGTCATGTCATAATGTGATGTCGTAATGTCATAAAATGTCGTGATTAATATCTCGATTTGTCATGATATATTTTATCTCCTATGTCGTTATTATGTCATGAGATACCTTCTATGATGTCAAGAACATATTATTATTTATTTATTTTTGTTATTTTGTTTATGATTCCCTTTTATTTTAAATTTTGGTTTTGTGGTGTCATGTCATTTTTATTTTGTCATGTCATTTTGTCATGTATTTGTTTTGGTTTAGTGTCATGTCATCATTTTGTTGTGGTATGGAAATGTCATCGTATTTTTTGTTAATGTTGATGTTATGTCGATGTCAAGGATAATGATTTTGTCTTTTTTTTTCAGATTTCATGACTAACCTAATAGTCCAGTTGTCTTTGTTTTCATGTCATTTTTGTTTTGTTGTTTTTAGAAAGTTTAGGTTTTGTGGCTATCCTAAAAGTCCTGGTTTTGTCGTCAATGTTCCGTCGTCGACGTCCTACAAAACAAAGTTAGCACACCCTATAACATGCAAAGAAAATCTAAATGAAACTTCATGTCTTCATCCTGCAAGGAAAATAAAGTTAGAAACAAAGTCATATCAAGATATTTAGATTACCTGGTCAAAGTATTTGTTGATCCAGAGTTGTCGGATGTCCGAGTTTGGGTGAAATGTCGATTTAGGTTTATGTCAGTTTATGTTTAAATTTTTATTTGTCTTGAATATTGATTTGGGTTGGATTGTCGATTTTTTAATTCTATGTCGAATTAAGTTCAATGTGGGTCGAACTTTAAGAATTATGTCATTTTATGTCGAGATATATTAAGTTTGGTTTGAAATGTCGATTAATGTCGTTCAATGTCGGTGTTTATTAAATTTGGTTTAAAATGTCAATTAAAGTTGGTTAATGTCGGTGTTTGTCAAATTTCATTTAAAATGTTAATTAACGTCAGTTAATGTCAGTGTTTGTTGAATTTGATTTAAAATGTCGGTTAATGTTAAATTATGTTTAAAATATTAATTAATGTCAAATTTTGTTTGATTATGTTTGGAATGTTGATTAATGTCGAATTATGTTAAGTTTCGTTTGAAATATTGGATTTATGTTGAATTTGTTGAGTTTTGTTTTTAATGTTGGAATGTCGAATTTGTGTCAGTTATGTTGATTTTTGTTTGAAATTTCATATTTATGTTGGTTATGTCGATTTATGTTTGAAATTTTGGAATTATGTTGATTTGAGTTCAATCTTGTCCATCCTAAGAATTATGTTGATTTAGATTCAATTTTGTCGATTTAGGTAAAGTTTGAGTTGAACCTAAGATTTTTGTCGACTTTTGTCTGTTTAAATTTGGTTTCGGGTTTTGATCTTGATTTGAGTTTAGTTATGGGTTTTATGTCGATTTGGGTTTGATTTTGAGTTTTATGTCGATTTGAGTTTAGTTTTGAGTTTTATGTTGACTTGAGTTTGGTTAGGTTCATTGTCAGTTGAACCTAAGATTTATGTCAAGTTGAATTGAGTTAGGTTAATTGTCAGATGAACCTAAGGTTTAGATTTTGACTTAAGTTTAATATGAGTTGAACTTAAGTTAGGTTTTGATTTATATTCAAGTTAGGTTGAACCTAAGGTTTAGGTTAGACATAGGTTCACGTCATCTTAAACCTAAGTATGGTTTGACTTAAGTCAAATATGGGTTAGACTTAAGTTAGGTTTTTAGGTTAGGTTCATGTCAAGTTGAACCTAAGTATGGTTTGACTTAAATCTAATATGGGTTAGACTTAAGTTAGGTTTTTGGGTTAGGTTCATGTCAGGTTGAACCTAAGTATGGTTTGACTTAAGTGTAACATGGGTTAGACTTTAAGTTAGGTTTTTGGGTTAGGTTCATGTCAGGTTGAACCTAAGTATGGTTTGACTTAAGTCTAAATTAAGTTGGGTTTAGGTTAGACTTAGGTTTATGTCAATTTGAACTAAAGTATGGTTTAACTTAAGTCTAATATGGGTTAGACTTAAGTTAGGTTTGGATTTGATTAAACCTTAATTGGTTAAGGTTTAATAGGTTTGATTAAGTCTAATGTGGTAGACTTAATTAAAGTTTAATTTTGATTAAACCTTAGTTGGTTAAGGTTTAATAGATTAATTAAGTCTAATGTGGTAGACTTAATTAAGGTTTAAGTTTGACTTAGGTTCAAGTTGGTTTGAACCTAAGTATAGGTTATGGTTAGGTTCATGAGAGTTGGACCTAAAGTTTAAGTTTGACTTGGGTTTAACTTGGGTTGAGCCTAAGTATAGGTTTTGACTTTCTTATATAGGTTAGACTTAAGTTAGATTTAGGATAGAATTAGGTTCATGACAGTTTGAACCTAAGTATGGTGTAACTTAAGTCTAATATGAGTTAGACTTAAGTTTGATTTGGGTTAGACTTAGGTTTATGTCAAGTTGAACCTAAGTATGGTTTTGACTTAAGTCTAATATGGGTTAGGCTTAAGTTAGGATTGTGTTAAACTTAAGTCTAACTTAATTAAGACTTAATGGTTTAATTAAGTCTAACGGGTTAGACCTAATTAAGGTTTAGGTTTGATTTAGTCTAATTTAATTAAGACTTAATGGTTTAAATAGGTTTAATGGGTTAGACCTAATTAGGGTTTTGATTTGATTAAGTCTAATTTAGTTAAGACTTAATGGTTTAAATAGGTCTAATGGGTTAGACCTAATTAGGGTTTAGGTTTGATTAAGTCTAATTAAGTTAAGACTTAATGGTTTAATTCGATTTAATGGGCCAGACCTAATTAGGGTTTAGGTTTGATTAAGTATAATTTATTTAAGACTTAATGGTTTAATTAGGTCTAATGGGTTAGGCCAAATTAAAGTTTAGGTTTGATTAAGTCTAACTTAGTTAAGACTTAAAGGTTTAATTAGGTCTAATGGGTCAGACCTAATTAGGGCTTTGGTTTGACTAAGTCTAATTTAGTTAAGATTTAATGGTTTAATTAGGTCTAATAGGCTAGACCTAATTAGGGTTTAGGTTTGATTAAGTCTAATTTAGTTAAGACTTAATGGTTTAATTAGGTCTAATGGGTTAGGCCTAATTAGGGTTTTGATTTGATTAAGTCTAATTTAGTTAAGACTTAATGGTTTAATTAGGTCTAATGGGTTAGACCTAATTAAGGTTTAGAGGTTACTTAATCCTAATGTAAGTAAGGTTTAAGTTTATTAATTAGGTTTAATAGAGGTTAAACCTAATTAGGGTTTAAGGGTTACTTAAACCTAATGTAAGTAAGGTTTAAGTTGATTAACTAGATTTAATGTGGATTAAACCTAATTAGGGTTAAGGGTTACTTAAACCTAATGTAAGTAAGTTTTAAGTTGATTAACTAGGTTTAATGTGGGTTAAACCTAATTAGGGTTTAAGGGTTTCTTAAACCTAATGTAAGTACGGTTTAAGTTGATTAACTAGGTTTAATGTGGATTAAACATAATTAGGGTTTATTTATTATTAAACCTAATGTCTTTAAGGTTTAATTATAATTAATTAAGTTTAAGGATGTTTTTAAACCTAATTAATGTTTGTTTATTAAACCTAATGTCTTTTAAGGTTTAATTATGATTAATTAAGTTTAAAGTTGTTTTAAACCTAAGTAATACTTTTTTATTAAACCTAACGTCTTTTAAGATTTAATTATGATTTGTTTATTATTAAACCAAGTGTCTTTAAGGTTTAATTATGATTTGTTTATTATTAAACTAAGTGACTTTAAGGTTTAATTTTAATTTTTTTATTATT
Source organism: Papilionanthe hookeriana x Papilionanthe teres (assembly GCA_022702705.1). Taxonomy (NCBI): domain Eukaryota; kingdom Viridiplantae; phylum Streptophyta; class Magnoliopsida; order Asparagales; family Orchidaceae; genus Papilionanthe; species Papilionanthe hookeriana x Papilionanthe teres. The sequence continues at coordinate 93,262,612 of CM040427.1, read as the reverse complement.
AAACCTAATGTCTTTAAGGTTTAATTATAATTTGTTTATTATTAAACCTTATGTCTTTCAGATTTAATTATGATTTGTTTATTATTAAACCAAGTGTCTTTAAGGTTTAATTATAATTTTTTTATTATTAAACCTAATGTCTTTAAGTTTAATTATAATTTCTTTATTATTAAACCTAATGTCTTTAAGGTTTAATTATGATTTGTTTATTATTAAACCAAATGTCTTTAAGGTTTAATTGTAATTTTTTTATTATTAAACCTAATGTCTTTAAGGTTTAATTATAATTTTTTTATTATTAAACCTATTATTCTTTAAGGTTTAATAAGAATTAAACTTAATTATGTCTTTTAAGTTTAATTGAACTCTTAATTTAAATTTATTTTGATGTCATTAGATTTGTTTTAAGTCTATTTGGAGTTAGACTTAATTTTAACTCAACCCTTTGTGGAATGGGCTAAGTTGGGTGAAAGAGTGATTTTTAGGATTTTAAATTCATTAATTAATAATAAAATTAAAATCCTAAATTTTGAAATGTCATTTAAAATTGTTTAATGGCTTAAAAATTATTGTTTTAGGGTTATTGTCTGTCACCCTAAAATTTCTAGTCATTTTCCAATTTTATTTTCATTAATTTCTAATTTTATAATTATTTCTTAAAAATAATCACAAAAGAGCTTAGAAATTATAAAATGATACCCTAAGGAATTTTTCTGTCCCTAGAAAAATCAGGGAATGTGTCATACCCTAAGAAGAGACTTTGGTGAAAATTTCATAATTTTTGGAATTATATTTAATTTTTAATAATTAAATTACTCTAGAGAGTTATTAATTAATTAAAAATAAAATATAAATAAAAAATATAAATTTTTTATTCCACACTATTCTCCTCTGTATCCTCTTTCCAGAGGTATTTTTATTTAATTTTTGTGATTTTTATATTCAAAGTTATGGAATTTTGAATAGTTTAAGGTTAATTTGAATTAACTTAAACCAGAAAATTCCTGGCCTGCCACGTGTCCTCGTACGATCGAAGACGCGGGAAGATCCGCTGGGTGGATCCGAACACCGAACACCGTGCGGTTTGATCTGGGCCGCCCGTTCTAAAACACGGTATCGAGTGGCTCTGGATTAATCCAGTTAATTCAGAAAATTCCTGAACTGTCCAATTTCTAAAGTCAATATCTCACTCATTTCTCAACGGAATTGAGTAATTTTTGATCCTATGGAATCATCTGGAGATGTAGATCACATCTATACGATGATCATAGGGTTTCGAACTGATTAATTTTTTGATTAATCAAATTCGAATTTTAATTAAAAAAAATTCATACCTTTGATTATCAGGCTTCGGGACTTAATTGGCTTGGTTTGGCAGCTTCTTGAGGTCCTAATGAAGCTTTCTCACCCTTCAATTTGGATTCAAATCGATTTGGTAAAGGTGCTAGACCCTAAGGTGGCTAATTTGAAATCTGGGCTCAGTTTGATCAAATTGGCTAAATCAGGTGGCCAATTTGGTCAAATCTTGGTTGGGTCTTGCTATTTAGGTCTTAAGCAAGATTTTTCATGTTGAGGGTCAGAGGATTTGAGCAAGGTATGGGCCTCTATTTCCTCTTCTCTCCCTCTTCACATAAGCTCAAGTATGGCTTACTTATAACCATGGGAAATTCATGGCTGGCTTTAACTCGTTTCAATTCACTTGGGGAAGGTTTTAACTCTCCTATTTTTATTTTAGGATAGTTTTTAGGCTAGGGTAATGATAGTACTAGCCTAGGCCTCATAGGTTTAACTATGGTGAGGATTTGGAGTTAGGCTCTTGTCTTTCCCCCATTGGGTCCATTGTGAGGTGGATTTGGCTGGGCAAATCTTGTTGAATCCACCTCCCCTAGATGGCATTCAAGGTGATTTGCTCTATTTGAGGAAATGGTGACACACAAGCCTCTTACTCATCTCATGCATGCCTTATCCATGATGGCTCTCAACCAAGGTGTGGGATGAGTTATCCTCTTGTCTCCTCTTCATTGGGTGGTCTAAGAGGTGAAGGATGAGTCATGAGAGTGAGCCGTCCCCCTTCTGACATGTCATTTAAGGTTTAGATGAGAGGGTGACACATATTTTTCTCATGCAAATTTCTTAAAATTTGGTTATAACCATGGTTAAGTATGTTACTCATGTGGGTTTAAATGGTGTCTAATTTTTATTGGTGAGTTTATGAGGATGAGCCACCTCAAATTTTAATTTCATGAGAGGATGACACCTCATTTCCTCTCATGATTACCTTCTTTAGCCATGGTTAAAATGATAGGTTATAGGTTATTTTAATGTGTTAACCTACACCTAATAAGTCCCATGAGTCATGAATAACCCATGGATGAGGTCATTTATGATGTAATAAAGAGATTTGAAATTTTGAAAATCATGGTTTCATGGGTTAAAATTCCATTTTATGCCCTTTTCATTTTAATTTCCATATTTAATTAATTATGTCATTATTTAAATATTGGAAATTATTTTATTAATCAATAATTAATTGGAAATAATTCCAAATTAATTATTTGATTAATATCCATATCATTAAGATTGATTTTTGTCTCTTTTCATGACTTTTCAATTTAATTTTCACTTTAATTAATTAAGTCATTAATTAAAACATGAAAATTAAATTATTGGTCAATTAATTAATTAAAAATAATTTCGGAATCAATTATTTGATTAATTCTATTTTTTTAAACAATTTGTGAATTTTGTGATTTTATAGCTTTTGAAATTAATTTTTCATTTTAATTAATTAGGTCATTAATTAAAATTTTAAAATTAATTCATTAATCAAAATAATTTTGAGATCAATTATTTGATTAATTTTTTCATTTTATGACTTTTAATTTAATCTTCATTTTAATTAATCATATTCATTTGATTAATTAAAATATTGAAAATTAAATTATTAGTCTATTTAAATAATCAAAATAATATTTGAAATTAATTTGATTAATTTTTGTCATTGTGGGGTTTTAAACATGTCACTGGTTATTTGATCAAAAATTGATCATTTTAACCAAAATTGACTTTTTAGGTCATTTGTTTACCCATTGGGTTAATAAGATTGGTGATTGGATCTGGATTGGTTATTTTGACCAAAATTGTCATTTTATGTCAAAAGGTTGACCTGTGGGGTCAACAGGATTGGTCATAGGGTCTGGATTGACCATTTTGACCAAAATTATCATTTTGGGACAAAAGGTTGACCTATGGGGTCAAGAGGGTTGGTCATTGGGTCAGGATTGACCATTTTGACCAAAATTATCATTTTGGGTCAAAAGGTTGACCTGTGGGCTCAACAGGATTGGACATTGGGTCAGAATTGACCATTTTGACCAAGATTGTCATTTTGGGTCAAAAGGTTGACCTATTGGGTCAACAGGGTTGGTCATTGGGTCAGGATTGACCATTTTAACAAAAATTATCATTTTGGGTCAAAAGGTTGACCTGTCGGGTCAATAGGGTTGGTCATTGGGTCAGGATTGACCATTTTAACCAAAATTGTCATTTTGGGTCAAAGATTGACCTGTGGGATCAACATGGTTGGTCATTGGGTTAGGATTGACCATTTTGACCAAAATTGTCATTTTGGGTAAAAAGGTTGACCTATGGGGTCAACATGGTTGGTCATTGGGTCTGGATTGACCATTTTGACCAAAATTGTCATTTTGGGTCAAAAGGTTGACCTGTGGGATCAACAGGGTTGGTCATTGGGTCAGGATTGACCATTTTGACCAAAATTGTCATTTTAGGTAAAAAAGTTGACCTATGGGGTCAACAAGGTTTCTCATAAGGTCTAGATCGACCATTTTGACCAAAATTGTCATTTTGGGTTAAAAGGTTGACCTGTAGGGTCAACAGGGTTGGTCATTGGGTCTGGATTGACCATTTTGACCAAAATTGTCATTTTGGATAAAAAGGTATTGACCCATTGTAAAAATGAGGTCAACATTCCCTAAATACAAACAAACTCAATAAGCATAATGATAAGTTTACATCACTAAGATGTAACAATCACACATTAAAGTGCAACAGATCACAAACATAAAGCATTAAACACTTTAAAACATCAAACTCATAAAACATAAAATACTCAAAATAAATCACAAGATCAAACCAACATTTAATTCCACTCTCCAGTAGGTGGAATATATCCAGAACCACTATTATTTCCATTTGACCATTCTGGAATATAAATCTGATAGAAAGGATGATAATTGAACACTCTTACATCTTCTTCTTCTAACTACTTGTTCTTCAAGAATATCGCCTTATCCGCTTCTTCCACGTGACTTGTATGATTGAATTGCATCTTGAGTTGTCATTCCATATGCTCCAAATGTGCATTAGTTTCATTGATCTTTGCTTCGATTGAAGTCTCTCGGTCTTCGATCATTGCAATCTTTTTTGCAATTCCCTGAATACTAACGACAAGAAATCCATTGAATAATTCTTTAGCATTATCACTAATAAACTTACTCTTGTCATACTCCTCTTTCTTCTTAATCTCATTCGCCTAAGAAGACATGATGCACTCAAAACACTCTTCTTAAGACTCAAGAATGAAAATAGAACTTGGGATAAGTGTTTCTCTTAATCCAGAGCCTTTTTATAGACTTTAGAAGTGCATAATCCCGCCTTTTAACATTTAAAAACTCCAAAATAACTTCCAATATTACTTCCCCACGATCTAGGCTTCTAAAACCTCATTTATCACATGTTTCATAACTCCGGCACCTAAGCGCCAACTAGGCGGCGCTTAGCCGCCAGTGCTCAATTTAGCACAGGTCTGCCAAATGTCTGAAATTTCATTCTGACTCCTCTAAGTCATAAAATAAGGTCAAACAAACACTACTATAACATAAACTCCAAAATACTGCCACCAAAACGTAAAAACAAACCAAACAAAGCACACAAAGCAAACATAAAGCAAAGCACACCAATAACTATGAGTTGCCCCCCACAAAGCGCTTGGTTTAACATCTTCAGCCTGACATACCCAGAACTCATTCTGAGTGACCCAACATCAAATTCTCATTAGATTTAAGTTCATCAATTGAAAAATAAGGTTTAAGTCTATGACAGTTAATTTTAAATATTTTCCCAGTCTTAGGATCTTGAATATCCACAGCTCCAAAGGAATAAACTTTTATCACAATAAATGGACCCATCCACCTAGACATAAGTTTTCCAGAAAAAATTCTCAATATGGCATTATACAATAAAACTTTCTGTCACAGCACAAGATTTTTAGTAAGAATCTTCCAATCATGCCATAACTTCATCTTTTCCTTATAAATCTTAGCATTTCCATAAGATTCATTCCTTATCTTTTAAAGTTCATTTAATTGCAATAATCTCTTTTAGCAGCATGTTACAAGTTATAATTGAACTCTTTAATAGCCCAATATGCTTTATGCTCAATTTCAATAGGCAAATGACAAGCTTTTCCAAAAATCAGCCTATATGGGGACATTCCTATAGGGGTTCTGTAGGCAGTCCTATAGGCCCACAAAGCATAATCCAGTTTGATTGACCAATCCTTTTTGTTTGGATTAACATTCTTTTCCAATATTCTTTTAATTTCATGATTGCATAATTCAACCAAACCACTTATTTAAGGATGATAAGCAATAGCAATGCGATTATTTATATGATATTTCTTTGCTAACTTCTCAATAATCGCATTTTTAAAATGACTTCCCCCATCTGTTATGATTACTCTTGGTATTCCAAATCTATAAAATATATTATTTTTTAAAAACCATTCAACGATTTGAGCATCACATCGAGGTAAAGCAATAGCTTCAATCCATTTGGAAACATAATCTACTGCTATCAAAATATAAACATTTCCGAAAGATGGTGTAAATGGACCCATGAAATCTAATCCCCAAACATAAAATATTTCAATTTCCAACATATAATTGAGGGGCATTTCATTTCTTATAGAAATATTGCCTACACGCTGACATCTATCACAATTTTTAATATAAGCATTCACATCCTTAAAAATTATAGTCCAATAAAATTCAGATTGTAAGACTTTAAATGTAGTTCTTTAAACTCCAAAATGTCCCCCATAATCATAATCATGACATTTTTGAATAATTTCATAAGCATCTTCCAAAGGTATACATCTTCAAATTATAAGATCCTTTCCTTGTTTATATAAAAATGGGTCATCCCAAAAATAAGTCTTAGCATCAGACAGAAATTTCCTTTTTTCCTGGTATGTCAAACCATAGGGTATAATATTACTAACAATAAAGTTTACTATGTCGGCATACCACGGAACACGCCACTCATCAACAGTGAATAATTTTTCATCAGAAAAATGTTCATTAATTTCTTCAACATCACAGAGAGATTTTTCATTTGCAAGCCTAGACAAATGATCAGCAATTTGATTATCGGAACCCTTCTTATCTACTATCTCAAAATCAAATTCTTACAAAAGAAGAATCCATCTAATCAATCTCGGCTTCGCATCCTTCTTCTTCATTAAATATTTGATAGCAGAATGATCATTATGCACCACACATTTAGTTCCAATTAAATATGATCGAAATTTATCGAAGGCAAATACTATAACTAATAACTTTTTCTCAGTAGTGGTATAATTAATATGAGCTTCATTAAGAGTTTTGTTAGAATAACAAATAACTTTGAAAATTTTATCATATTTCTGACCCAAAACAGCACTAATAACATAATCACAAGCATCACACATTAATTCAAAAGGTTTTTCCCAATTTATGAAATTATAACAGGTGCAGTGATTAATTTTTCTTTTAATATTTCAAAAGCTTTTAGGCAATCATCATCAAAATAAAAAATTGCATCCTTTTCCAATAATCGACATAAAGGTTTTGTAATCTTTGAAAAGTCTTTAATATAACGCCTGTAGAATCCAGCATGTCCAAGAAAACTTTTAGTTCCCCTTACATTGGTGGGGTAAGGTAAATTAGAGATAACTTAAATTTTTGTAGGATCTACCTCCAAACCTTTTTCTGAAATTCGATGTCCCAATACAATTCCTCCTGCTACCATAATTGGCATTTTTCCTAGTTAAGGACTAAATTAGTTTCTTCACAGCATTTTAGAACTTTAGTCAAATATTCTAAACATGATTCAAATGAAATTCCAAACACGGAAAAGTCAACCATAAAAACTTCAATCCCTTTATCAATTAAATCGCAGAAAATAGCCATCATAAATCTCTGAAATGTTGCAGGGGCATTACATAAACCAAAGGGCATTCTTCTAAAAGCAAACATACCATAAGGACTGGTAAACGTAGTTTTCTCTTGATCCTCAGGAGCAATTTAAATTTGGTGGTAACCTGTATATCCATCCAGAAAACAAAAGTATTTATGCCCAGCCAGTCTATCTAGCATCTGATCCAGAAATGGGAGTGGATAAAGATCTTTCCTTGTTGCAAGATTTAATTTTCTATAATCAATGCATATTCATCATCCTGTAACTTGTCTTTTTGGAATCATTTCATTCTTTTCATTAACAGTCACAGTTACTCCTTTTTTCTTAGAAACATAGTGAATAGGACTAACCCATGCACTATCTAAAATAGGGTAGATAATTCCAACATCAAACCACTTCAAAATTTCTTTCTTAACAACATCTTTTATGATAGAATTTAATCACCTTTGGGGATCAACCCAAGGTTTGCAATTATCTTCCATATGAATTCTGTGCATACAAATTGAAAGATTGATTCCTTTAATATCAGCAATTTTCCATCCAAAGGCTTTCTTATACTTCTTCAAAATTTCAAGTAAACTCTCTTCTTCTTTTTCAGTCAATTGAGATGAAATTATAACAGGTAAGGTTGAGGATTCACCCAGAAAAACATACTTCAAATGATCAAGAAGCATTTTTAACTCAAGTTCAAGAGGTTTTTCAATTGATGGACCATAAGATTCATCTTTTTCAGTCATATCCAACAATTCAAAATTTTTATGAACATAATTTAATTTTTCCTCTTAAAAATCTTCAGAATGATGTAACTCCTCTTCTTTATTATGTTCCAATTCTTCACTTTCAGGTTTTATTTCATATGTTGACTTGAAATGACATTCACTCAAATATTTGATAACATACATCCTATAACATTCATCATCTTTATCTATTGCAGGATATTTCATTGATTTCAAAATATTGAATGTGACAGCTTGATCATCAACCCTTATCGTTAATTCCCCTTTTTTCACATCTATCATTGCTTTATCTGTGGCTAGGAATGGTTCTTTCAAAATGACGGGTATCTCTTTATCTTCCTCCATATCAAGTACAATGAAATCAACAGGAAAGATAAATTGATCTACTTTAACCAAAACATGTTCTATAACTCCTTTTAGATAGGTGATCTAACGATCTGCTAATTGCAGAGTTACTGTAGTTGGGGTTATTTCTCCGAATCTCAGCCTTTTGAAAATTGATAGAGGCATAAAGTTAATGCTTGAACCCAAATCACATAAAGGTTTTCCATAAAATTTATCTCTGATTGCACATGGAATTGTGAAACTACCCGGATCTTTAAGTTTTTAAGGAAGCTTCTTCTGAATTATTGCACTGCACTCCTCACTCACTGCAACTGTCTCATTATCTTCAAACTTCCTTTTTTGTTGAAAATACCCTTCATAAATTTCACATAGCTTAGAATTTTTTCTAAGGCTTCAACAAATGGAATATTAATGGTAAGGTTCTTAAATATCTCCAAGAATTTTGAAAATTGCTTATCCAACTTTTATTGACAAAATCTCTAAGGAAATGGAGGTGGTGGCTTCTCCAAATCAACCTTAGGTGGAGAAATTTGTCTTTCCAAACCTTTCGGAGCGTCCTCATTTGGTTCTTCAATCCCTTCTTTTTTTATTTCAGTTTCTTTCTGAACTCTACCATCTAACTCTCTTCCACTTCTCAGTTGAATTGCTTTTACAAGGTCTTTATTTTTATCTCTTTGATTCACTTCAGCATTACTTGAAAACCTTCCTTGGGATCTATTACTTAATGAATTTTCAATTTTCCCCAATTAATTTTCAATATTTCTGATAGTTGATCCTTGAATTTGCAATTGATTTCCCATATGTGACACCACTTCTTCAATAGACAACTTCTTCTCCTTTAATTGTAAAGCATTGTTAAAACCTGGAGGGTAGGTTAGTCTATAATTATTATTTCCTTGGTTGTTCCAGTTCCCCAATGGGTTTACTTGGTGGTTCCCTCATTGTTGATTAATACCACCCTGATTATTGGTATTCTAGTTAAAGTTTGGATGATTCTTCCAACATGGGTTATAATCATTGGAATATGGGTTATTAGGCTTACTTATAACATTCAAAGTTTCTGGTGAAGAATAAGAATCAACCATTTGGCCTTGTGAATTTTCTTCAATCATGTAATTTGGCTGAGAAAAATTCATCCCAAATTAGTCTATCTTTCTTAAAATTGCAGCAACCTGATTTGCTAATATTGCAAAAGCATCATTGTCATGACCACTGGCTACCTTTTTAGGATTTAACCTTTCAGAAGGCGATTGAAATTTATTAGTAACAATTTCTTAAATTAAAGCATAAGCATCAGAAAACTATTTAGACATTAATGATCCACTAGCAGAAGCATCGATAATTGATCTAAGAGATCCAACTAATCCATTGTAAAAGGTTTGAATTATTAACCAATCTGGTATCGAATGATGTAGACACTTCTTGAGGAGATATTTAAATCTTTCCAATGCTTCATATATTGATTCATCCTCAAACTAACAAAAGTTGTAATATCATTTCTCAACGTCGCAGTCTTCGGTGGTGGAAAATATTTAGCAAGGAATTTTTGTGCTAAATCACCCCAAGTTCTGAAAGATCCAGGTGCTAACGAATTTAACCATATCTTAACTTTATCCCTTAGTGAGAAAGGAAAAAGTCTGAGTCTAATAGCATCATTTGAAACACCGTCATATTTAAAAGTAGCACACAACTCTAGAAAATTAGTAAAATGCAAATTAGGATCTTCATTTGTTGCTCCTCCAAACTGATTATTAGACACCATTTGGATAATAGCAGGTTTAAGTTCAAAGGAATTAGTAGCTACAGCAGGGTGTTGAATAATACCATGAAGTTCCTCCACTGTAGGGTTAGCATAATCTCTTAAAGGTCTGAATTCTTGATGGATGCCAACATTTTGATTTTGATGATTTACCATTTCTTGAATATTTTATCTTTTTCAGAATTTTTAAATTTTTTTATTTTTCTGATAGTTTTTTCTAATTCAGAATCGTAAGACACAAGTCCCTCAGAACCTGAACTACACATACAACAATAAAATAAAACAAAACACAACACACTAACAAAAATAAAGAAAAGTAAAAATTTAAATTTTTCTTAATTTTCTTTAAAAATGTAATTTTAATTAATTTCCCTGACAACGGTGCCAAAAACTTGATCCCCGATAAATATATGTTCACCAAAAACTTGACTTCACACCTAATATATCTGCTAATGATTTAAATATGAAAATTATGCTTTTATAATATGGGATACTACGCAAGTATACGTATCGTTTATCAAGTAATATAGGACTTTCTGATTAAGCCCCGAGATATCGAACCCACAAGGAAATGTAAAAACTTTTTAAAGAATTAAGAAAATTATACTTTTACTTTTTTTAATGACTTTTGAAAGTATGTTTTCATTTGAAAAGCTTGAAAATTGTTTTTGGTATTTTTAATTAAAGCTAAGTAGTAAATGAAAATTATCAGAATTTTAAAATGTGGTATAAAATACTAGGAAATAAAATATCTATTTCTTTCTCTTATAAAGCAGTAACAATTATGAAAGTATTGTTGTGGAAGTATTTAAATGTGTTGTGATAAATAACAACAAATTTATTCTTTACCCTTACTTGGTTCCATAAAGAACATTGGTTAATTTGAAATTTTGAAATCTTGAACATGGTTAGACAGGGAAGATATTAGCTCTTACTCTAGAGTTCCCTCAATTCCCTCCACCTGGGGGCTAACTTCTCATAACAAAATTTAAAATATCTAACCAAATTAGTGGGCTATAGCCTGTCACTCTAAAGACCTCTAATTCTACTCCCCATTAAAAACATATCTCCTAAGCATTCAATTATATTGACTACAATTCTCATCTATATAATTAGATATGATTTATACCATTTGTTGTTTGAGAAAATATCGCATTGGAACTTACATAATCTCACAACAAATTTAACATCTTAACTGGCCAAATTAAGAAGAAAATTAACTTCATGAAATTAAATCTTCACAATGTATTCCAACTTTAAACACTTATAAATTCCACAACAATCCTACATAATTTAATTACTTCTTTATTTAAGAAAGAAAAAGATAAAGAAAACTAGTTATAATTCATGGAAAAAACACAAGCAGACATTGATTTGAAAATAGACTCAAAAGGAAAGCACAATAATAAAAACTAAATATAGAAAATAGAAGTAAACACTTATCTGAAAATCCTCTCCACAAGACTCCGGAAGTTCTTTTCAAACTTGACTTTTCATAGGACAACACTACAGAGGTTGGCGCCAAACTCTGTTGACTCTAACTCTGACTTTAGACTTCAATAAAAACTAGATAAATATATGAAAGTAAATTGGTGGAAAGAAAGTTTCACACCAAACTAACTAACTATAAACAATAAATGACTGAAAGTAAATCTCTTTAAAATAGAAGATGAAACTGAAAACTAAACTAAAGACTAAATCTCACTAAAGATACACACTATTTCTCTCCTCCCTAGATTCATTACATGACATAGTTTTAATAATAATCCAAAAGGTGCATTGGTGTCCCTTCAAATCATGTCCCGATTCAAAGTAACCACTAAAAGATGCATCCCTTCATTCAAATTTGGTGCCTATGGGAAGTTAAGGAGGTCACCACCAGAAGTTGCTTCAAACACCCCTTAAAATTGGCACCAAAAGTGAAGAAAATTCGATTTTTAACTGTGGCGTCTAAGCGCCGACCAGGCGACGCTTAGCCGCGAAGGTCCAATTTTTCATTTTTATTTTTTTTGCTCCAAATTTGATCTAATTTTTGCTCCTTTCATCATAATCACTCATTTTCATTATATCTGTAAGAAAAACACAAAATACCTTCCATTACAGTGTAATATCATTAAAAATAGGTATAAAAATGTGCATAAAAATACTATATTTTAGGTGTATCAATAATTCAACCAAAATACTTGTCTGAGGATAATAAGCAGTAGCAATTTTATGGTTGATATGATATTTATTTACTAATTTCTCCATAATTCCATTTTTAAAATGATTTCCCCCATCTGTTATGATTACTCTTAGCATTCCAAATCTACAAAATATGTTCTTTCTTATAAACTGTGCAACACTTCGTGCATCGCATTAAGGAAAATACATAGTCCATTGCTAACATATGTATAAATTTTTGAAAAATAGTGTAAATATTCCCATGAAATCTAATCCCTAAATGTCAACTATTTCAACATCCAACATATAATTGAGAGCATCTTATTTCTTCTAGAAGTATTGCCTACTCATTTACATCGAGCACAATTTTTATAAGCATTAACATCCTTAAAAACTGTAGTCCAATAAAATCTAGTTTGTAAAATTTTATATGCAGTTTTATCAACACCTAAATGTCCCCCAAAATCAGATTCATGACATTTTTGAATAATTTCATAAGTTTCTTCTAATGGTACTGTTGACCTCATTTTTGATGAGGTCTTCTCTTCTTCTCTTTAGTACTTAGGATCTAGCCTTAGGGTTTTCCTTTGACTATCCTAGAGGATTAGAATTGGGACCCACCACTTAGAGATTCAAACCACTCCTTAACTCCCTGCAAACTCCACAAACTTGATTGTAGACCCCTAATCACCTAGAGGGTTGAAATCAAATGTGAAAGTTTAAAGGATGAGTTCCTATAGGACTCTTTGGCCTTAGGACCGCCACAGGTGGCTCGGTCCGGTGAAGGGTTGACTTACACACACACTACACCTATACACTACACTTTCACACACCCATACCTAGCTTGACCTCCTGACTCATGAAGGTGATTCACATGGATGGTCCTTAACCCCTAAGCCCTTGGCTAAGAGGGTTAGGAACAACATAGTGGATGCCTCAAATGAGTCCCTTCATGGCTCGTGTGGGCTTGATATGGCTTCATGGCTCAACCAAAATGATTTCATTCCACTTACAATTACCCAATCTTCAATTTTCCAAATTTTTAATTTTTGACACCGGGGACCCTACACCCGCTTAGCCTACCCAAAACCCTTGAAATTACCCAAATCCTCCAAAATTTCCAAATTACCCAAAATTCTCCAAAATCATTCCTAAACATTTCCTCACCAATCAAATTGATCATCCATAGCCAAAAATACCAAAAATTCCAAAAATACCTCTCAATACCCTCCAAATACCCAAAATGCCCCTCTTAGCCAAAAAATCCAGTAAATTCAGAAAATTCCCAGAAAATTCCAGAAAATCCCAAATATTCCCAATTTCATTTTGTTTAACTACACCATGGGCCAATTTTGTCAATTTACCCCACTTCCACCAAAACCCCCAATTTAGCCCATTTTTAACCCAAGTGAACCCAATGTCAAACCAAATCTACCCAATTGACCCCAAATTTGGTTCAATTCAATTCTAAACTTCAATTTAATATTCACAATATCAATTTAGACCAAATCCAAGTCCAATTTGATTGACATTTGAATCCAATTTCACTTTTGGCCTTAAAGCCCAATTTGGACCCATGACCCAAACTTAGCCCAAACCAAACCAATTCAACTCCAATTGACCCCAAACCTTTTCTAAACCTTCCCTAACATCCTCAAAAACAAAACACTAACATAATTTGCCCAAGATTTGGACTCAAACCTCACTCAAATTCAACTCAAAGCCAAAACCCCTTAAATGGGCCTACACCTAAACCTAGCCCAAATAGGCCCAAACCCCAAAATCAAGACCCAATCAAAGTTGAAAACTCTTTAAAACACCCCCATAAGCCATTTTCAACATTAATTTTACATCAATTTCAACTTTAGCCCAACCTTAGCTCATGGTAGCCCATTTTGACCCACCTTAGCCCCTTTACCAAAGAAACCCAAATCCAACCCAATTCAAACCCAAACCACCCCAAATTTGCTTTAAATCACTCATGATACACTCTTAAATCAAACCCAACATTTATTTGACATGGCCCTTTGCAAAAATCTCCACCCCAAAAGCCCATTTTGAAACTTAAAAGCCCACTTACATGAAACTTTCCTAAAGCCCATCTCCACCAAAAATCCAAAGGGCCAAAATCAATCCAAAACCCATATGACAATTGCTCTACACCATATTTTCAATTAAATCAATCCCTAAGTTTCAAAACTCATCATGAAGCCATTCCAAATTAAGCCCCATACAAATTCCCATCAAAATGCCAAAATTTTCTTAAACCCATTTTCATGAAATTGACCAAGCTTTTCCCCAAGCCAAAGGTGAGCCATGAAGCCACTCTTAAGCCACATGCAAGCCATGTGAATTGTTTGACATGTGACCATACCACATTGGGTAAGAAGAGGGGGAGCTTTCCTTAATTCCTAAAAGTCTTTAACCTCACCCATGATACCCCTTAACCAAGATTTAATCCAAATATTCTTGGATAAGGACATCACCACCTTTTAACCAACTAGCTCTAACTAATTTTCTCAAGACAAGGCCAGCCATGGGGAGGTGAACCCGACCCAAACAAATGGGTTGACCAAACCTAGCCAAGATTAGCCATGTCCCCATGCCATTTTGATCCAAGTTCTTTACACATGTCCATGCTCAATCGATCGCACTAATGCCAAGCCACGACCCCACCTGGTCAAGATGGTGACCTGAGACCGGCCGGCCGATCACCGAGCCGCCGAAAACGCCATGCCCGAGAGCTCCCATGTGAGCCAACATTGGAATTCTCCTTCGCCGAGCCGGCCCATGCCCAATGGCCACCATGGCCGTTCTTCCCATGCCCAAAGCAGCCGATCCCAACCCTTGGCCATCCCCGCGAGGCTCTCCAGCCCACCTCTATTTAAACCCGACCCCCTCACGGCCATGGAGAAGAGTTGCATAAACCTTGCCGAAACTCGCCAAAATTGTTCCGAGCCCTCCTCCATACTTAGAGCAGTTGATCCCGGTGTCAATTTGCCCTAATCCCCACCAACGGAACCCAATTCCTCAACCGAAATTTCACCCAAAACCGGGACACTTTGCCACGGTGAGCCAATCTTCAAATTGACTGGTCCTACACCTTCACCAGACCAAGAGGAGAAGTTTCCCACTAAAAGCCCCATCTCCAGAGCCACCCGGTTGTTCCAGACCTCCAAGCTTTGTGATCGGGCTTGGTCGAAATCATACCTGCACAATTCACCGGGCCAAGGGACTTCATCCGGAGCTTGCTTAGACCCAATCGAAGGTGACACAACCCTCGGATTGAAGCCACACTTCTCTGAGCAAAGGTATGAGCTAACTCTTTATCTCAAGCTTCTGAAGATTCTCCATTTCAAATGCCTTAATTTCAATGCATGATCACCGTATAGATGTATTCGTCTCTTCAAGACGAATCCATAGAGCACAAGAACACGAAAATCCGTTAAGTTTTGAGTGAGATATTAGGGATTTAGTGTGGATGGTTCTCGGGTTAGGAAGCTTAGGGACGATGAACGGATGCCGTTCATTTAATACACGCGCGGACGGACGGCCAGGATCGCGCCGGATGAGGAGACGGAACGATACAGCGGGCCCCCGGAGCGCTGAGTTGGATGGCAGTGCCGAATCAGAGGACGACACGCGGC
The DNA here is from genome assembly GCA_022702705.1 of Papilionanthe hookeriana x Papilionanthe teres. Classification (NCBI taxonomy): domain Eukaryota; kingdom Viridiplantae; phylum Streptophyta; class Magnoliopsida; order Asparagales; family Orchidaceae; genus Papilionanthe; species Papilionanthe hookeriana x Papilionanthe teres. The sequence continues at coordinate 93,246,701 of CM040427.1, read as the reverse complement.
GTTTCGGAGATGCCTAGGTTGAGTTGGCGCCGCGTGGATAAGTAGAAAAATAGGTAATTTTTCTATTTATTTAATTCCCTAAACTTCAAAAATGCATAACTTTGTGTAGAAAAATCGGAAAAATAAAATAAAAATACCCTCTTGCTCGGTGAACGAGAGGAGAATAATGTGGAAAAGAAATCATTCAATTTCATTGAGTATTTGATTTTTAATAATTTATTTACTCTCTCGCACATTTTCAATTCTCCATGCATGTATACAATTCACCATGGCATGAGACCATAGGGCTTTTGAAGCCTCTGAATTTGGGAACATTCCCTGAATTTTCCAAAGTCAGAGGCTATCCCTATGAAGAGTTATTGATTTTTCAACTCTAGGGTGCTAGTTTGAATATTTTAATTCCAATAATTAGCATATTGTGAAATAAATTCTAGAAAAATTTGATGATTTTTATTATGACTAGAGGACCCTAGGAAAAATAGGTTTTGAGTTAACTCACTTGGAATAACCCTAATTGGCTTAAACACCCAAAATGGAGTTTTAATTAATTAGAGCTAATCATACATCAAATTAACTTGAAATCAATTCTCCACTGACCTTTAGGATCAGAGGAACCCACTATAAAAGTTTGAAGTCAATTGGACTTGGTTAGCCCTATCAAATGGGTTGATTAAGCCATTTAGCCAAAATTAAACTTAAAAAATTCATAACTTTCAAAATACTTTTCAAAAATTCATCAAATTGGTTTTGGAGCCTCTCTGATATCAGGGGAATTTAAGAAAATTAAAATTGTAATTTTCTAAAAAAGTTGATTTTTTGCATTATTTTAATATTTTTAATAATTAAAAAATAATAAAAATCACAAAAATATTGAAATTCACCAAAATGTCACATTTTGAATTTTAATCACTTAGGAACAAACCCCATATTTTTCTTAAGTCTATATGATGAGATATTAAATTTTAAAGCCTTAAGGTAATTTTAAAATTAAAAAAAATGTATTTTTTTAGCATTTCCACTAAAATAATTCTAATAAATCAAAGAAAAATCAGAAAATTGTAAAAATTGATTCTCTGATTTCCTTGATATCAGAGAGATTTTTGAAAAATATAAAATTCATTTTTCAACCTTTATTTTATTTTTAAATTAATTAATACTCCAAAAATCAAAATAATTATAATAAAAAGAATATAATTCAAAAAATCACCAAAATTAGTCCAAATGGTCCTCTAGTCATTAGGAATGTCCCATAATTTTCTTAAGGACAGAAACTTTCCCTTGGTCATATTATTAAATTTTCCTTGGAAATCCCTATTTTCCACCAAAAATAATTACATAAATAAATTAAATACAGAAAAATAACATTTTCTCCTCTAATGTCTTTATTGACATATGAGTGAAGTCACATAAAAATTTCAAATTCATTTAAGCTCAATTTAGTGAGTTATGGAATTAGTAAGCTTGAAGGGCAAAATGGTAATTAAAATTTTAACTATTAATTAAAACTTTAGGCTTAATGAAATGAAAAAGTAAAATATTTGATCTTAATCTGATTTGGATGATTGAAATTTAAATAATTAAAGGGTAGAAACCTACTAAACAATTTAAAAATAATTAAAATAAACCTTAATTAAGTAATTAATTAAATTTGGAAGAATAATAAAATTGGAATTATTAAAATAGGGATATTATTAGGAAGAGATTTGTTCTTTAATTTAAGGATCCCTAAATTAATCACCTCAATAATATTTAATTCCTAATTAAAATGATAATCCAAATTCAAGATCTAAAATGCTAAAAGACTTAATCATTAAATTAAATTAAAGTTAAATTATTTAAATTAAATCCTTTTAAAATTTCAATTAAATTAATACTTTAACAATTAAAATTAAATCATCTTTAAAACATAAAAAAATAAAATATTAAATTAAAATTAAAAATAAAATTAAATTAAAATTAAAATTAAATTAAATTAAATTAAATTAAATTAAATTAAACTAAAACATATTAAATTAAATCAAATTAAATCAAATTAAATTAAATTAAATTAAATTAAAATAAATTAAATTAAATCAAATTAAATCAAATTAAACTAAATTAAATCTAATTAAATTAAATTAAATTAAATCATATTATATTAAATTAACTTAAATTAAATCAAATTAAATTAAACCACATTAAATTAAATTAAATTAAATTAAATTAAATTAAACTAAATTAAATTAAATTAAATTAAATATAACATCACCTAAGGCATAAAGAATTCAAAAATAAATCTAAAACAACTTGAACACTATTCCAAACTTAAACCCATTAATTGAAATTAAGTTAAATCATAAACCATTTGAACATCCATTTGCCCTCAAAAGCTCTTGTTGTCATAACTCCTAAATGGAGTGTTAAGTGAAGTGTTACTTCATTCATAAGATATTCAAATTCTAGTTCACTGAGCAAGATAACAAACTTGAACTCTGGGACGATTAATTCATTTGTATAATTAAATTCTCTTGGACTTAAAATAATCCTAGAAATATTGAAAAGATGTTTAAGACTCGTCTTAAGTACTTCCTCGATATGATAGGATATTTATAAGAACAATTGAACTTAATTGTTCTTTGATGAAGAAAATCGTCCTCAAACCAAAATACAAGAACCTAGACGTCATAGGAGATGACTAGCTATAGGATTAGGAACTTGGTAGAAAACCATAACCCTTCCCTTAGCTTTACCTAGGAACTTGCTTTAAATGCTTAAATATTCTAATTGTGTTTTAAGTGCAGCTTGGGATGACGGGAAGACCCTCCAGGTACGCTTTTATTTTATTGCAATTTACCTTATTGCAATTTATTTAATCGCATCGCACTTAGTTTTCTTGCATGAAAACCCACACCTTTAGGATAGTCCCTAAAACTGAAACCAAAACTAAATTAAAAGTCATTACAAGATAAATTCACCGCCACAACATTTCAAAATATAAAACAACTCAAAATTTAATCACAAACAAAACAACAAAACTACAACTACAACTAAATTAAAATGTCTTGTTGGATGATCGGGAATACCTCGGATGATGTAACCTACGTGTTGCTAACGGGATTTCCCACGGTCTAGATGAAAGTGTGGAACTCATTCAGTTGAGTTTAGCAAATTCATCTGGACTAAGTGAATCCAATAAAAATAACGATGCCGTAAGGATGGAACCGTGGGATCTTAACCGGTGTTGTTATAATCAACTTTAAGATTTGTTTAATTAAAATATTAAAAAATACCTGAATTTTAAGATTTTCTCTAAACCAGAACACTTCTCTCATCTTCTGATTTATGACTTCTAAAACTAAACCTCTGCAATAAGGAGCTCGGAGCATGGTGGGCAGCACGGCCACCGTCATCCGCAAAACCTGAGTCTACTTCAGCAAAACTTTCTTAGAATTAAATAACCAAGCCATAGGACTTCAAGGAAGTTTTCCTAGTGCAACATAAATCCTCAACTCTTCGTTAGGCATTTGCATGATCATATCATGTAAATTAAGCCCTAACCGGTCTTAGGACTCCGAGGTAGTCGTTTGGTACGACATAAACCCTCACATCTTCAAGGCTATTTGTATGATTTTATCATACAAATATAAGTCCTAATTAATTAAAATTGGCAAGATCAAAACATTAAATAAACATTAGGACTTTCCTAAATCCAATCCAAACAAATAGGATAGTCGGGAAGTTGCCAAGATTCCTCTTGGATCCTCAGCTTCTTCTACCTTTCTTCCTTTGAATTCCCAAAATAAAAATGTTCTAAATTTGATCCATTCCTTATTGAAATTCCAAAATTCAATCCCTTGAAAACTTAAACTTTGAAATTCTTGAGAGCAGAACTACTGATTATTATCGAGAGTTTTCTTAGGTGATTCCCGTCACTTAAGATGTAATTAACTATAGGGGCTTGCCCTTATAGGGAATTTTAAGAACACAGGTAATATAAACCCTGTTTAATGTTTTCATATTAAACAGGGGAATTTGTCGGCTTATAAAATTGGTTCGCGGACCAAATGGATGTCACAAATCTCCTAGTTTATTTAATCGAGCCCCATCATCAAGCAGTGTGTCTATTCTTCGGGATAGATACACGGTTTGTGGTGCGGTGCTCGTTTATATAAACTATTCGGGATGTGAGATCAGTTTGATTTCATATCTTAAAATCTTCAAGTTTCAAAAATTATTTTTCAAAATCAAATACTACTTTCTAAATTATATATATATTTAAATTAAATTTAAAATTCGCCGACAACTTCTGTAGGCGACCCCTCTTTTCAAAATACAACACACAACCTAAAAATATGCCGACAGGTACACATCTTCGAATAAATAGATCCTTTCCCTTTTTATATAGAAATGGGTCATCCCAAAAATAAGTCTTAGCTTCATATAAAAATTTCTTCCTCTATTTGTACGTCAAACCATAGGGTAATATGTCACTAATAATAAATTTTACAATTTCGGCATACCATGGAATACACCACTCATTAATAGTGAACAATTTTTCTTCTGGAAAATGTTCATTAATTTCTTCATCAGAACAGAGAGATTTTTCATTTTCAAACATGGACATATGATTAACAATTTGATTATCAACACCATTTGTATCTACTATCTCAAAGTCAAATTATTATAAAAGAAGAATCCATCTTATAGATCTTAGTTTTACATCATTCTTTTCCATTAAATATTTAATAGCATAATGGTCAGTATGCACCACACATTTAGTTCCAATTAAATATGATCTGAATTTATCAAAAGCAAATACTATACCTAAAAACTCTTTATCAGTTATGGTATAATTAATTTGAGCTTCATTAAGAGTTCTACTAGCATAGTAGATTACTTTGAAAACATTATCATGTTTTTATCCTAAAACAACTCCAATAACATAACCACTTGGAGCACACATTAATTCAAAAGGTTTTTCCCAGTTTGGTGAAATAATAACTGCTACAGTAATTAATTTTTCTTTTAATAGCTCAAAAGCTTTTATGTATTTTTCATTAAAATTAAAAATTACATCTTTTTCCAATAACTGGCATAGAGGCTTACAAATTTTTGAAAACTCTTTAATATAACGCCTGTAGAATCCAGCATATCCTAATTAACTCTAATTTTTCCTAACATTAGTTAGGTAAGGTAATTTAGCGATCACTTGAATTTTTGTAGGGTCTACTTCCATACCATTTTCTGAAATATGATGTCCTAAAATAATTCCTCCTGCTACCATAAATTGACATTTGTTTCCAATTAAGAACTAAGTTTGTTTATTCACAAAGTTTAAGAACATTGATAAATGTTCTAAACATGATTCAAATGAAATTCCAAGCACTCAAAAATCATCCTTAAATACTTCAATTCCTTTTTCAATTAAATCATAGAAAATTGCATCATACATATTTGAAATGTAGCAGGGGCATTACATAAACCAAAGGGCATTCTTCTGAAAGCAAATGTACCAAAAGGTCTGGTAAACGTTGTTTTCTCTTGATCATCCGGAGCAATTTGTATTTGGTGATAATCAGTATATCCATCCAGAAAACAAAATTATTTATACCCACCTAATCTATCCAACATTTGATCAAGAAAGGGAACTGAAAATGATCCTTCATGGTGGCAATATTTAATTTTCTATAATCAATGCATATTCACCATCCTGCAACTTGTCTTGTTGGTATTTATTCATTATTTTCATTAATATTTCCAGTTACTCCTCCTTTATTAGGAACTCAGTGAATAGGACAAACCCATACACTATCTGAAATAAGATAGATAATTCCAACATCTAGCCACTTTAATATTTCTTTCTGAACAACTTCTTTCATTATAAGATTTAATCTTCTTTGAGGATCAGCCCTGGGTTTGTAGTTTTCTTTCATAAGGATTCTGTGCATACAAATTGAAGGACTGATTCTTTTAATATCAGCTACGGTTCATCTAAAGGCTTTCTTATATTTCTATAAAGTTTCAAGCAAACTCTCCTCTTCTTTTGTAGTTAATTTTGAGGAAATTATAACTGGAAAAGTTGATGAATCACCTAAAAAGCATATTTTAAATATTCAGGACTTAACTTTAATTCAAGTTCAGGAGGGTTTTTAATTGATGAAAAAAATATTCATCTTTCTTTGTCATGTCTATAACTTCAAAAATTTCTAGTACATAATTTTACTTTTCCTCATTATGATCATCAAAATATTGTTCTTCCTCTTCTTGCTAGCGTTCCAACTTTTCACTTTTAGAATTATCTTCATAAGTTGAATTAAAATGGAATTCACTCAGATATCTCATTATATCCATCCTATAACAGTCATCATCTTTACCTTTTGCAGGATATTTCATTGATTTTTAAATATTAAATGTAATAGTTTCATCATTGATTCGCATAGTTAATTCCCTTTTCTGTACATCTATCATTGCTCTTCCTGTAGCTAGGAAAAGTCTCCCCAAAATAATAGTTATCTGTTTATCTTCATCCAATTACAACACAATGAAGTCAATAGGAAAGATAAATTGATCTACTTTTACTAAAACATCTTCTATAACTACATTAGGATATGTTAGGTTAACGCTGCCCCCGTCAAGTTAGTTTCTTCTACAACAAGGAGGATTATTATCTCTACCACCACTAAATTTACTGTCACCACACCAGTGTTATCGTCTGCTAAAGGGAAGGAGGTTTTGTATGAAGAAAATTTTGCTGATGCATCTCTTGCCCCATCGTCATTGTTCAAGATCGGTTCTAGTTCCAGAGTCGCTCCGCCGACTATGTGTCAAAGGAGGAACTTCCGTAAGATTTTGAGAGCCATCAAAGCTTGAGCTACAAGTCTGCCCATTATTGAAGAGGTTCTTCAACGGGAAGAACTCTGTGTGTTGGAGATCTCTCCTCTCTTTAGAGGGAGTAGGTTCCATCCGTTTTTTAGATACTACAGAAGAAGAAAGCCTCTATGGGATTGCTACTGCTTTACCGCTGCTTCACGGATGTAATGAGAAGAGATAAAAGACTACTCCCATCACCGGGATCCTTACTGTGGTCCAGAAGTTAGCTGACAAAGAAAGATGTTCTATCATCTGATTACTTAAGAGGATGGATTGTGCAGTGTCGCCAAAGATGAAGAACATGATTTCTAGGGGATACATAAGTCACTAGGCATATCTCCAGCTCTTATTCCTACTAGACTCCATTTAGGGAAACATGCTGACAACGTCACTACCATTGCAGATACTACCACCATAATCCAAACATTTACAAAGCACAGACCAATCAAATCCCGTCTGCGTCTAAGAGTACCAACTGCCACCATACTTTAAGAGTTATCGAAGAAGGATAGTAGGAGAGGACCATTTACCCCTGTACCTAATCTACACCCTAGGGAGAACACCTCTCCTCATCACCCCGATGTCCCCGCCGAGGCACTCCATCTCAAGGTGCTGACTTTAAAGATGAAAGTGTGGATACCTAAGGTTGTTGTACCAGTACGCTCTGAGAAGTCCTTGGATCACGGCCATAAAATGGATCATAAGTCTGGCGTTCCCATTGCCACTACAGTCGATGCCTTAGAATCCATTGCAGAAAGGAAAGATGTTCAAGAGAAGCCTGCAGACCTCAAGTTGATAAGTGAGAAAGCATTCTATGATAAAGTTAGGAAGCTCTGAGCTAAGATTTTAGAGTTAGAAAAATAACAAGGATTAGATGTCGATGATGGGGATTACTACCTGTCAAACTACATGGATGAAGAATTCATCGAGATCAATGGTGTCAAGACCAAGGCCACATCGTATGTGCGTGATGCTCCACCTCTTACTGAGGAGAATGCTGCGAATAAGCGTTAAAAGTAATTCTACTAAGATATGAACAGATTAATTAGATGGAGAAGAGAATGGAAGAGATGGCTGTCACCATGACCACCATGGCCATATTGCACGGATAGTCACAGTCACAACTGACAGTATCCTTAGAAGTGAATCAACCTGAGATTATCCACAATACAGATGAATGAAAAAAGATTGCTTCTGCTAATGAAGATGAGTTGCCAAAGAAAGGCTCGGTTCAAATTATGTTGCTAGAAAATATATATCAAGTAGATAGTCAAGCAACAAATAAAGGAAGCCTTAGCCCAATTGAAAGAGGACATATCAGTTTCAAAGGGTAGACCTTACCCAGAGAAATTTTATGTTGTCCCATATCCTAAAGCTTTTATACGGCCAACATTTAAGACTTTTGATGGAACGGGTAACCACCGACACATGTTGCACACTTCCAAGCAAGTTGTTATAACACGGGTGGGGGTAGCGAGGCATTACTTTTTTGCTAATTCGTCAGCAGTCATTCATGAGCTACATTTGATTGGTATGAAGAATTATCTAATGGAAGAATCAAGACATTTACAAAGTTGGAGAATTTGTTTTTTAAATGGTTTGTCGGGATGCATCTCCACATTACCATTGAAGATCTTATAGTGGAGCGATAGAAGCCCAAAGAGACTTTAATGGAGTACATTCTACCTTATAGAAATTTAAGCATGAAGTGTGAGCCCCAACTATAAGAGCATCATGCAATTTAAGTCTTACTCAAAAGCATCCACGGGCCGATAGCTTTCATGCTTAAGGGACTTACCATCAAGTCGTTTGAAAAGCTACTCTTTAAAGCCAGGAGTTTGTCGAAAGAAATCAAGCATACAAAGCCTCTAGAGAAGACTGAGAAGTCCAGGCCAGGTAAAGCATTTGAGAAGAGGTCTACTGTAGTGGTAATGGTTGATAAAGACAAGCAGCTGATGAGGATTCAGACTGAGCAACCTCCATCACACTACAACCAGCCTCCTCAATTGTATGGTCAGTCCCGTCTACTATAGTGTAGTCTGCAGTATGTTCAGCAGGCTCAGCAGTACAGCCAACAGTACGGTTAGCTCGGTCAGCATTCAATCCCGCAGAGGCCTTACAAGATATATGGGGTACAGGGTCCGTCAATGGCAAACTGATTAAATAGGATCTACTCCTTCAAGGACGATACTATAGCAAAGATGTTTCACAATTTGATGAAGAAGCTCGAGTTTAAGTTGCCTGAGCCAAAGAAACCAAAAGGAGGTCTATAAGAAAGATCAACCTAACTATTGCCCATACCACATGCTACTTGGACACACCATAGAGAATTGCTTCAGCTTCAAGGATTGGCTTGAGAAGAACTTTAAAGAGGGATATAAATATGATTTCGACAGAGCCTATCACTCTGATATATTCGTATACAAAAAAAGAGTGATGAATCATAGTTTGGACTAGATCCTCCAATAAGATATCAGATCAGATTCAGCCTGCATAAGAGCAAACTGCCACTCAAAGTCTGCTACTTGCTAAACCAAAGACAGATATAACATTTAAGAAACCACAGAGACAGAAAGCCAAGAAAAAGAATAATATACCTAAAATATATAGTATTTTAAAATACATTTTTATACCTATTTTTTATGATATTACACTTTAACGGAAGGTATTTTTGTATTTTCTTGCAGGTATGATTAAAAGGAGTGAGTATGACTAAAGGAGCAATAATAGATCAAATTTGGAGCAAAAATTGAAAGGTGTGAAAAATTGGCCTTTGGCGGCTAAGCACCGGAGCAGTGGTGCATATACGCCACAGTTAAAGTGACAAATTTTATTTGATTTTAGCGCAAATTTGAAAGTGTTTTTTAAGCATTCTTTGGTTTAAACTTCACTAACTTTCCATCAGTGCCAAAACACATTCAAAATTTGAATGGATGGATGCATTCTAGGTGGATACATTGAATCTAGACATATTTTAAAGAGTCACCGAAGCTCCTTTTGGAAAATTTTTAAAAGAAGACTTGATGATCAGAAAAATGGGTTTTTGGTGGAGGGTGTGATTAGTGTTAAGAGTCAAGTTTATGTTAGAGAGTTATTGAGAGCACACCATTCCACCTCACCACTTTTTCTATCAACTATATCAAGTTTTTATTAAGAGTAGAATAGAGATTTGAAGTCAACAGAGTTGGGCGCCAACCTCTATTTTGTATTGTAAAGGGAAAACAAAGTTTCAAAGGAATTCAAGAGTCTTGTGGAGAGGATTTTCAGATAAGTGTTTAACTTTGTTTTACATTTGGTTTTAACGTAAAACTTGTTGAGTTTCACTATGATTTCTACTTTCAAATCAAGTTGTGATTGTGTTTTCTCCATAGATTCTGAGTAGTTTTCTTTATCTTTTTCCTTTTAAATGATGAAGTAATTAAATTATGGAAGGAAGTTGTGTGAAGTATAGGATTTCAATTTTGAAAGAAGTTGTGATGATTCACTACCTTGCACTTCATTTACTTCTTGATTTGGCCAATTAAGACGTTAAAATTTGTTGGGTGATTATGTTAGATCCATTGCGGTATTGTCTCAATCAACAATTGGAAAAAATCACATGCAAATGTATGGATGAGAATTATAGTCCAAATGATTAGGTGCAAATAAATAGGAAGATATGCTTATAATGGGAAGTAAAATTAGAGTTCTTTAAAGTGACAGGCTAAAGTCCCCTAATTTGGTTGATGTGAAAAATTTTGTTATGAGATGTTAGCCCCAGGTGGAGGGAATCGAGGGAACTCTAGAGTGAGAGCTAATATCTTCCCTGCCTAACCCATCCACAAGATTTCAAAGCATTAAATTAACCAATATTCTTTATAGAACCAAGTAAGGGTAAAGAATATAATTGCTTCGATTTGGGGGAGAAAGATGAATCTTTTTGTTCATCAAATACACCTTGTTAGCTTGGTTTTCTCAAATTTGGGGGAGAAATCCCTCAAACTGTTAACTCTATATAATTTATTCTACACCCCTCCGAGATCTTATAATTATAAGAGTGATGACTTTGTCTACGTTTAGACTGTCTCTAGTGATGACGTAAATAGCCACGATCAATCTAACCTTAATTTGGATTCCCAAAATGTTCCTCAAATTAGGCTAAATCCCGACGAGACCAATGATAGCTACAAACAAGAAATTGATAACACCGGCTACGATAGTTCGAGAAGTAAGGAGCCAGTCACAGAGCACAAAGTAACACTGATCACCATCGATTTAGACTGTTTAGATTTAGAATCAGAAGAACTAATTACAGCATTAGGAGAGCCTCCAGGTCTGGATGTGGAAGAAATAACAGAGTGAACCGAAGGAGTGGAATGATATTAACCCTTAAAATGGCTCGAATGGAAAAGGTCAAACAAGTAGTTATTTGGGAAGAGCCACCTCTGCTAATAGAAAACATATATGTTCAAGAAGAATTCAGAGGCTTAAATAGAGTGGATTACAATGTACTAGCTCATCTTAGGAAGTTGCTAGCCAGACTAAGCATCTACCACGCTCTAATCCTGTCAAAGGAGATGAGAGAAACTCTGATCATGGCTCTACTTGACCCAGAGATTTGCTTGGCTCAATTAGCTAGCACCTCCTCGGATGGAGTTTGTGCTTTAAAGGAACAGCCTGAGGTAACCTTCACCAATGAAGACTTGCTACTCGGTAGTACCGATCAGAACCGATCGCTCTACATGTTCGTCCATATCAACAAATTCATACTTTCTAGAGATCTAGTAGATCTAGGAGCTTCGCTCAATTTTATGAGTCTGCAGACATTAACATACTTGGATATCTACACGCAAGAACTTGCTACAGATACGATGATGTTAAGAGGATTCAATCAGAAAGGAGAAAGAGTCCGTGGATCGATTACACTGCTGATGAAAGTTGGACATTTAGTAACAACCACAAAATTCCATTTTCATCGATGTGGAAACTTCGTTCAACGCTCTATTTAGTCAACCGTGATTTTATGAGTACAATATGGTCTCGTTGTGGCTACAACAGTGCATCAAATATTAAAAGGATGGACAAGAACACTGCATTAAGCGAGACCTACAACCATTCTCGAAACATGAATTAGGCATCCATGAAGACACAGCCTACTATGCTCCCCCGAAGAAGACCATCTTTTCTAGAGAAGTTGTGCCAAATAAGATTACAGATTCAAGAGTGCCATAAGGACAGAACTTCTTAGTTACGCTTCAACAATCTCCCACCACTCATTTACAATAAGTTGGTGAATGTTCTTTTAGCCCACAAATCTGAGATCAAGGTCAGGGAGGTGGGCGAGGGAGAACTCACTAGATTGTTGAACGGATGAAGACAACTGTCAGCATCAACGTAGAAGGAAGCTCTTAGGAGGATAAATCTGATAAAGAAATGTTGACAATAAACCAAAAGAATCCTAAGATCGATATCTCCTTGGAAGGTACAAAGAAAAGTGAGTATGAGTCGATGTACAATCGGATTAACCACTACGTGCAGGCTATGTCCTTAACTCTGATCCCAACCCCAAAAGATCGAGAGTATGGAGGTCAAGGATGTCTGTAATGTTGATTTTAAACCGACCAAGTTTTACAGTGCTTCCCCTTGTTATTATTTCGAAACTTATGTAAATTAAGGAAAATGATCCTATTGAATTAATGGAATTACCATTTGGTTACCTTTTTCCATGCATAAAAGCTAATTCAACAAGGTTATGTGTTGAAGCAAATGCCAAAGAATAAGCTACAAATTTTTGAGAAATTATGGAATGTGAAAGGACGAGCTCTCAAATCGAAAGAATGACTTGGATTTGGTACGATAGGACCAATCAATGACTCAAAATTTTGCATGGTTGTTTCAAGTGAGCTAGAATAACAATACCTCGACATCAAAGATGATTATGAAGACCAGCTGATAAATGATGCTCTACCAGAGTTCGAGAAAGAAATTAAGACAATAGTAGATGAATTAAATGAAATCAACCTCGGAACTGAGGAGCACCCCGACCCACTTTTATAAGTTCTCTACTTAGTGATAAAGAATCCACAATATTGGTTTAGCTATTGACAGAATTCAAGGATTGTTTCACTTGGAGCTACAACGAAATGTCAGGTTTGTCTCTAGAAGTTGCAGTCCAAAGGCTTGGGGTGGATCGTGGTAGAACCCCAATAAAGCAAGCACCTAGAAGAATGTGCCTTGACGTAGAACAACAGGTCACAGCTAAGGTGAAGAAGTTGAAAGACATTAACTTTGTGTGGGAGAAACAATACACCACATGGTTAGCCAATTTTGTACTAGTTAAGAAGGAAAATAGACAAATACGAGTATGTGTCAACTTCAGGGATTTAAATAAAGCATGTCTGAAGGATGAGTTTCTGTTGTCGATACCGGAACTATCAGTGGAAATTTCATCATTATATGAGATCTTTTTGTTTATGGATGGATTGTCAAGCTATAATCAGATCAAGATGGCTCCAGAAGATGCAACGTACACAACATTCAGAACTTTGATTAGAAACTACTACTACATAGTGATGTCGATTGGTTTAAAGAATTTCAGAGCTACTTGCCAAAGAGCAATGACAATGATCTTCGATGACTTCATCAACAACTAAGCTACGTGGACAACCTGGTCATCAAGAGCAAAATAAAGGGAAGCCATTGGTATGATTTAAGGATCGTGTTTGAATGATTACAACAATACAATTTCAAGATGAATCCCTTAAATTGTGCCTTTTACTTTACCTCCAAGAAATTTTCAGGATTCTTTGTCAGTCATTGAGGAATTGAAATTGACCCAGAGAAGATTAAAGCTATCATGGAACTGTCTCCTCCCAAAGACTTGATGCAACAATGAACCTTTCAAGGTAAATTGGCTTATAGAGATGCTTTATATCTAATATGTCAGGAAGGTGTCTTACCTTTTCAGAATTACTCTAAAAAAATGAAAAATTATATTGGGGAGAGCTGTGTCAGCGGGTCTTTGAAGATATTGATCGATACCTAACAACACCTCCTGTTTTAGCAGCCCATATCCTGGATAGACTGTTGATACTGTATACCGCGGCCTTAGACGAATCCCTCAGAGCTCTACTAGCACAAGTCAATGATGAGGCTAAGAAAAATACACTCTACTATTTGAGTCGACGTCTAATATCGGTGGAGGTAAAGTTACCTCCTATTGAGAAGCATGCCTAGCTTTGGTTTTTGCCGCTCAGAAGCTTAAGCATTACATGCTTTCTCATAAGGTCAACCTAATCTCAAAATTTAATCCGTTGCAACATTTGACAACACAGCCAGCACTATCCAGATGTTTAGCAAGCTTGTCTATGATTGTATTGTAGTTTGATACAACTTTCTCCTTCGCGCTATCAAAGGGCAGATTCTAGCAGACTTTCTCACAGCTCACCCATTACCAGCTAAGTCCCCTCTCAATGAAAACTTTCTAGATGAACAGAAAATGCAAGTGGAAGATCCCAATGGTTAGCATTGGGAAATGTACTTCAATGTAGCTTCATCAGCAAGGAAAGATAAAGGTTCTCAAACAGTGATACCTGGTAAAGCAGGGATTGGTTTGATTCTTGTTTTATCAGATCAGACATTCCTAAGGTTCTTATACCACCTGACAGAGCTGTGCACAAACAATGAAGCATAATACAAGGCTTTGATAATTAGTTTAGAATTGGCAATACTAATGGACATAACAGACATCGCCATCTATGACGACTCGCAGCTCGTCATTCAGTAAGTAGCTGGGAAGTACAGGATTCTGAAGCTAAGACTCGCATAATATCACAAGTATAAGATAAACTTACTATAATAGATTTCTAGTGTGATGTTCTAAGGGATTCTGAGCGCAAACAATGCCCATGCGGGCACTTTGGCTAAGCTTGCTAAAAAATTGGCTTGTCCACCAGAAGACTCCATAGACATTGTAGTGCGGGGACGTCAGTTTCTGCCACAGAGTGACCTTGAAATTTTACACAAGCTTGGAAAAGAAGAGATAGTAACTATAGAGTCAGATGATACATATTACTGGAGCCAATCGTTAATAAAATATTTGCAAACAGGAAAGCTATTAGAAGATAAGTTAGTAGCACATCAGATCCAGAAAAGAGCTCTGTCATATGCCTTGATCAACAACATTTTGTAAAGAAGATCATTTCACTAGATGTAGATGAGGTGTCTAAGCAGAGTAGAAGAGCAGAACATTGTCAAAGGGGTAGATGCCAGATTGTGTGTTGCTCGCCATTCAGTGCCAAAGAAGAAGATGAAAATTAAGGGCTTGGATATTATTGGCCAGCAATGATAACTGATTGTATGGAAATAACTAAGAAATGTCATAGATGCCAAGTACATGGAGTGGTCTTGCACCAACCTCTGAATGTTCTACACTCCATGATTGCCTTGTGGCCTTTCAAGTGTTGGGATATGGACATAGTGGATCTGATAGACCCTCTATCTTTGAAGGGACATAGATTCATACTTGCAGCCATGGATTACTTCTCCAAATGGGCAGAGGCAGTACCGTTACAAGAAGTTACAACACAACATGTTCTACAGTTTTTTAGAAATCACGTCATCTACCATTTCAGCATTCCGTATAGAATTATTTCAGACAATCAATCTGCCTTCATGAGTACAAAGATTATCAGTTTCCTCGGACGTCATGGAATAGATTGGAGATATTCTACAATTTACCAACCCAAAATAAAATGGTAAAAGAAGCTTTTAACATGACACTCATGTAGATTTTAAAGAAGCATTATACAATAAGCAAAGAGGATGGCACAAGAAATTACTAGAAGTCCTATAGGCGTACAGGACGACAATCATAACGCCAACTCAGTCTACGCCCTACGCACTTGTGTATGGGTCCGAGGCAGTACTTCCGTTAAAAGTTTAGCTAATGTCTCTTAGATTTGTTATCATTAAAATAATTACAACAGAAGAAAATGCCAAGCTCTAACTTGCAGAATTAGAAAATTTTGAAAGAAAATGATTGGTCACACAGTATAACTTGGAGCTCTACCAAGAAAAGATGGTTTAAGCCCATGACAAGTTGGTCTGCCTGAGGATATTCAAAGTTGGTGACTCATTATTGTTCATAGAAGGGCTATTCTTGCACATCGCAAGATAGGTAGAAAATTTAAACCTAGGAGGGATCATTCGTGGTAGAGAAGGTTTACTCAGAAGGATCATACCAAGTGGTGAATTTTCAAGGCTAAAGGACCATGTTGCCGATTAATGAACGATATATAAAAAAGTGCTACATAACATAACAAAACTTGAAAGGCGGCGTTTGTTCCGAAGATAGCTATATGGCCAATGTCTATGACTGGGTCATAAGAAAATTTATAATAAAATTCAATCAAAGAAGATAAATTAAATAAAATGGACACGTTGAAATCCTTTTATTCAAATTCTAAGTTTAATAAAGACATATGAAATAAGATAAGGGCATCTAAAATTCACTAAATAATAAATTTATTTTTGTTCTTGTTCGTGCAAAGTATCAACTCACTGAGATTTCAAAGGTTTTATGTAGGAAAATTTTGAGACAGAAGTTGATCTCCACATTCAATGATGGCTTAAATCTCGCACTAAATAAAGAAAAACACCAGAAGGCGTGTGATAAGTTTTGACTTGAATTTGGACAATTAAATGTGGATTATGAAGGTCCACTAATAGACTTGATCAGTAACGGGGAAAATACTAGTTGACAGTTTGTGATCAGAATCAGGAAGAGGGAGAGTCATCAAGATGGGAAAGCACAGGAGGATTTACAGATACACCTTCTTATAGCAAAAGTCAAGCAGATTTTGTCAATGAATACAACATGAAAAGGAGACTTAGTTACTGCAACTTTAGAGAGGGCCCCAGATACGCCAGTGAGACGCACACAACATCAAAATGCTAATCGCCACAGATGCAGAGCTCTAGATTGGCTCGAAAGAATACATGTCAAGGAGACAGCTGCTGAGCTTACTCTAATTCCTGAAAAAAAAAAGAAGATTATAGTCTAGACATGAAAGAGACTTTGGCCAGTCCCCCTATTATGGAGGAGAAGCCAATATTTGTTGCGGAGCCTATACCAATATGGAATCAACTTTGTGGAGATTTTCACCGGATGTCTGATGTGCAACACAACTCTATCGAGACAGCTTTCAGTGGGAGCATTTACAGAGTGCGCAGCATGAAGCATTTTTATCTAGAAGAAAATGGGACTTTTGAGGCATACGTAGTTGTCTCGATCATGATAAGAAGCAAGCAGCATCCTGACGTGGAGTCATACGTACCGTAGTTTATTGAGCCTCGACAACATTAGAGTATCTCAGGCAATGAAATGGAAAACATACATAGGGTTCAAATAAAATAATTTGAAAACTATAAAATTATTCAAGGAAGATTCATCAACATTCTGAAAGGCCTTAGATTGTATGCTGATGTATTTTCAAGGAGTGATGAAGGCAAGATCTTGGACTGCATCTTCAGCCTCAAGGACATGGGTTGGCCAGGCCGTTTAAGGGAGAAGACTTACTCAGAGCCACAAAAATGGAAGAGGAGGAAGGGTAACATCACCATCCAATGTGGTTCCTGCTACAATTTTGCAAAGGATAGATAGAGAAATCTCCCTGGAATTTTGAAATATGATGAGGTTGACCTGTTCCATCCAAAATAATGAAGATGATCAAGAGGATTGTGAAATGTCATATATTGTCAGTAGATTGCATTCGGAACACCTGCATCATCAATATTTATGAAGAAGGAGATTTCATTCCTCCTCATATTGACCACCACGACTTTGGCAGGCTTTCCTGCATAGTCTCATTCATGAGTGAAAGCAACATAATGTTTGGAAGAAAGTTACAGATCATCAGTTCTGGAGAATTTAGAGGTTTGATGGAGATCCCTCTACCAGTCGGATTAGTTCTTATTTTGAAAGGAAATGGATCAAACTTAGCGAAGTAATGCATTCTTGGAGTCGTACGCTCTAGAATTCCAATCACATTTAAAATGATGGATGAAGACAAACTATCATACAGTTATAAGCCCGACCTGAACTTGGAAGGGCTTCAGCCACTTAAGTTGTGAAACAGTTGTACCTCTAGGTATAAGCAAGGGGACTTCTATTCTGGAGCATAGCTTAGAAAACTAGTGATACACCTAAAATATATACTATTTTTATACACATTGTTATGCCTATTTTTGATGATATTGCACTTTAATGGAAGGTTTCGTGTGTATTTTTCTTACATGTATGATTAAATGGATGAATGTGATGAAAGGAATGAACAAAAGGATCAAATTTGGAGCAAAAATGAAGAAATGACAAAATTGATCTTTGGCGGCTAAGCGCCCAGATGGCGCTTACGCACCAGTACCTCACAGTTATGCACCCAGACTTGGAGCTTACACACCAGAAGCTTCGTGGCTAAGATCCGACAACTCGCGCTTACGAGTGGCAGTTACTTTAGAGGATTGATTTAATTTTTGGCGCCTTTTTGAAGAGGTGTTGAGGCATATCTTGGTATAAACGTGGGTAACTTTCTATTGGCGCCAAAATTAAATTGAATTACTCTTGAATGGATGCATCTCTTTGAGGATTCATTAAATCTGGACACAATTTGAAGAGAAGCGAAGGCACCTATTGTAAAATTATAAAAAGAATGTTTGAGAAATAAGAAAATGATTGTTGTTGAAGGGTGTGTGGTTTATGTTTATTGTTTAGGAGAGTTTTTAGAAACACACCACTCCACTTCACCATTTCTACTTACTTTAATATAGTTTGTATTAGGATTAGAAGTGATAATTTGAGTCCTTAGAGTTGGGCACCAATCTTTAAGGAGTATTGTAAGGAAAAGCAAAGTTTTTAAAGAACTTCAAGAGTTTGGTGGAGAGGATTTTCAGATAAGTCCTTAACTTTGTTATTACATTTGGTTTTTAATTAAGACTTCTTGTGGTTTCACTAAGATTTCTACTTTTAAACGAAGTTGTGATTGAATTTTTTCCATGAATTTTGCGTAGTTTTCTTTATTTTTCCTTAAAATGATGAATTAATTAAGATATGTAAGGATGTTGTGTGAAGTATAGGAAACTAATGTTGGAAGAAGTTGTGATCATTCAATACCTTGCACTTCATTTACGTCTTGATTTAGCCAATTAAGATGTTAAATTTTTTTGTGAGAACATGTAAGAACCAGTATGGTATTGTCTAGGTCAAGTATTAGTAAGCATTAAAATGAGATTATATGGGTGAGAATGTAGTCCATATGATTGAGTGCAAATAAATAGGGAGATATACTTTGATGGGTGTAGAATTAGAGGACTTTAGAGTGACAGGATAAAGCCCCAATTCTATTTATTGTTTAATGTCTTGATATGTGATGTTAGCCCCCCGGTGAAGGGAGAAGAGGAAACTCTAACTCTAGAGTGACGGCTAGTATCTTTCTTGCCTAGGCCGTCTTCAAAATTACTAAAGCACTAGATTAACCTATGTTCTTTATAGCATCTCTAGTAAGGGTAAAGAATATAATTACTCCTGTTTGGGACAACACATTTTAGATACTTCCACAACATAATTCCATGTTTATTATTGATTCATAATAAGGAAAAAGATATTTTCTTTGCATTTGCTTTCGTCTTACAAAAATCTAGTTAAAGTAGCTAATTACTTTATTTCAAATTATAAAAATTATTAAAAAGAATCAAACTTTCTTTCTTAGAATATTATCTTTAGTTTAGATAAGATCTTTCTTAAAAAGTAAAAACTTATTTTTCTGTTTTCTTTCTTTTAAAAATTTTTACGCATTTTTTCCTGTAGGTTTGATTTCAGGGCTTAATCAGAAAGTTTTATATTACTTGATAATGATACGTATACTTGTGTTGAATCCCATTTATAATAAAAATTGAAACACTTATTTGCATTAGCATCAAGTTTTTGGTGTCATTGTAAAGAAAGAGATATAATTAAAAAAATGTATCAATTCATATTTAAAATGTAAGCATAAATATCTTGGATCAATTTTTTGGCGCCATTTCCAGGGAAGAATAGTTAAAAAATATATATGTTAAAAAAATTCAGAAAAACTAATTTTTACTTTTTTAAGTCTTATTTAAACTTGTCAGATTTATTTTAGAAAATTTTTGTGTTGTTTTATAGTTGTTATTGTTCGTATTGTGCTTTATAATAGTGTATGTAGTTCAGGTTCTGAAGGACAATACCTTACGATTTTGAATTAGAGAGAATTGTTAGAAAAATTAGAAAAATTTAAAATGCAGAAAAAGACAAAAATATTCAAGAAATGAAAATTTAAAATAATGAAAATGTTGAAATCTATCAAGAATTTAGATCTTTAAGAGATTATGCTAACTCTACGGTAGATGAATTTCATGTTAACATTCAAAATCATGCTATAGTGGCTAATTCATTTGAATTTAAACCTGTAATTATCCAAATGGTTTCTTGTAATAAGTTTGGGGGAGCACCAAGTAAGGATCCAAAATTACATCTTGCCAATTTTCTAGTATTGTGTGCTACATTTAAATATGAAGGAGTTTTCGATGATGCTATTAGACTTATACTTTTTCCTTTATCATTGAGGGATAAAGCTAAGATGTGGTTAAACTCGTTAGTGTCTCGGTCTATCAGAACTTAGGGTGATTTAGCAGAAAAGTTTCTTGCTAAATAATTTCTACCATCAAAGACTGCAAAGCTTAGAAATGATATTACATCTTTTTGTCAGTTTGAAGGGGAATCTATTTATAAAGCATGGGAAAGTTTTAAAGATCTCCTGAGAAAGTGTTCACATCATTCGATACCACATTGGTTAATAATTAAAACTTTATAATGGATTAGTTGGATCTCTTAGATCTATTATCAATGGTGGTGGTGGTGGATCATTGATGTCTAAACAGTTTAATGACGCTTATACTTTAATTGAAGAAATGACTACAAATAATTTTCAATGGCCTTCTGAGAGGGTAAATCCTAAGAAGGTAGCCAATATTCATGAATATGATGCATTTGTAATGTTATAAAATCAAGTTGCTACAATTTTAAGGAAGATAGATCAATTTGGAATGAACTTTTTTCAACTAATTTCAATGATTGAGGATATTTCATTAGGCCAAAAGGTAGATTTTTAAACATCCTTAGAAACTTTGAATGCCATAAACAAGCCTAATAACTCATATTCAAATTATTATAACCCAGGTTGGAAGAACCATCCAAACTTTAACTGGAATAACAATAATCTGGGTGGTTGTAATCAATAATGGGCAAACAATCAAGTAAACCTATTGGGGAACTGGAACATCCAAGGTAATAATAATTATAGACCTACTTATCCTCCAGGTTTTATTAGTACTTCACAATTTAAGGAGAAGAAGTTGTTTATATAAGAAGTGGTGTTACAAATGGGAAATTAATTGCAAAGTCAAGGAGCTACATTAGAAATATTGAGAATCAATTGGGACAAATAGCTAATTCATTAAGTAACAGATCCCAAGGAACACTTCCGAGTAATACAGAGATAAATACAAGAGACAAAAATATAGAGCAAGTAAAAGGTGTTCAACTGAGAAGTGCAAGAGAGTTGGAAGGTAGAGTTCAGAAAGAGATTGAAGTGGAGAAAGAAGAGATTGAAGAACCAAGAGAAGACACATAGAAATGTTTTGAAAGACTTATTTCTCCACCAAAAATTGATTTAGAAAAGCCACCACCACCATTTCCTCAAAGACTTCGATAACAAAAGTTGGATGAGAAATTTTAGAAATTTTGGGAAATTTTTAAGGAACTTATAATTATTATTCTATTTGTTGAAGCCTTAGAACAAATGCCAAGCTATGTGAAGTTTATGAAGGATATCCTCCACAGAAAAACAAAGTTTAAAGATAATGAGACTGTTGCACTTAGTGAAGAGTGCAGTGCGATAGTTCAGAAGAAACTTCCTGAAAAGCTTAAAGATCCTGGTGGCTTCACAATTCCATGTGCAATCAGAGATAGATTTTATAGGAAAGCTTTATGTGATTTAAGTGCAAGCATTAACCGTATGCTCTTATCTATATTTAAAAGACTGGGATTAGGAGAAATAACCCTGACTACTATAACACTGTAGTCAGTAGATTGTTTGATAACATATCCTAAAGGAGTTATAGAAGATGTTTTAATAAAAGTAGATCAATTTATCTTTCCCGTTGATTTCATCGGGCAAGATATGGAGGAAGATAAAGAGATACCTATTATATTGGGGAGACATTTCCTAGCTATAAGAAGAGAAATGATAGATGTGTAGAAAGGGGAATTAAATATGTAGGTCAATGATCAAACTGTTACATTTAATATTTCAAATTCAATGAATTATCCTACAAAATATAAAGATGATGAATGATCCAGGATGAATATAATGAGATATCTGAGTGAATGTCATTTTAAAGAAACTTATGAAGATAATTCTGAAAGTGAAAAGTTGGAACACAAGCAAGAAGAGGAAGTACAATATTCTGATGATTTTAATAAGAAATGTTTAACTTATATTCAACGAAGTTTTAAAGTTTTGGACATGTCAAAGAATGATGAATTTTTTTGTCCATCAATTGAAAAACCTCTTAAAATTGAATTAAAGTTACTTCTTGCACATTTAAGATATGCTTTTTTAGGTGACTCCTCAACTTTGCCAATTATAGTTTCCTCAAAATTAACTACAGAAGAAGAAGAGAGTTTGCTTGAAACTTTAAAGAAATATAAGAAAGACTTTGGATGTACTATAGTTGATATTAAAGGAATCAGTCCTTTAATTTGTATGCACATAATCCTTATGGAAGAATACTGCAAACTCAGGGTTGATCCTCAATAAAGATTAAATCCTATTATAAAATAAGTTGTCAAGAAAGAAATATTAATGTGGTTAGATGTTGGAATTACGTATCATATCTCAGATAGTCCACGGGTTAGTCCTATTTACTATGTTCATGAGAATGGAGGTAACTGTAACTGTTAATGAAAAGAATGAACTAATACCAACAAGATAAGTTACAGGATGGCGAAGATGCATTAATTATAGAAAATTAAACCTTTCCATAAGGAAAGATCATTTTACATTACCCTTTCTTGATCAAAAGTTGGATAGACTAACTGGGCATAAATACTTTTGTTTTTTTGGATGGATATATTGGTTATCACCAAATATGAATTGTTCCTGAGGATTAAGAGAAAACAACATTCACCAATCCTTACGGTACATTTGCTTTAGAATAATGCCCTTTGGTTTATTTAATGCCCCTGCTACATTTCAAAGATGTATGATGGCAATTCTCTGTGATTTAATTAAAAAAGGAATTAAAGTGTTTATGGATGGTTTTTTAGTGTTTGGAATTTCATTTGAATCATGTTCAGAACACTTATCTAAAGTTCTTAAACGCTGTGAAGAAACAAACTTAGTTCTTAACAGGGAAAATGTCAATTTATGGGAGCTGGAGGAATTGTTCTAGGACATCATATTTCAAAAAATGGTATGGAAGTAGACCCTGCAAAAATTCAAGTGATCGCTAATTTATCTTGCCCAACTAATGTAAGGGAGATTAGGAGTTTTTTGGGACATGTTTGATTCTACAAGCGTTATATTAAATACTTTTCAAAAATTGCTAAGCCTCTATGCCATTTATTGGAAAAAGATGTAATTTTTAATTTTGATGAAGAATGCCTCAAAGCTTTTGAGTTAATAAAAGAAAAATTAATCACCGTACCAGATTGTTTCATCTGATTGGGAAAAACCTTTTGAATCAATGTGTGATGCAAGTGATTATGCTATTGGAGTTGTTTTAGGACAAAAATATGATAAAATTTTCACAGTAATCTACTATGCTAGTAGAACTCTAAATGAAGATCAAATTAATTATACCAGAATGAGAAAGATTTATTAGCTATATTTTAATTGGAACAAAATGTGTAGTGCATACTGACCATTCTGCTATTAAATATTTAATGAAAAAGAAGGATGCAAAACCAAGACTGATAAGATGGATTTTTCTTTTACAAGATTTTAACTTTGAGATAGTAAATAGGAAGGGTGCTGATAATCAAATTGCTGATCATCTGTTTAGGCTGGAAAATAAAAAATCTCTTTATTCTGATGAAAAAATTAACAAACTTTTTTTGATAAAAAATTGTTCACTATTAATGAGTGGCGTGTTCCATGGTATGCTGACATTGTAAAATTTATTTTTTGTGACATATTACCTTATCTAATCGAGTTCCAATAGAGGAAGAAATTTTTCTCTGAAGCTAAGAATTAATTTTGGGATGACCCATTTTATATAAACAAGGAAAGGATATAATTATTCAAAGATGTGTACCATTAGAAGAAACGTATGAAATTATTCAAAAATGTCATGATTCTGATTTTGGGAGACATTTTGGTGTTGATAAAACAACATATAAAATTTTGCAATATGGATTTTATTGGCTTAAAATTTTTAAGGATGTTAATGCTTATATTAAAAATTGTGATTCATGTCAACGTGTAAGCAATATTTTTAAAATAAATCAGATGCCCCTCAATTATATGTTGGAAGTTGAAATATTTGATATTTGGGGATTAGATTTCATGGGAGCATTTATACCATTTTTCAGAAATTTATACATATTGTTAGCAGTAAACTATAAATCGATAGAAGTTCTTGCTTTACCTCGGTGTGATAATCGAACTGTTGCAAAATTTTTTAGAAAGAACATATTTTGTAGATTTGGAATGCCGAGAGTAATCATAATGAATGTGAGAAGTCATTTTAGAAACGTAATTATGGAGAAATTTGTAAAAAAAATATCATATAAACCATAAAAATGCTACTGCTTATCATCCACAGAGAAGTGGTTTGATTGGTTTATCCAATCATGAAATTAAAAGAATTTTGGAAAAATCTATTAATTCTGATAAAAAGGATTGGTCAATCAAACTGAGGTTCGCTTTGTGAGCCCATAGGATTGCATTTAAGACTCCTATAGTAATGTCCCCATGTAGGCTAATTTTTGGGAAAGCTTGTCATTTACTAGTTGAACTTGAGCATAACGCATATTGCGCTATTAAAGAGATTACTTATAATTTGAAGGATTCTAGTGAGAGACGATTATTGCAATTAAATGAGCTTGAATAGATAAGAAATAAATCTTATGAATGTGCCAAGATATATAAAGAAAAGATGAAGATGTGGCATGACCGTAGGATTCTGACTAAAAATATTGAACCAGGACAAGTTTTTCCATATAATGCCAGATTAAGAATATTAGCTAGAAAACATAAGTCCAGGTGGATGGGCCCATTTATTGTAATAAAATTTTATCCCCATGGAGCTGTGGATATTAAAGATCCTAAAACTGAGAAAATATTTAAAGTGAATGGTCATCGACTGAACCTTATTTCTCAGTAGATCAACTTAACTTGATGAGAATTTGATGTCGGGTCACCCAGAATAAGTACTGAATATGTCGAGCTGACGACGTAAACCAAGCGCTTTGTGGGAGGCAACCCATAGTTATGGATGTGCTCTATTTTGAGTTTGTTTTGTGTGATTTGTTTGGTTTAAAGTAAGAACTATATGGTAGTATTTTGATTATATTATGTTAGTGGAGATTAATGAAACCTAATTGACAAACTGGATGAGTTAAAATGATTATTTGGACATTTAGCAGACCTGTGCTAAAATGAGCACTGGCGGCTAAGCGCCAGGGTTGGTGCTTAGCCGCCGGAGTTATGAAAAACATGAAAATGAGGTTCTAGAAGACCTAATCATGGGAAAGTTGTATGGAACGTTATTTTATGGTTGTGAATGTGAGAGGACAGTTATAAAGCATATAAAGTCTATAAATAGGGACCGAATGAAGAGATATTCATCCCAATCCATATTTTCATCCTAAGAGCCATAAGGAAGAGTTTAAGTTACAAAAATGTCTTCTTGGGAGAGTAAAATTAAGAACAAAGAGGATGCAAATAAGAAGAAATTCATTTATGAAAGTGCGCAAGAATTAT
This sequence comes from Papilionanthe hookeriana x Papilionanthe teres, assembly GCA_022702705.1. Classification (NCBI taxonomy): domain Eukaryota; kingdom Viridiplantae; phylum Streptophyta; class Magnoliopsida; order Asparagales; family Orchidaceae; genus Papilionanthe; species Papilionanthe hookeriana x Papilionanthe teres. The sequence continues at coordinate 93,220,809 of CM040427.1, read as the reverse complement.
ACAATAGATTTCTAGCTTTTAGTATTTAAGGAATAGCAGAGAAGATTACAAAGATCGAGGCTGATTTAGCTTTAATCGAAACAAAGATAAATGAAACTAATGGACATTTGGCGCATATTGGATGGCAATTAAAGATGCAATTTTGTCATACTAGTCATATTAAAAAGGCGGATAAAGCGATGTTTTTGATTTAGTAGGAGTTTTCAACAATCACCTGTTCTATCAAATTTATCTACCAAATGGTTTAAAAGGAACTAATGGAGGTTTTGGATATGTTCCACCTTTAGTCGTATTAAGTTGTTAGTCCGTCATGTTTAAGTGTTTGTGTTTTATGCATTTTTTTTAAGTGTTTTTTTTGTGTTTTTCTTAAAGTGTTTATGTGTGAGTAAAAATGAGATCTTATCCAAGAATCATGGATTAAAGACTTGTAGTTTGTACTTATTTGTTTGTTCATTAGTAAAGACGTTTTATGTTTATGTAAAACTTGTATTGAATTTATTTTAGTATTAATGTGTGATTCTGGAGATAAGAATAATACAAATAGAAGATATACGTATTAAGACCATTTAGAGTGATCAATTGAGCATAAAAGTACATTTAACAAAAAATTAAAATTAGTGAATTGGCGGCTAAGCGCCGAGACCCTACACTTATGGGACATAGCTCCGCGGCTAAGCGTTGAACTTTCACGCTTAGGCACCGGTTCATGAAAATCGGTTCACAGGTATTAAAAACCCAAAATTACCATTATTCTTCTCCCCATCATCTTCTTCCTTCAAAGTTCACGACTTAGATATTTAAGGCATCTCCAAATTTGTAATTTTTGAGTTGTTTCAAGCTAAATTTGCTAGATTTGATCTTCTTAAAGTAAGAGCACTACTCCTATGTAAAATTTTTTGATTTTCACCATGTATTTGAGGAGCATTATGGAGAAATCTGAGATTTACTATTCATGGTGAAAATTTGAGAAAAAGCTTTAAAAATTACTTGGATTTAGTAGTTCAAGCCTTTACAAGTTGAGTTTAGTGATTTTAACTTAATTTTGGAAATTATGGCAATTTTTATGCAAATTTTAAAAATGACACCAAAGAGAAGAAAGGGGAGATCCACATTTGATTCAGACAAGTTTATAAGTTTGAAGGCTCAGGATCATTATGTGTAAGCACTACAGTGACGTAAATTGATTCAGGAGTGAGGCTTTGACAAGCTTGGTGGAGTAATAGAAGATATGATTGTTAGAAGACTTTGGGACAGATTTTGTAGTTTCTCGACCGTAGCTGTTATTTCTAATGTACGAGAGTTTTATTCAAATCTCTCCGAGTTAGAAGAAAATTTTGTGATGGTTAAAGGACAGTTGGTTCCTTTTACACCTGAGGTAATTAATGAGTTTTATCTGTTGTTGCCTACTACATTTTATTTTTATTCAAATTATAATCCTACAGAGGAGGAGTTGGATGGAATCATTTATGCTTTGACTGATGGAAGAGGATTCTGGAAAATAACTACTGAAAGAAGAGTTAACTTCCCTACCTCAAAGCTGAATGCCACCTCTAAGGCATTGCATTACTTTATATCATCCAAGCTGATTCCTACCAATCATCTGTGTGAGATTACGAGGGAAAAGGCTACTTTGAATTTTATTATTCAGCAAGGGAATGCAATCGATATTGGAAAGATTCTTATGATTGTATTTGGAGTTCTGCCAAAGCTAATACTACTGAAGATATGGGATTTGCTTCCCTTATAGATTCATTATGTGAGCGGGCTGGTGTAAGATCTGAAAATTGGGAAGAGGTCCTTCAGCCTCTTAAGCCTATTACTAGTGTGAATGTGAAGACATATGCTGAGCATTACCTTTTTGGCTGGAAAGGAGGATTGCCTAGAGCTTTAGGTTCATCTAGTTCTACTGCTTTTACATCTAGTGCTTCAACTTCTCATTCATCATCAAGTTAGTTTACTGATTCACAAATAGAACTTTTAAATAAAATGAAAGATAATATTAATTATACTTCGGATTGAGTTGATGAGAAGGAAAGGTAAATCATATAGGGGAATGTCTGCAGAAACATAGTGAGTATGAGGAGAATTATCATAGTTATATAAACAGATTAATCAGAGGAGATTATTGTGTTGTGTGACCCGACCTACAATAACGCAGTAATTTTTGCTTCCAAAAGATGGCCAAAAACTTGAGCCAATTTATAAATAGCGGCTAGTGTATAAAATTAAAATGTTGTAAAAATTTAGAAAATATTTTACACACTGGGGGTACTACACAAGTATACGTATCGTTTCAAGTAATATAGGGTTTTCTTTTATAACCCCAGTATCAATCTCACCGAGAAGCGAGGCAAGCAATCCTTTAGATTAATTCTAGTCTATTCTTATAAGGCCTAAATTTGGAATTTTGATTAAAAAGGTTTTTTTATTAACTAATCCTAAATAATGTTCTTAAATAAAAAGATAACTTATGGATAAATTGGTTTGGAGAATTTTGAGATTTTAAAGACTACCTTTCTCTTGCAATTACATAGATAATGTGTAGGAAAGAAATGCTTAGAATTTTATGTAGTAGTGCCAAATAAAAGCAATCCTATTCTTTACCCTTTGGTCCAGGTGTAAAGAACATTGGCTAATCTATAGATTGGTTCAGGATGTTTAATTAGTAGAATGGGTTAATCTAGTCTCACACTATGAGATGTCCAAGGGTGGCTATGGTCGGCCATACCAGTGACCCGTTCCCTTTCTATAGACCAGATTATTAGAATTTAGTCTGTCACTCTAAAAACTAATAAATTCTGCACCCAATAAATAATATCTTCCTATTTATTTGCATTTCACCTTGAATAACCCGCATAAAGCCTTCGAATACCCAAGGATTCATGTGATATCTACTAGTTAAGAACTCATCTTCGGATAGGTCTCACAATTCTTCAATGGGTTTTAACAATACAAGTGATCAATTTGTAAAGTAAATGAAGATCCGGTATGAATATCATCACCATAATTTAATAAGAGAATATCTAAGAAAATCTTAATTCCTAAGCATAAATCTATTTCATTACAAAACAGAAGTAAATGAAAATAATAGCATAAGAAGTAAAAGACTTGATAGAATTGTGTAATAAATTAATGGCCAACAAGGAACTTATTTCATTGGTATTCTATTATATTTATGAAACTATCTGTCACCTAGAAGCATTTAATAGATAACTCCATCATAAAAATAATTTTCCTACACATGCCACTACTTCATATTAAAAGAAAGAGTAAAAAAATCACTTACGAAGCATGGATAAATTATGACAGAAAACTCGATTTAAAATAAATAAAATTTACTAGAAAGTGTTTACAATAATTACAAGAGAATGAAGAACACAATACTTAGCTTTTTCCCTCTGAAGGAAAGAAGAAGATCTCTCCACCAAAGTCTCCCACCGATCCATGCGCCGCTCGTACATCCCATACATAAATATCTTAAAATTCCTCACCAATCTCTCCATAATATGTAGAAATCTACATCTTTATGACTCTAAAATGACAAAGGGGAAAGAGAGAGAGAGAGAGAGAGAGAGAGAGAGAGAGATAGAGATTAGAGAGATAGGCTAGAGAGAGGAAAAAAGAAGAGACACCCCCTTGCTGTAGAATTGGTCCCTATTTATAGAGCTTTGAAAATGACCAAGGGTTGCTTTAGGCATCTCTTCAAAATTCGATCTAGATACATTGAATCTTCTAGAAACATTTCTGGCGCCTAGGCGCCAGGTTCTGGAGCCTAGTTTCCAGACTCTGTGCCCAAAACAGTCGCACCCCTTCACTTTAGCTCACACCTCTTCATGATTTAAACCGCTCTAATGTGTCTAGATTCATTGTATCACATGTCTTATATATTAGGAATAACTTCCACTCTTCTAGAAGGTCCAGAAACTACTTAACACCGTCAAAATAACTCCGAAAGTCGTCAAAAATCCATCCAATAACTGTTTCTAGATGATTCTGGTGCCTAGGCCTTGACTCTGGAGCCTAGGCACCATTTTCTCGTCATCACTGGTGCCTGGGCTCCGGGTTTGGCAGCTAGGCGCTACCCTGTGCGCAGCTCCACTGTTTTGCTCCGTTTGGCTCTGTTTCAACTTCGTTTCGCCCCATTTTAGTTGTGTTGCGTTCCTAACATCTTCACCTACAAGATAGATATAAAAACAACATTTCTTAAAAGTATAATTTCATTAAAAAACATGTGAGAAATATAAAATATATCAAGCATAGAAAGATATATCAATATGTGCTAAGTTAGAATTTTCTTCCTTGCTTATTTTGGCTCAAAATTGCATAGTTTTTGCTTGATTTTCTCTACAATCATATTTTTATACTTGAAGACAAAAATATGCAAAATTCCTTCTTTTAAAGTGTAATATCTTTTAAAATGTGCATAAAGTTAGCATGAAATCTACACTAAAAATAGGTAATTTTTATAGTGGATCAAATTCCCCCAAACTTAAACGTTACTTGTCCTCAAGTAACACCATAATCATGTAAAATCACATAAGCTAATCATGTGTATGAGTTTCTTTAGGAGTTTCTAAAATTTTATTCTAGAAATGTAGTAGTCCAATATAGAAAAATTTTAATAAATGAGACCAATTTGAAGTTTAGAAATCTCTTAGATGAAACAATATGAAAATATGTGTTGTTATCTAATTCAGAAATGCTTATAAATTTTTCAAAATATAGGGGTTAGGCATTTTATTTTCTTTACTTAAAAAGCTTTATTAAAAATAATTATACTAACTATATTATATTTTTAAGCTTATGATTTTCTCAAATCTTTTACTTTAAAAAGCTCAGGTGTGGAACCAATTTTTAAGTAGGCCCTTTAATCCTCAAGCTTCTCCTTTCTTTTTCACATACTATGCTTTTCTTTTTTTTTCTTTTTCTTTTTCTTTTCTTCCTTCTTCTTGTTTTTTTTAGGCAAGGATTACTATATCTGGATAGGCCTTTAATAATTTTTAATTCCACCCTTCCTTTCCTAAAGCATAAGGTAGATATATATCTTTTACTTAGAAATATAATAACAGTTTTGAAAATTATTTTTCAATAATAGAAATTTAAATATTGAAAACAAAAGTCTAATCCTTCTATTTTTCTAAAAATACAAATTTTCTTACTAAAGATGTTTACACAATATTTATCATTTCTTCACTAAGAAAAATTTAACTTTAAAATTTTCATCACTACTATAAATTTTAACTAAATTCTCTTACTCATTTCTATATTCAAAAATTTATTTCCCTAATATAAATTCATACACATAATTATTTTTCAGTCAAAAATCAAATTTTTTTATAGTATTTTTGAGGACAAATAAATTTTAAGTTTTTCAAAATTCATTTTTCATCCCCCCAAACTTGAATTTTAAAATATTTTGCAATTAATTCCATAAAATGTAGGAGGGAGAAAAATAAAAGATAAATCTACTAACTACTACAATATCCTATCAAATGTATATAAATGCATAATTAGGATAGAATGATTGCAGAAGAAAGTAAATCTAGCCTAAGACATGCTTGTTATAATATCAAATTTAAAGGAAGTATATTAACTTTAAAATATATTTTTCTTCCTACCTTCAAACTTGAATTTGAACATGTATAGCATTCAGCACAGAAAATATAAGAAGGAAAAAAAATAGTTCAGAAATTTTATCTACACAAATGTTTGTCAAAAACATCTATAAATATTCATCAGGACATAACAATTTGCAATAGAAAGTAAATATAAACTAAAACATGATAGAATAAAATTAAACTAAAGAAAGGTCTAACAAGCAAGAAAAACATTGGCATGGGAATATATTTAAGTGTTCTTCAAATCTCTAAATTATTATAACACAAACACAAACACAAACACACAAACTAAAATACCTAGACTCGCAGATTCATAATGAAATATCAATTGAGGTTAATTTGTTCTCCTTTCTACTCACATTTCCCCTCCTTACTTTCAATTTCTAACGGAAGAAACTACACTAATATTGATAATCTGGTAAATAAAAATAGTGTAGTTCATCCAGATGTTGTTCATTAGGCAATTTCATGACCTTACTTACTGAAAAAAAAAATTCAGATAAAGGAAGTAATAGAGTTGACATGGAGTGGTCCAAGTCTAAACTCTACATGCTTCAAGGTAATGCTCAGCTCTGATTGATAACTTTATAACAGACTCGTCAGCCTGCTACTACCAGAAGTCATATACAAATTTAGTCAAGACCAAGGCATAACCTCACAAAAATAATCTAATATGCACTAAATAAAACACAAAACAACACATAAACAATCATGACTCGCAAGCACACTAAATCAAAGCGCATTGATAACTATGGGTTGCCTCCCATAAAGCGCTAGGTTTAACGTCGTCAGCCCAACAAATGTTTTCTCCTGGATCAAAATTCCAATTATGTAATCCTCGATCAATCACACAATCATTTCCAGATCCAAGGATTCCTATAAAATCCTCAAGTTTTAATTTTTCATTTAGCTCTTCATTTTCAGTTTGATTTATATCATTATTTCTCATATTTCTTTCTAGATCCAATATTCTTCTATTGATTTTATGAATTTGCATATTAATATCATCCTTGAAATTTATAAGAAATGGATCTTTATAAGATACTTCAATATCTCCAAAATTTTGGATCAGATTCTCTTTAGATAATTCAGATTCTGGATCAGTATCCTCTATGTTACTCTTCTGTTTCAAATTATCTTCCAATTCTTCCCCTTTATAATTATTAAATGATGGAGGATCTATCATAGTTGAGGAAATAGGTTTTTCTAATTCCTTAGGAATTTCTTCCAATGGTCTTCCAATATCCTTATCCTCTTTTCTCAACTCAAAATTCTTTTGAAATATATCCTCAAATTCTCTTCCAAGTCCTAGTTCAATAACTTTATCATGTTCATCATTCAATTCAGGTTTTCCTTATGATTGAGTCACATCTAAAGATATAAAGACTGGTTGTGTAGATGAATTCCCTAAGTAGGTAGGCTTTAAAATTGTATGGGGTACATCCATCTTATGTTCATGAGATTTTTCAACAAATGGAATTAAAAGTTTACTATTTTTTGTAGCGTCCATCATTTCACACCTCTCCTAAACATACATACAGTCTTCTTTAAATAATGTTTTTGAATCATCATGAAAATTCATTTCAATCTCATCTGTTAACTTATTCTCAAAAATTTCTTGGAAATGGTCTTTACTTAGATAATCAATTTCATCTATCCAAAAACAATCATCATCTTTTCTTTTAGCAAGATATTTCATAGTCTTTAATACATCAAAAGTGACTTTCTGGTCATTAATATTCATAATCAACTCTCCTTTTTTCACATCTATCATAGCTTGTCCAGTAACAAGGAAATGTCTCCCTAAAATAATTGGAATTTATTTATCTTCTTCCATATCTAATACAATAAAGTCCAAAGGAAAGATAAATTTATCCACTTTAACAAGCACATCTTCTATAACTCCTTTTAGATAAATGATAGATCGATCAGCTAACATAAGGGTTACAGTAGTGGGAGAAATATCGACTAAACCTAACCTTCTAAATATATATAGAGGCATCACATTAATGCTTACTCCTAAATTACATAAAGCTTTTCCACATAATCTTTTTCCAATTGCACAAGGAATTGTAAAGCTACAAGGATCTTTAAATTTCTGAGGAATATTTTTCTGAAGTATAGCGCTGAACTCCTCACTTAGTGCAACTGTCTCGTAATCCCTAAATTTCTTTTTCTTATTTAATATATCCTTCATAAACTTTGCATAACTTGGCATCTGTTCCAAATCTTTAGTGAAAGGAATATTTATCGTTAACTTCTTAAATACTTTCATGAACTTTGAAAATTTCTTATGCAACTCATGCTATCTAAGTCTTTGAGGAAATGGAGGTGGTGGTCTTTCCAAACTGATTTTAGTTGGAGAAATTAATTTTTCCAGATCCTTAGAAACATGTTTTTCAGGTCTTTTAGTTTTCTTTGTTTCTCTCACAACATCTTTCTCTTTTCTAACCACATCCTCTATCTCTCTTCCACTTTTTAATTGGACAGCTTCTACTTGTTCATTATTGTTCTCTTTAGGGTTGATCTCAATGTTTCTAGGAAGTGTTCCTTGGGGTCTATTGCTAAGTGAATTAGCCATTTGTCCCAGTTGATTCTCTATATTTTTAATTGCAGCATTTTGACTTTGCAACTGGTTTCCCATTTGCAATACCACTTCTTCCATAGACATCTTCTTATCCTCAAATTGTTGATCATTGTTAAAGTCCGGTGGATATGAAGGTCTATAGTTTGTGTTCCCCTGATTATTCCAACTTCCATTAGGATTCACATGATTATTTTCCCATTTTTTGTTTCCACCATCAGTAGAATGATTCCAGTTAAAATTAGGATGGTTCTCCCAACACGGGTTGTAAAAGTTAGAATATGATTTGTTTATGGTATTTAAAACGTCATATGATAAGTTAGAAGCAATTATACGCTCTAATGAACTTTCCTCACTTACAGAAGTAAATTGAGGCTGGTTCATTCCAAATTGGTCCAACTTCCTTGATATTGCGGCAACCTGAGATGCAAGAATTGTAATCACATCTATATCATGAACACTAGCTACATTTTTATGATTTACCCTTACAGAGGGCCATTAAAATTAATTTGTAGCCATTTTTTTTAATTAATGCATACACTTCATTAATTGATTTTGACATTAATGAACCACCAGCTGTAGCATCAATTATAGACCTAAGGGATCCTACTGACCCATTATAAAAAGTTTGAATGATTAACCAATCGGGCAGAGCATGATGTGGACACTTTCTTAGGAGTTCCTTAAATCTTTCCCAGGCTTCGTATATTCTTTCTCCTTCATATTGACAAAATGAGATAATATCATTTCTAAGTTTAGTAGTCCTTGAAGGTGGAAAATACTTAGCTAGGAATTTCTGAGTTAAATCTTACCAATTTTTAATAGAGCCATGTGCTAATGAGTATAACCATATTTTAGGCTTATCCCTTAGTGAGAAAGAAAATAAGCCTTAGCCTAACAACATCGTGTGATACACCGTAACAATGAAATGTAGCACAATGTTCTAGAAAACTAGATAAGTGTAAATAGGGATCCTCCAAAGGAGTTCCCCCAAACTGATTGTTCTGCACCAGTTGGATAATCTCAGGATTTATTTCAAATGAGTCAGCTTCTATGATAGGGTTTTCTATACTTGAGTGAATTTCATCTGTCGTAGGATTTACGTAATCCCTCGGTGAAGTATGATGATTTTCCAAGTTATTATCTTGAAAGTATTCCATTTCCATTTCTAGTTTTTCGTATCCTTTTTGTATTTTTACTTTTTTATTTTTTTCAAACTCGGGACTATAAGGCGTAAGTCTTGCAGATCCTTTGTTTCGCATACTTAGAACAACAAACAATACATTAATAATTAAACAAATAATAGATGAAATATATTCAACACAACAAAATATTTTCACGAACACCTTATTTTTCACACAAACAGTTTTTTTTTTACGACACTTTTTCATGTAACAAAACACGTTTTCACACAAAAATAGTTTTTATGACACTACAGTTTTCCAAGTCTAAACCTAATTATTTCAGCTAAAATTCTCCTAAATTTTTTACCGAAGCTTCCCCGACAACGGCGCCAAAAACTTGACCTGACCTGCAATAACGCAGTAATTTTTGCTTCCAAAAGATGGCCAAAAACTTGACCCAATTTATAAATAGAGGCTAGTGTATAAAATTAAAATGTTGTAAAATTTTAGAAAATATTTTACGCACTAGGGATACTACGCAAGTATACGTATCATTTCAAGTAATATAGGGTTTTCTTTTATAACCCCAGTATCGATCCCATAGAGAAGCGAGGTAAGCAATGCTTTAGGCTAATTCCACTCTATTCCTATAAGGCCTAAATTTGGAATTTTGATTAAAAAGGTTTTTTTTTTCATAACTAATCCTAAATAATGTTCTTCAATAAAAATATAACTTATGGATAAATTAGTTTGGAGAATTTTGAGATTTTAAAGACTACCTTTCTCTTGCAATTACATAGATAATGTGTAGGAAAGAAATGCTTAGAATTTTATGTAGTAGTGCCAAATAAAAGCCATCATATTATTTACCCTTTGGTCCATGTGTAAAGAACATTGGCTAATCTATAGATCGGTTCATGATGTTTTATTAGTAGAATGGGTTAGTCTAATCTCGCACTACTAGATGTCCAAGGGTGGCTATGGTCGGCCCTACCAGTGACCCGTTCTCTTTCTATAGACCAAATTATTAGAATTTAGTCTGTCACTCTAAAAACTAATCCATTCTGCGCCCAATAAATAATATCTACCTATTTATTTGCACTTCACCTTGAATAACCCGCATAAAGCCTTCGAATACCCAAGGATTCATGTGATATCTACTAGTTAAGAACTCATCTTCGGATAGGTCTCAAAATTCTTCAATGGGTTTTAACAATACAAGTGATCAATTTGTAAAGTAAATGAAGATCCGGTATAAAAATCATCACCATAATTTAAAAAGAGAATATCTAAGCAAATCTTAATTCCTAAACATACATCTATTTCATTACAAAACAAAACTAAATGAAAATAATAGCATAAGAAGTAAAAGACTTGATAGAATTGTGTAATAAATTAAGTGCCAACAAGGAGCTTATTTCATTGGTATTCTATTATATTTATGCAACTATCTGTCAGCTAGAAGCATTTAATAGATAATTCCATCATAAAAATAATTTTCCTACACATGCCACTACTTCATATTAAAATAAAGAGTAAAGAAAATCACTTACAAAGCATGGATAAATTACGACAGAAAACTAGGTTTAAAATAAATAAAATCTACTAGAAAGTGTTTACAACAATTACAAGAGAATGAAGAACACAATACTTAGTTTTTTTCCTCTGAAGGAAAGAAGAACATCTCTCCACCAAGGTCTCCCATCGATCCATGCGCCGCTCGTACATTCTACACATAAATATCTCAAAATTCCTCACCAATCTCTCCAGTAGAAATCTACATCTTCATGGCTCTAAAACGACTAAGGGGAAAGAGAGAGAGAGAGAGAGAGAGAGAGAGAGAGAGAGAGAGAGAGAGAGAGCTAAAGAGAGAGGCTAGAGACAGAGGAAAAAAAAAGAGACACCCCCTTGCTGTAGAATTGGTCCCTATTTATAGAGCTTTGAAAATGACCAAGGGTTGCTTTAGGCACCTCTTCAAAATTTGATCTAGATACATTGAATCTTCTAGAAACATTTCTGGCACTTAGGCGCCAGGTTCTAGCGCCTAGGCGCCAGACTCCGTGCCTAAAACACTCGCACCCCTTCACTTTGGTTCGCACCTCTTCGTGATTTAAACCACTCCAATGTATCTAGATTCATTGTATCACATGTCCTATATATTAGGAATAACTTCTAGTCTTCTAGAAGGTCCAAAAACTACATAAAACTGTCAAAATAACTTCCAAAGTCATCAAAAATCTGTCCAATAACTGTTTCTGGATGATTCTGGCGCCTAGGCCTTGATTATGGCACCTAGGCGCCATTTTCTCATCGTCACTGGTGCCTAGGCGCAGGGTTTAGCACCTAGGCGCCTCCCTGTGCGCAACTCCACTGTTTTGCTCCGTTTGGCTCAGTTTTAACTCCGTTTCGCCCCATTTCAGTTGCGTTGCGTTCCTAACATCTTCACCAACAAGATAAATATAAAAACAACCTTTCTTAAAAGTATAATTTCATTCAAAAACATGTGAGAAATATAAAAGATATTAAGCATAGAAAGACATATCAATATGTGCTAAGTTAGAATTTTCTTCCTTGCTTATTTTAGCTTTAAATTGCATAGTTTTTGCTTGATTTTATCTGAAATCATATTTTTATACTTGAAGACAAAAATATGCAAAATTCCTTCCTTTAAAGTGTAATATCTTTAAAAATGTGCATAAAGTTAGCATGAAATCTGCACTAAAAATAGGTAATTTTTAAAGTGGATCACTGTGCTACCTCAACATCCACACTATACCCCATCTGAGCCTAGACATGCTTGGAATAAAGGGGATAATGATGGAGAAGGAGATGGGATTAGAATCTATATTTCGTATGTGTTGTGAATAGTTATGTGATGTTGTATGTTTAGATTTTTTTTTCTGTATGAGTTGTTATCTTTCTATTTGTGGTTCTTATTGGAATATATTGTTGTAATCACGACTGATGTAATAGTTGGTGAAGTACTTTAGCATGTTTTTATGCTATTTATGGATTGTTTGTTTATGTTATGTGATTTGATTTTTTAGAGTTTTTGTGGTAATAAATTTGATAAAAAAATTGTAGTGTATTTTGTTTGTTAGTGTAGAACTTATTCCACAAACTATTAGGAAGGTTTAGAATACTATTTAAATCCAGTTTTTAATTTTATGTTTAACATTCAATTTACTACCATATATATTGTTTTATTGTGAATTTCTGTTTAAGTATGTGTGAATTTGCTTTTATTACCGCCACTACTTTAGAAGTCTTTAGAATTTCTTTTATATAAAATGTAAAGTTAAGATTTGATCTAGCTGTTTTACTCCTGTTTTTAATTTTTATACTTGCATATTTAGGATATAAAATATCCTGCAAGCATGATAATTATAACTTATCCTAGCCATGTATCTTTTTACTATGTTTAAATGTTTTGTCATTACAAAAACTTTAATGTTTGGGGGGGATGAAAAATAATTTTCAAAAACTAAAATTTAATTTGTTCTCAAATGTGCTAAAAATAAAATTGTTTTTTATTGAAAAATAATTATGTGTATGAAGTTATATTAGAAAAGTAAAATTTTGAATATAGAAATGAGTAAGAGAATTTAGTTAAATACTATAGTAATGATGAAAATTTTAAAGTTAAATTTCTTAGTAAAGAAATGATAAAAATTTTGTAACTATCTTTAGTAAGAAAAGTTATATTTTTTGGAAAAATAGAAGGATTAGAATTTTATTTTTAATACTTAAGTTTCTTTTATTCAAAATAATTTTCAAAGCATTTTCTTATATTTCTAATAAAAAGATATATATATGTTTACCTTATGTTTTAGAATGTAATGGTGGAATTAAAATTATTAAAGGTCTATCCAGATATAATAATCATTGCCTTAAAGAAAAATAAAAATAAAGGAAAAAAAAAGATAAAATATAAAAAAAAGAAAAAAAAAGTGAAAAGTGAAAAAAAAACCAAAAAAAAGAGAGGAAGGAGAAGCTTGATGATTAAAGGACCTAATTAAAAATTTGTTCCACACCTGATCTTTCTAGAGTATAAGGCTTGAGAAAATATTGAAGCTTATGAATATAATATAGTCAATAAAATATTTTTTAGTAAAGATTTTTAAGTAACAAAAAATAAAATGCCTAAACCCTATATTTTGAAATATCTACAAGTATTTCTGAATAAGATAGGAACTCAAATTTTTCATAAACCGTTGCTTAAGAGATTTCTAAACTTTAAATTGGTCTGATTTACTAAAACTTTTTCTAAATTGGATTACTACATTTCTAGAACAAAATTTTAGAAACTACTAAAGTAACCCATCCACATAATTTGCTTATATGATTTTATGTGATTAAGTATCACTTCAAAACAAGTAAAATTTCAAGTTTGGGGGATTTTGATAAACCTAAAATATATAGTATTTTTGTACTCATTTTTATTCCTATTTTTAAGGATATTACATATTTTGTGTATTTTTTCTTGCAAGTATGATTAAATTGATGATTGTGATGAAACGAGTGAAAATGGATCAAATCTAGAGCAAAAATTGATCTGTGGCGGCTAAACGCCCAGATGGCACTTATGCGACAAAGCCTTGCGGCTATGCGCTCAGACCTCGCGCTTATGCATGGCAGTTACTTTAGAGGAGTTATTTAATTTTTTACATCATTTTGAAGAGGTGTTTGAGGCATCGCTTGGTACAAACGTGGGTAACTTCCTATTGACACCAAAATTAAATTGAATTACTCTCAAATGGATGCATCTCTTGGAGGATTCATTGAATCTGGACAGAATTTGAAGAGATACAAAGACACCCGTTGGAAAATTTTTAAAGGAAGGCATGGGAAATTAGAAATTGGTTGTTGTTGGAGGGTGTGTGGTTTATGTTTATTGTGTAGGAGAAATACACCAGTCCACTACATCATTTCTTTTTACTTTATTATAGTTTGTATTAGGATTAGAAGTGATAGTTGGAGTCCATAGAATTGAGTGCCAACCTCTAAGGAGCGTTGTAAGGAAAAACAACGTTTTCAAAGAAACTTCAAGAGTTTGGTGGAGAAGATTTTAGATAAGTCTTTATCTTTGTTATTACATTTGGTTTTTATTTAGGACTTCTTGTGTTTTCACTATGATTTCTACTTTTAAACCATGCTGTGATTGTATTTTCTCCATGAATTCTGAGTAGTTTTCTTTATCTTTTTCATTAAAATGTTAAATTTATTAAGATATGGATGAATGTTGTGTGAAGTATAGGAAATTAATGTTGGAAGATGTTGTGATGATTCAAAACCTTGCACTTCATTTACTTCTTAATTAGGCCACTTAAGATGTTAACATCGGTTGTTAGAACATGAAAGATCCAGAATGGTATTGTCTCAGCCAACAATTGGTAAGAATCACATGAGATTATATGGGTGAGAATGTAGTTCATATGATTGAGTGCAGATAAATAGGGAGATATACTTTAATGTGTGTAGATTTAGATGACATTCGTGTGACAGGCTAAAACCCTCAGTTCAATTTATTTTTTTATGACTTGATACATGATGTTAACCCCCTAGTATCTTTCCTGCCTAGCCCATCTTCAAGAATACTAAAGCACTAGATTAACATATATTCTTTATAGCATCTCTAGTAAGGGTAAAGAATATAATTGCTTCTATTTAGTACAAAAAATTTTAGATACTTCAACAATAGAATTTCATGTCTTTTTACTAATTCATAATAAGGAAAAAAAGATATTTTATTTACATTTTCTTTCATCTTACAAAAATCTAGTTAAAGTAGTTGATTACTTTATTTTAAATTATAAAAATTATCAAAAAGAATCAAATTTTCTTTCCTAGAATATTATCTTTAGTTTAGGTAAGGTTATTTTATGTTTTCTTTCTTTTAAAAATTTTTACACATTTTTCCCTAGGGTTCGATATCTTGGGGCTTAATCAAAAAGTCATATATTACTTGATAACGATACGTATACTTGCGTAGAATCTTACTTTATAATAATAATTAAAATTCTTATTTGCATTGCCATCAACTTTTTGGTGTCATTGTAAAGAAAGAGATATCATTAAAAAGAAGTATCGATTCATATTTAAAAATAAATATCAGGGATCAGTTAGCTCGATCATAGAGTGACCTCAAGAGATAGATGGACAACATGTCAATTTTTGTACTGCGACGAGGCAAGAAAACCTTCAGCAGATTGCAGAATAAAGTTTCTACTCACTTGTATTTGCAATGTTTTTTTGATAGTTTCAGTCTTCGATACTGCCAAACAATAGCACTGAATTGAAGATTTTAGTCTGTCACACTAAAATATTCAATACTTCGCCTGATAATTAATATTTCCTTATTTATTTGCACCCTCCTTTCAAGGCTTTTGAATTTCCTGAATCTTGGATGTAATCTTTACTATAGTTGATAATTCAACATATGTTAAAAATTCAATTAGCTAAATTGAAAGTAAATTAAGATTTAAGTAAAAGATTATCACAATCTCTATTTAATATTATTAGGCACAACTCTTTTAATTCTTCATTTCACAAAACCTCAACAACAAGGAGAAAGACAAATGAAACTACTCAGAATGCATGGGAATAATAACACAGATGTTGGATTTCATTTAAAGTTATAAAACAATAAACAAATATACTTATCTCAATTCTTCTCCCCAAGCAGATTCCTCAAGTTCCTCTGACTCTTCTTTCTTGTACAACACACTTATAACTCACCAAGACACTAAACACTAACTCTTACTACAAAAGGAAGTACTCAATTGACACCAACTGACTCTTAATGACGACTTAACTACCCCCCATGACACAAAAATTGTTCCTATATATAGAAGGAGTCATATTTCCAAAGGTTGCTTAAGCACCTCTTCAAAACGCATCCAGATTCATCAAATTTGGCTTGAATCAATTGTCTCGCCGTCGGCGGGCTCGCTCTCTCTGTCGGCAGGCTTCTAGAAGCAAGGCTAACTGTTCAGACTCGCTGTCGGCGGGCTCGATCTCACCGTCGGCGGGCTCTATTATAATATATTAAAAACTTTCGGGAAAATCTCGCCGTCGGCGGCTTAAATCTCGTTGTCGGCGGGACAGTTCAATTTTCATCAATATTTGTCCTTTTTGCTCCAGATTCACGCATTTTTTCTTTTTTTGCTCTCAGCACCTAAAAATCTTCATTCCTACAATAAAACACAGAAAATACATTTCTTTAAAGTGTAATTTCATATGAAATTGGTATAAAATTCGTAATATATTTTCATGTGGTCAAAATCCCCCAAACTTAACTATTACTTATCCTCAAGTAATTTAGATACTACATAAAAGTAATGATTATTTGTAGTAAATTTTTAATTCAGAATTACTATGAATTTAATTTAAATAAGTATTATAGTAAAGTTTTCTAGAAATATTTTTAAAATAATTAAATTAATTTTGTAGAGATAAGGTTATTTAGTCCTCAAGTTTAAGATTTCTAGTTTTCCATTCATTTCAAGAATGACTATATTTTTCAATATTAAATTATTTAAGATATTCAGATGATAGGAATTTCATGAAAGCACTACTTAGTAAAATACTAATCCATATATATAAGTTCATAAATGTAACTGAAGTTTACCCTTTAGGTTGATTCAAATGAAGCCAATTTTTGATAAGGCATCTCCTCAAGCTTCTCCTCACTTATATATATATATTTATATATATATATATATATATATATATATATATATATATATATATATATATATATATATATATATATATATATATATATATACATATATATTCTTTTTCTTTTCTTTCCGGATTGATTTTCAATCCCTTTTTTCTTTTCTTTTTCAAGTGAGAATCACTATTTTTGGTTAACTCGTTAATAATTTTGAACTTCATTTTCCTCATCCTAAATTTGAAACTTGAAACATTTACTTCCTTTATATGTATTTCAAAGTTTTTACTTCATTGAGTTTCAATCTTTTCTTTTTCAACTAAATACCTAAGAATTTTATATTTAAACTATAGTTTTCCTTACTATAAATAGTTAACTATATTCTTATTATCTTATACTAAATATCTTAATCTACAAAATTAGTTAATCATTAAAAGTATTTTTTTTAACTTTCTATAATAATTAAAAAAATTAATTCTAGTTTAGTGAATTAAAATTACCACAGAAAATCATTCTATAATGATTTTTGAAAATATAAATTGAGAACAATTTAATAATTAAATTTGTATTTTTCCCTCCCCCAAACTTAGTTTTTTCTATCTATATAGGGTGAAAAGAAAACAAACTATAAATTTAAATCATACCTTTGTGCTTTAGGTATTTCTTCTTTTTGAAGTTCTGCAGGTTCTATCCATTACTTAATTAACTTGTACTGTTAATAACATTCTACACACATAATATTAAAAGAAATAGCTGGGTAAAGAAGTTTTGAAATAAGTACAAAATACTATCACAACTTATATTTAGTCAAATGATTAACACACACAATTAATTATTTCAGTTTAAGATCACAATAACAGTCTGAAATATTAAAATTTACAAACTATATAACTTAACTTATACAACCATTTTAAAAATGTCTTACACAACATAACAAACCAAGCTCACAAACTAAACATCAATTTTAAATTTAAGAAAACAAAAAAACAATCACATAACATAAATATCTAAGCATAGAATCTAATCATCAACATTAAAATCCCAAGCAAAATCTTCATCTCCTTGATCCGCGGGTGGAGTAGGTTGGTAATGACTGTAACGGGGGCACTCAGGAAATAAAACATCAAGCTCTCCTCTCCTGTAACGATTCTCAACATCATAATAAGCTATCTCAAACTCTGAATGTCTCTGGAGATACTCACTATCATAATTGTGCCTTCGTTCTAATCCTCCAATTATCTGATCAATATGCTCTAACTTTTCCTCAATCTTTTCAAAACTCTTCCGCTGCAGGTTCATTTCATTCATCAAATCATGAAGGGTAGGAGAACTATAAGTAGGAGGATCATACCTGGTGGAGGGAATATCCCTACTAGTTGAAGGTACGTAACTCCTAGTTCCAGATCTCCATCCTTTGTGGGATTCATAAGTCTTTATATTAGCCTGGGTAATTGGTTTCATAGGCTCTACCCATTCCTCATCATCTCTTGCCTCTACCCCAGGTAATTAGCAGAGTGCATAAATTAGACAGGGATGCCCTAGTCCTCCTCCACTCTCACTTCTTGCAGTGGCTAATACATTCTTGTAAATAATACTTCCCACATTAATAGTTCTTTGGTTCTGAATACAGAAATCTATAACTGCTCTATCTCTTGTTACTTCACTATGGTGATAGGTAGGTAACAAAGTAGAACAAATAAAATAGTGCCAAGCTTTAGATATTGCATTTAGCATAGAAAGAGGGAAGTTTACCCGTTCACGCTGCTTAATTTTCCAAACCCCTTTCCCATCAGTGAGAAAGTTGATTACTTCTTTCAGCGGTCCTTCCATTGTTCCAAAAGTATCATACTCGCTGATGTGTAGGTCGCGTACTTCGTAGAAAGAATTGATTCTTACAGCATTGAAATCGACAAAAAATCCTCTAACCTTTATTGGTGCATCTTCTATTTCAGTTAAGTTGTCATAAAATTCCTTCACTACTTCACTACGCACTCTATTTGTTGTATAACAAAAATTTTCCCATCTCCTCTTTTTTTATGGTTCGTTCCACTTCTCCTCCTCGATTCCTAAATACTCGATCTTGTATGCACTTCCTTGCTTGGATATTATGGAAGTATCTTGATTGAGCTCGAGCACTTACAAATCGTGTTTCGTCATAATTCATTCGCCTCTTTTGTCGCGGAGCCATTTTTTTCGATCTATCAAATTTACAAAAATCTCAACTAATCTCTATAATATTACTAAAATGGCTTCTAAAGATGACTAAAATCACTCTAAATCAATTTCCATGAGCTTCTTCCAAATCTTTTCTCCACATTTTAATTTTTTCCAAAATTTCTTAATGTGGAAGAAATTCATGGTGAAAATCAAAAAATTTTATATAGGAGGGAAGCTCTTACCAAGGGAAGACGAAATCTGGTGTCAAAATGTGTTAAAATTGCTCCAAATCTACGATACATCAAGCCCTAGGTCAGTTTTTCGAAGTTTTGAGGAAGGGGATGATGAATAGTGACGGTTGACCGGTCAAAATATAGTGTTTTACGAAATCTCGCTGTCGGCGAACTAATTAATTCAAAGAGGTCAAAAGTTTCGGGAAAATCTCACCGTCGGCGGGATCGATCTCGCTGTCAGTGAGGTTTTTGAATTTTTAATATTTTTAAGATTTATAATATTTTCAATTCATTTTAAGCCTCGATAATGTCCAGTCACTTTAGATTATACTTCATCATGATAAGATACTATATTAACACATAAATTCACACAACACAAATATTATAACTTATATATATGAAATCTAAGTGGTTACAAATTTCACACACACTACATAATTAACAAATTGCTTTGCAAAATCTTAACACACACACAATTCAGCATCGCAATCCACACTACAATACTCAAAATGCTGAGACTAAACAAATAACACACAATCATATCTAGACTGAGATTAACTATATAACGTGCAAATAAAAACTAAATTCAAGCAATCACACACAAATAAGAATGAATGAATATCTTCTACTCATCAAGACCTGAACTTAATTCTTCTCTGATATTTCCGATAGAACATAAATGCACGAACAGATTATAGAAAGGCCTGAAAGGGAATTCTTCGGTAGAATCTTCTTCAATCCATCCCTTCCTTCTGAAAAGTTGTATAAAACTAGCTTCCAGATGTCCTGAATGATCAAAGTGCTCTTTCATTCTCCAGTCAATGTGATCAAATAAATCAGAGATATTGTCAATGGAATTCATCACATTTTGTATTTCATTTTCCAATCCTTTTAGTTTTTGTAAGATCATGTTCGTTCTATCAGTCAAGGGCTCAATTGAAGGATTGTTTTGAGATGCTTGGTCCGTAATAATGGCTGCCTCATTATCATTATCCAAAGTAGGAAACATATCAGTCGGATCTAATGGATTCCAAGGCAATAGTACTTTTTCCCAAGCTTCGTAGGAAACTTGGTATTGACTACATAATGCGAAAATTGTTCAAGTATGTCCGAGCCCGTGAATAGATCCATGCGCAATTAGGCCTAAGGCAGACTTCACAATAACAGTTCCAACGTCGATGGGTAATCCAGTTTGAATACCATAATTTAAAATTACACATTCCTTAGAGACTTTATTTACCCTCATAGTGTGTAATAATTTTGAGGAATAAAGAAGTGCCAGTGCTTAGAGACAGAGTTAAGAAGTGATGCAGAAAAACTAACGTACCCATCTTCTCGTATTTCCCAATCTTCTGGTTCATCAGTTAAGTATCGGTAAATCTCATTCATATTGTATCTTATAGGGATGAAATTTGAATAGTGACAAACAGGAGTATTCTCAATTGAATACAACTCATTAATTCTTGAAGGAGTGAAAGTTACCCATATGCCTCATACAAATACGCTTCCATTGTTGATTCCATGAAGATTGGAGTAGAATTCTTTGACTACGGGAATAACTACTACAGAAGTTATATAGCATAATACCTCCCAACGTTGTTGAATAATCATCTCCTCAATAGATGTTATTGAATTCTCCGCTCCTCTATCAATGAATCCTCTTTCTTTAATTAATCGCTTTTTCGTCATAACCTTGTTGAATATCCGCTGTGCCTCATAACTGACGAACTTTCTCCTATTGAACACTTGGGATTTCATGATTTCAAGTGGATTGGATGCCATAATTTCTTGTTTTGGTGGAGTTTCTATTCATTTCTAAGAAGTAGAAAGTGAAGATTTTGAGTTCTTGGCGTCTTATATAGAGAAAAACACTTAGAATCGCCAAAAACCACCAAAATAACTCCCTAAACCCGCCTTGTACCAGTCTCGCCGTCGGCGGCAACGATCTCACCATCAACGGGATAGTTATAATTTTAAACTAAATTAAGGTGCGTAGATCTCGTCGTCGGCGGCGTCGATCTCACCGTCGGCGAGCTAAGGTAAATTTGCCCATTTTCGCTTTGGTTTCCAAAATTTTAATTTCTTTTATTAATCTTAATATTGTGATGATTACAAAGATAAATATGAGTAATCGAATTCATTTATACTATAATTATCAATAAATTAAGTAAATAAACTATAAATTAAGACTACTATGGGTTGCCTTCCATAAAGCGCTTGGTTTAATGTCGTCAGCCCGACCTTTTCTTCTGTTAATCAGGTTTACTTAACATTAAAACCTCTTTAAAATTGGGTCTTCTTCCTTCAAAATATGGTTTTAATCTATGTCCATTTACTTTAAATTTGTGTCCAGTCTTTGGATCTTCAATTTCTATAGTTCCGTAAGTAAATATTTGAGTTATAGTGAAAGGTCCTAACCATCGAGATTTCAATTTTCCAGGAAATAATTTTAATCTTGTATTATAGAGCAAAAATTCTTGTCCTGGTTCAAAATTTTTCTATTTAATCTTTCGATCATGTCATAATTTCATTTTCTCTTTATAGATTCTATCGTTATTGTAAAATACATTTCTTAATTCTTCTAATTCATTCATCTGTAATAATCTCTTCTTACCAGCTTCTCTTAAATTATAATTAAATTCTTTAATCGCCAAATATGCTTTGTGCTCTATTTCTACTGGTAAGTGACAAGTTTTTCCATAGATAAGCCTATAAGGAGTCATTCCAATCAAAGTTTTATAAGCAGTCTTGTATGCTCATAATGCAGTGTCTAGTCTTGTAGACTAATCTAATCAATTAGGGTTTACAATTTTTTCTAAATTTTGTTTAATTTCTCCATTAGAAACTTCGTACTAATCCACTGGTTTGTGGATGATAAGCAGTTGAAATTTTGTGAATAATGTTGAATTTTTCTACTAATTTGTGAATATATTTGTTCCTAAAATGGGATCCTCCGTCAGTGATAATCACTCTAGGCATTCCGTATCTTGTAAAAATATTTTTCATAAAAAATCTTGAAACACTCTTAGCAACACATCGAGGTAAGGCTTCTGCTTTAATCCATTTAGAAACATAATTAACAGCAACTAATATATATGAGTTTCCAAATGAAGGTATAAATGGTCCCATGAAATCTAATCCCCAAACATCAAAAATTTCAACTTCTAATACAAAATTTAGAGGCATTTCATTTCTTCTAGATATATTACCTACTCGTTGGCATTTATCGCAAGTTTTGATATATCTATAAACATCTCTAAAAAAAGTAGGCCAATAAAATCTGGATTGTAAAATTTTATAAGCAGTTTTATCTGTTCCAAAATGTCCTCCAAATTTAGAATCGTGACATTTTTGAATGATTTATTCAGTTTCTTCATAAGGCACACATCTTCTAATTATTGAATCCTTACATTGCTTATATAAATTTGGTTCATCCCAAAAATATGTTTTAGCATCATGAAAGAATTTTTTCTGTTGTTGCAGAGTTAGCATGGGCGGTAAAAATATCACTTACAATATAATTTACTATATCAGCATACCAAGGTATTTTCTATTCATTTATTTTATAAAGTTGTTCGTCAGGAAAATCGTCTGTAATTTCATTATCAGTGCTAGATAGTTCATTATATTCTAGTCTTGATAAACGATCTGCAATTTGATTATCAGTTCCCTTTTTATTAATGATTTCAAAATCAAATTCTTGCATCAATAATATCCATCTGATTAATCTTGGTTTGGTATCCTTCTTTTGTATTAAATATTTAATAGCAGAGTGATCAGTATGCACAATACATTTAGTTCCAATTAGGTAAGATCTAAATTTATCAAAAGCATAAACAATTGCTAATAATTCTCTTTCAGTAACTGTGTAGTTGATTTCAGCATTATTGAGAGTTTTACTAGCATAGTATATGACTTTAAAAATTGTATCATATCTTTGTCCAAGAACAGCTCCTATAGCATAATCACTAGCATTACACATAAGTTCAAATAGTTTCTCCCAATCAGGGGAAACTATTATAGGTGCTGTGATTAATTTATCTTTTATTAATTCAAAAGCATTTAAGCATTCTGTTGTGAATTCAAATATCTTGTCCTTTTCTAAAAGTTGGCATAGAGGTTTAGAAATTTTTTAAAAATCTTTTATGTAGAGCACGTAAAACCGGGCATGTCCAAGAAAACTTCTTACCCCTCTCACTCGTAGTAGGAGGTGGTAATTTATCTATAACTTGAATTTTTGCAGGATCTACTTCCATGCCATTTTCTGAAATTTTATGCCCTAATACAATTCCTCCTGCAACCATAAATTGACATTTCTCCCAATTTAGAACTAAGTTAGTTTTCTCGCATACTTCTAAGACTTTTTTAAGGTGACTCAAACATACGTCAAATGATGTTCCAAATACAGAGAAATCATCCATAAATACTTCCATTCCATCATCAATTAATTTGCTCAATATAGACATCATACATCTCTGGAATGTTGCAGGTGCATTACATAATCCAAAAGGCATTCTTCGAAAAGCGAATGTTCCATAATGACTGGTAAATGTAGTTTTCTCTTGATCCTCAGGAGCAATAGGAATTTAATGATAACCGGTATATCCATCTAAAAAACAAAAATATTTATGTCCGGCTAGTCTATCCAACATTTTGTCTAGAAATAGTAAAGGGAAGTGATCTTTCTTGGTGGCTGCATTTAATTTTCTATAGTCAATACATATACGCCATCTAGTAACTTGTCTTATAGGTATTAAATCATTATTTTCATTAGCTTCAACAGTCACTCCTCCTTTCTTAGGAACACAGTTAATTGGGCTTACCCAAGCACTGTCAAAAATAGGATATATAATACCATTATCTAACCATTTTAAAATTTCTTTCTTGACTATCTCTTTCATAATCTGATTTAATCTCCTTCGGGGATCAATTCTTGGTTTGTGTTCGATATCTAAAATAATTCTGTGCATACAGATTGAAGGACTAATTCCTTTAATATCTGCTAAAGTCCAGCCAAAAGTTTTCTTAAATTTTTTTAATGTGTCCAAAAGTTTTTGCTCTTGTGATTCATTTAATTCTTTGATATAATAACTGGTAAAGTTGAAGAGTTACCTAAATAAGCATACTTCAAATGAGTAGGTAAGATTTTTAATTCAAGTTCAGGAGGTTTAATAATTGATGGAACTATATTATTTTCAGCATTTTTTGTATTATCCAACAATTCAAATTTTTCCTGTATATAATCTAATTCTTCATTGTTTGTTTCTTCAATTAATTCAGTATTTTCTATTTCGAGTTTTTCTTCAAAGTATTCTTTAAAATGTTCATTTTATAGATGTTCAATAATTTTCATTCGAAAACATTCATCATCTTTTTCTATAGCAGGATATTTCATTGATTTTGCAATGTTGAAGGTAACTTTTTGATCGTTTACTCTCATAGTTAATTCTCCTTTTTGAACATCAATCATAGCTTTTCCAGTAGCTAAGAAGGGTCTTCCTAATATTATGGGCATTTCTTTATCTTCTTCCATATCTAAAACAATAAAATCTACTGGGAAGATAAACTTAACCACTTTTACTAACACATCTTCAATAACTCCCTTAGGATAAGTAACAGAACGATCAGCTAATTGAAGAGTTACTGAAGTAGGTGAGACTTCTCCTAATCCTAATCTTTTAAAAATTGATAGAGGCATTAGATTTATGCTGGCTCCTAAATCACATAATGCTTTTCCATAAAACTTTTCTCCAATAGCGCAAGGTATAGTGAAACTACCAGGATCTTTTAATTTTTAAGGAAACTTTTTCGCTAAGTGCAACAGTTTCATTGTCTGTGAATTTTCTTTTTTTATTTAAAATATCCTTCATAAATTTCACATAATTGGGCATTTGTTCCAATGCTTCTACAAAAGGAATATTTACCGTTAATTTTTTTAAAATTTCAAGAAATTTAGAAAATTGCTTATCTTTTTTATGTTGCCTTAGTCGCTGAGGAAATGGTGATGGTGGTTTTTCTACAGAAATTTTCATAGGTATCAATGGATCTTCTAGATTTTGATCTTTCTGATCCTTATCTTTTTCTATTTCCACCTTCTCATTCTGACTTTCTGTTTCGTTCTGTATTCTTATTTCTAACTCTTTTCCACTTCGTAACTGTATTGCTTTAATTTGTTCTTTTCCTTGATCTTTAGGATTTATTTCCACATTACTAGGAAAAGTTCCAGGACTTCTATTATTAAGTGCAGTAGTGATATGTCCAAGTTGAGTTTCAATATTTTTAATTGTTGTTCCTTGAGTTTGTAATTGGTTTCCTTGAATTTGTAACTGATTACCTTGATTCTGTAAATGTTGACCCATTTTTAATATTAATTCTTCCATAGATAACTTCTTATCTTTAAATTGAGAGTTATTATTAAATCCAGGTGGATAAGAAGGTTTAAAATTAACATTTCCTTGGTTAGATGGATTTCCTACTAGGTTTACTAAATTATTCATCTATTGCTGATTAGCAGAATTGTTATTTCAATTAAAATTTGGATGATTTTTCCACTCAGGGTTATAATAATTTGCATAAGGATTATTGGTTCTATTGTTAACAGCATTTATAGTTTTATATGAGGATTGAGCATCTATAATTTGTCCAGATAAATATTCTTCTGTTATATTAGGAGAATAATTCATTCCAAAATGATCTAATTTCTTGGATATAGCGAACAATTTGAGAAGCTAACGTAGATATTGCATCGAAATCATGTATATCGGCTCTTTTTTAGGATTTAACCTTTCGAAGGCCATTGAAAATTATTAGTAGCCATTTCTTCAATTAATAAATAAGCTTCATCAAAAGGTTTTGACATTAATGAACCTCCACAGAAGAAGATCAATGATCGATCTAAGAGATCCTACTAAACCATTATAAAAAGTTTGTATAATTAACCAATCTGGTAATGCATGATGTGGGCATTTCCTAAGAAGATCTTTAAATCTCTCCCAAGAATCATACATTGCTTCTCCGTCAAACTGACTAAAAGAAGTTATATCATTTCTAAGCTTTGCAGTTTTTGAAGGAGGAAAATATTTGGATAGAAATTTTTATGATAATTCTCCCCAAGTTTTAATTGATCCAGGTGCTAATGAATTTAACCACATCTTAGCCTTACCCCTTAAAAAAAAAGGAAATAGCCTAAGTCAAACGGTGTCATTAGATACTCCGTCATATCTAAAAGTAGCACATAGCTCTAAAAAACTCGCAAGATGTAAATTGGAATCTTCATTTGGTGAACCACTAAATTGATTATTCTGTACCATTTGGATAATTGCAGGTTTAAGCTCGAATGAGTTAGCCGCTACATCAGGATTTTGGATAGTTAAGTGAATTTCATCTAATGTAGGCTTAGCGTAATCTTTCAAAGGTCTTGGTTGGTTTATATTTTTAATTTCTAGATTATTTGCCATTTGATTTAAATTTATGATTTCTCTTTTCTGTTTTCTAATTGTTTTAATAGTGCGCTCTAATTCTGAATAGTAAGGTATTAAACTTTCGGTTCCAAATTTACGCATACACCACTAAAATACTAAAATAGTTCGTTACTCTAGTAATTATCTTTAATAATTATTTTAGTAATTACTTTAATAATTACTTTGCTTCCCCGGCAACAGCGCAAAAAACTTGTAAGACGGTCTGCAAATATATTAATTCAGCCTAGGGGAGAGTAGGGTAAAAATAGAAGGATGTATATAATTGTTAAGCTTAATAAAGTTATATATGTTTTTCAAAGTAAAGTAGCAATTGTACTCTCTCCCCTTTTAATCAACGCAAGTATATGTATCGTTCAAGTAATAAAGGGTTTTATTGGAGTCCTAGATATCGATCCCACAGGGAAGTTAGAGATTTAAGGACTAATTTTTAGTAAAAGTTGATCACTAATCTAATTTAATATAGTATACGAAATATAAAGAACGCTTAAACTTAAAAATAATACTTAAAAGACAGAATATATAAGTCAATTTAGAAAAGTATCTTTCTCCTTGTTAAGAGGATTGAGTGAATGAATAATTAAATGAGTTTAGAATTATATTGTGTCAAATAAGAGCTTTCCTATTCTTTACCCTTTGGTCCAGGTGCAAAGAACATTGACTAATGCTTATGTTTGGTTACTGAATCTGTGGCTAGGCTGGGAGGATACTGGCTGCCACTTCAGAGCTCCCACATTCCCCTCACCTGAGGGCTAACATCTACACTTCAGCTCCCAAACAATAGCACCGAATTGAAGATTTTATTCCGTCACACTAAAATATTCAATTCTTCGCCCGATAATTAATATTTCCTTATTTATTTGCACCCTCCTTTCAAGGCTTTTGAATTCCCTGAATCTTGGATGTAATCTTTACTATAGTTGATAATTCAACATATGTTAACAATTCAATTGGCCAAATTGAAAGTAAATTAAGATTTAAGTAAAAGATTATCACAATCTCTATTTAATATTATTAGGCACAACTCTTTTAATTCTTCATTTCACAAAACCTCAACAACAAGGAGAAAGACAAAGGAAACTACTCAGAATGCATGGGAATAATAACACAGATGTTGGATTTCATTTAAAGTTATAAAACAATAAATAAATATACTTATCTCAATTCTTCTCCCCAAGCAGATTTCTCAAGTTCCTCTGACTCTTCCTTCTTGTACAACACACTTATAACTCACCAAGACACTAAACACTAACTCTTACTACAAAAGGAAGTACTCAATTGACACCAACTGACTCTTAATGACGACTTAACTACTCCACATGACACAAAAATCATTCCTATATATAGAAGGAGTCATATTTCCAAAGGTTGCTTAAGCACCTCTTCAAAACGCATCCAGATTCATCGAATTTGGCTTGAATCAACTGTCTCGCCGTCGGCGGGCTCGATCTCGCCGTCGGCGAGCTTCTAGAAGCAAGGCTAACCATTCAGGCTCGCTGTCGGCGGCCTCGATCTTGCCATCGGCGGGCTCTATTATAATATATTAAAAACTTTCGGGAAAATCTCGTCGTCGGTGGATTAAATCTCGCCGTCGGCGAGACAGTTTAATTTTCATCAATTTTTGTCTTTTTTGCTCTAGATTCTCGCCTTTTTGCTCTTTTTGCTCTTAGCACCTAAAAATCTTCATTCCTACAATAAAACACATAAAATACATTTCTTTAAAGTGTAATTTCATATGAA